>OX579641.1:14908470-15381013 GCA_951230915.1 Antitrichia curtipendula
TCACCAATGGATAGAATAAGAGCCAAGGAAGGTCCACTTCAAAGCTAGAGTGTGTCCACTTAATTTTTCTAAATGGGCATTGATTGCTCAATTGCCTTCTTACAAATGTTAAAAGAATGTAGGGTCCATTTAATTTTAGTAAGGGTTGCATTTAGGAATCTTGTGTAGTACTCCGTATTTTTTGAATGCCACAGTGCTTGTTTTTGGTCAAGCCATATTTTTTTTCAGACCACGTGTGTATGGGTTTTGCAAGGCCTATGATCGAAAATAGGTGCCTATCGAAAATTCTTTAGAAATTCATAAGTAATTCATAAATGCTCCAAAAAATAAGAAACCACTTATGTTAGATTCTGCATCAATTTTTTTTCAAATGAAAACTAAGGAAAAATATTTTTGGGCATCTGAAAACCATCAAAAACACCGACCAGCCCTTAAAGGGTCACTTTATGAGCCTCCTATCTTAGTACATACTTCATTGCTCTAAACATGCACTTTGGTGGAAAAAATTGGTGCATCATTTATGTTGAATTAACTTGGCTTCAAGCAAACCTGGATATGTATTACTTCTTGTGAGCTTTGTTTGTTAAGTAGTTTGTTAGTAGAACACCCAAACTGCCACTATTAGTGTCGAGCATAGTTCGTATTAGAGTTCTCAAATTTTTACGTGTTATTGATAGCAAATGAAACAAATAATTTATTCACTGTCAATTATAGAATGTGGAGTGTAGAGTGTGCAAAAGTTCCGAGGTTCAAATAGTAGATGATCTAAAACCAAATTCTTGAACAAGTGCTAAGGTTGTATTCATCTTTTTAATTAGTATGTAACCATTTTTAAGATTTTAGAATATTAATTTTGTGTCCATGGTAATTTGTGGTTTTTTTTTTATAGGATTATATAAAAAGTCTCATACTCTTCAAGTTTGATGGCTCCATTGAAATAAGGAAGTATAGAACTTCACATATGTATAGCCACTAAAAATTAAGGTTCAACTTTTGGCCCAATTCTAGTATGATTTTACTATGACTTTGAATGAGGAAGAATGGAAGGAGACTCAATTGAAAATTATGATCAGAAGCCTTCAAAGGATCTGATTTCAAATTCTTGAAGAGTGTGATTTGGAAATTAGACGCTTTTGTTGTGTTTCTGGTTAACTTTTGGACTCTTTAGTCCGTCATTGTAGAATTTGTGACCCTTGTACTTGCAAGTGCAAATCCAGGATTGTTTAGTCTTCTCTCCTATAAGTTATACCTTGTCTACTAGGTGCCTTAACTTAATTGATTTTCGTAGTATCCTAAATCAACTTCAAATCTCTTCTTGTTGATATAGATCACCAAGCTTGCAGATCAAAAAGTTTATCTGGGAACTCTACAAGTTTGAAGCACATCCATTTATAGGTTGATAGTCTCCAAGGAAAGTTGCTCATTTTACTTTAGATAAGTCAATATAAATGTGTATTTTGTGTGTCAAGGTTTTGCTTGGAGGTATTATAGTGAATTTTACTAATATCTCCTTTGTTCTAGTTAATTAAATTAGTTGCAATGAATTTTTTGGTAATGTTGATTGTTCTATTTGTCACCTTATAGTTTATTGCAGAGTATTATAGTTGGAATCACTATATCATGCAATTGGGCAATTTCATCGCTACTCTTATCATCACCTTGCCAAATATCATATTCATGGTCATTATAATCGTCATTGTCTAGGTCTTGTTGCAATGCAAATTCTCAATTATTCCAATGTCCGTCAAAATAGAATATTCATTGTTATAGAGATAATTTAATTACCACAATGGACAATCTTAATAAAAACAGTCACGACCTCAATGAACAAGACTATTTGACTAATTAGCTTGATAGAAATTGAAGACAGACCATCTTGATGGATTGGTTATTTAGTTGACATGCGGGTTGTCAAGTTCAATGGACTAGACGTCCAACTTGATTAACTAGCCGTCTGGATGACAGACATGAAGGAGACACCTAACAAACTTCATTGACGTTTTTTACTTTAGGATAAATCTTAAATTAAAAACATTGAAATTTTATTTTATTTTTTGGTCGTCCGCATTAGGCGCAATCCTAATGCGTCATAACTAACTAACGCAAATAGCCCACATCATGTTAGGATAGAAAATCCTAATTGATTGGTGGCAATCTCTACCCTCCAAGATGGCCTTGTTGGTTTTGAATATGTTTAAGCCAATACTTTGAGGAGAAATATATAGATTGTTCAAATGGTTGAAAACTATTGGAATGGGTTTAACTTATGATAGTATTGATTACTTGCCCATTTTTGAATCCTAGTAACAATACTGATTTTCTTATGACTAGAAAATGCTTTGATTGAGCTTCAAGATTTATAGTATTTAAGGTCAGACCATAAAATGATGACATGCGTGAAGCCAAATTTTTTTTTATAGTCTGTAACAATTGTACATTAATTAGAAATGCTTTGAGCTCACCACAAGGCATTTGGAGGGCAACAGTTGATTCACAAGACATTGTAATTTAACGTGCTTGGTAATTACCAATGGTGCCAACATTCAAAATGCATATGAAATATAGGAGTTGTGATTATTGAACAACAATTATCATTTAGCTCACACGGATGCTATCAAATATTGGTAATGCTTGCACTCAATAGCGGTGGAGTAAAATAATCTCCACTATTAAAAGCCAAGGACACTGAAGTAGCAACGATAGAGTAAAAGTAGCTTGGGCCTCTTTGGTATGCATATTTTAGCTTCAATTCCTAATAATTAATGCTAGAAATTATCCTAATGTCAATATAGATAGAGACCATTCTCATTATTCTTCATACATGCCCACCCTTGCTTCTTGGTAGCATTAGCCATGTTGGGCATCCACACAAATCAAGAAATACCAATTGCAATTGGTACAAATATTCATTACCCAATTGTGATGGGTGTAAAGCTACCTACACCCAATGAAACACAATTAGAAGTATGCCCCCAACAAAAGTCAAATCACTAGTGTTATCTGAGCAAGTTTTAAAGGGACTTTTGTTAAATTAAATTTTTTTTTAATGTTGGATAAGTTACTGTGCATTATAAAAATGAAACCGTTTTTTGTTGAAAAGTTAAGGTTGAGTAGGAAATTCAGGAATCTTTGGTACAAGTTTGGATATAAGCTTTAATTTTATAATTAATCATTTGTTTAAGTATAAAAAGTAGAATTTACACAAATGTGAATGTTCCAACATGAAATTAGAGTTTTCTATCTTGACATGACATCGGCTTTTTGTGTCAAATTGTTCATCAGCATCCATTGAGACATGTATCGACGCATCAAGATTGCATGTAGACATCTAAAGAACTTTTTTCAATCAAAACGTTGATGAAGTTCATCAGAAGCATTCTCCGTGGGCATCAAGTTGGATGGCATATTTGTTGATTTAGACGGCCTGTCCATCGATTTGGATGGCATGTTTGTCAATCTAAATGGCCTTAGAAATTGTCAAGAAGTTCAATCAAATTATCATATCCATCCACATTGCAATTGTTTTCAACCACATTTTTTCCTAATGAACATTGAAGTTGAAGGATGACATTATAACAAACATATTGACGTCACAACATGATGTAGACAACCTGGTAACAAATTGGTAAAAGAGTCTATTGATAAAAATATACAACACTGAATGCCTATGTAGACGGGAGTGGTTTTATTTTCATACAACTTTCATTTTTGACTACCTAACGAAGATGCTAGCAAAATCATGAGTTGCAAGAATTTTATTTTTATGTTTCAACCCGAGGACCTCTTAGTGGACTTGTAAGCTTCTTAGTAAGGAGAAGGGTCATGTAGGCTTGGGATTTAGAGTTTAAAAAAAAATGGTTGCCTTTTGAGTCACCCCTTAGATGCTTCAATCACGCTTGTTGCGACGCCAACAAATTATGAGTTACAACTTTTTTTCTCTGAGTCCCAACTTTTTAGTGGTCCTCTTGGTGCCAAGAAGGATCCTAAGGGTGTTAGGGTTCTAAATTAATTAGTTTAAAAATAAATAAAAAATTTGCCTTTGAATCCCTTAGTTGCTCTAATCACATTTTTGTTAGTGTGTGCAACGTGGAAGGGGTGATGTTTGGCACTCTCTATCTAAACCAAATTACTCTTAGTGGGCCTCTTGATGCCTAGAAGAGTCCTGGAAGGGTCTGGGTTTGCAATTAGTATTTTATTTGGGGCTTAATCACTAGAAGAAAAACATGTCTGCCACAATTGGCTGGAATGCGACTAAGTATCCTATACAACTATCATGTGACTATAGCCCTCTCTATTTGCACCAAACTCTTACGTCATTGTTTGCGTCATTGCTTTACATCATTAGTATAATATTTTAGTTGGAAAATAGTTATAGAATGAAGTGGATACATTGTTTCAATTGCAAAGGAGTTATAGAATGAAGTGTAGGATTATGAAAGTTGTAACAGAGTTCATATTTAGAATGAATGTGAATTATTCTCCATCCAATATTTGTCACAATTGTTGATGTAGACTACTTCACATTGTATGGTATCCACCGTGTCAATTTGCAGTCACAAAAAAAGACCAAGAAATTACTAAAAAACAAATGCAACTATAAAATAACTATAGTCATTTTCTAGTTGTTTTGTAGTCATTCTTTAGTTATTTTCTTGTTGTTTTCAAATCATTTTTTGATTGTCTTATATCAATTGTCAAGAGTACCATTAGGTTGGACATTTAAGACTTGTAAGTAGTTGTATCTTTATGTAATAAATTATTTTAATAGAATTCTAAGATTTCTATGTTTTGTAGATTTTTACAATTTGTAGATTTCTATAGTTTGTAGGTTTTTATATATTGTAGATTTTGAAATCTACATATTCTACAAGTTGCAAACAAGTCATAGATGAGTTGCAAATGAGTTACAAACAAGTCGCAATGAAGTTACAAATGAGTCGCAAACGAGTCATAGATTAATTGCAAATGAGTCATCAATAAGTTGTACAACTCACCAATTGAGTGATCGACCTTACGAGGCAACAAATACCACATAAGCAACCACATCATAAAGCGCATGGATGAAGTTCCAAGTAAGTTGCTTTGCCTTGCAACTACAATATGACTAGAATACTTGTCCATAGCAACTGGGAGCCTTGAGATTCTCACCAGTCGCAAATGTTAGATGGAACTCCAAAACTAGATGCTCTTTGTAGTCGCAACCCCCCTCGTTTTCTACCATTAATGGTAACCTACAAAATTGCTACAATGACAAGTCTTGAGGTGCATGCTGAGTGTCCTATTCAAGTTTAAGTTGTTTTTTTCCCAATCCCTAGACATCTCAATGGGCCTTAAGGTTCCAAGCATGGTTGGTGGATTTTACTTGTTCTCAATCAATTATAAACAATGGCTAGGGAGTTTAGACTATGTGCGTGGAGAGCATTGGTAATTATAGAAAGCATTATTTCAATCATATATGAGGTTTACGCAATTTGGTATAGATTTTAGTTTCAAATATTTTTGTGTCACTCTAATATCATTCATTTATAATGTCAATGGAATTTTAGGTATTACTCCATTAGAGCATATACAAATAGTTGTGGATAGGCCTTTAGTAAGCTTAGATGCTCTACTGGACAAAATCAACAAGAAATGAGACTTCCTTTCTCTGAAGTCATGTTGTACTTCAATTGGATCTTATGAATTGTTTCGCATTCTTTGTAGTTCTCCACATATTTTTGGCCTAGATTCCAAGAGTGAAGATGAGGTAGAGGTAGTATCCAACTATGTATTAGATGATCAAATCTTATACTTTTATTTTGGCTATGGAAGATGATAAGTCTAAATTTGACTTTTTATTTCTCCTTTCATCTACACACTAGTGATCTAGACAATGTGGACATGGAGGTTCTGCATATTGTGAAGAAATCAAAATTTAATAAATAAGTTTTTCCTTAATCTTCTTAACTATAATTTCAATTAAGGTTTATCATACAATAGTTGGTTGTGATATTTGGTAAATGATTTCTTTCGTGAGCAAGTTGTAAAAAAGAACAAGTCAAAACACCAATTATTTTTTGCAAATCCAAGCTTTTTCATGAGTCCCCCTAAAGATTTTTAGGTCTTGATCTATGTAGAAAAAATTTCTAAAAAATTTGCAATCCAAAACCCTAAACCGACTTCAAGGGCCTATTCAATAGATTGATCCTTGTGTTCTAAAGTTTGTAGATGATTCTATTAAGGAGTCCAATGGTGAGCCATCAAATACTAATGATAGCTTAGCATGCGCATATACTAGTAATGCTCTTTTTGAAAATGCACCCTTAACCCTAATTGCAATATTTTCATACGGTATTTATTTATTTTGAGTGCATTATGTATTGTATTTTTTTGATCCTATATGATATAGCTTGGCAAATTTTGTAACCACAAAGTCTTAATTGATGTATTTTTTTATGTTAACAAATTGTAAATACTAAAATTTCTAAACTTTTATCATAGGCCTGCACCCAAACAACACGAAAAAATAGGTTGTTCACCTCATTTTGAGAACCGTACTCTTGAATCTTTAAAATTTCCAATAGATTGTTTGAAATTCACATAAAGAAATGGGTTTTTATTTGCGACTATCTAACATTATAAGTTATATTCTCAAACCTAGTAGCTTTGTTTCCATTAGAACAAGTTTATTCTATTGCACCTAAAATTTTCTAGGACCCAATAGGACTTCAAGACTCTTCGATAATATTAATTAAAGAAATTTATACTAATAGAAATCTCTATGAATTGGTGGTTTGAAAAATCTAATTGTAAGTTAAGACTTTGTCTTTTCACAACCTTTAAATTTTTACATATGATGTTCAAATGGCGTATTCTTTGGTGTTTTGAAACTGCTCACATTTGGCAATAAAAAGACATCAACATAAGTGACTCCAATGAATTTAACCGCTAAAGTTTCTTAACTATGTTATCACCCAGAGTGCTCCAAAATTGCGATTTCTAGTACAAATACCAATTTTTTGAAAAACATCATTTTTGGACACATGTAATCATAGGATCTTGCAGTAAGCTAGATTGAAAATATGTGGAAAAAATTTCAGAAATTTCCACAGTGTAAATTGCAAGATATTAGCATTTGAAGTGACAAAAATCCTTTTTTGGGCCCTGCAAAAACTCGAGCAACTGGACTTCACAAGGTCACATTTGTATGAAAAAATGTACAAAATAGTGGGACCTTTTTTGGATTCATTCTTCAAGTCAATTTGATTACATGCTTGAAAATTTTGAAATCATTTGGAGTTGTATAACATATAGGAAAAAAAATAGTAAGTAGAAAGATGTAGAGAATGATTCAAAATACTTAATTGTTAAGTACTTAGTTATGGAATTAAATAATGCCAATCCCAATGGTTGCAATGTTGAAATAAATAATCCACATCTTATGATTTTATTTTTTTCAAAAAATATTAAAAATTGAGAAAAATAAAGGACTTCAAAGTTTATTTGAGGGTAGAGAATCCATATTGCAAACAAAAACTCCTCATAACTTTTGAATAATTGATCAAAATGGAATGATTCAAATCTTTTCACGTATATATAAATCTAGAAAATAACTTCAAATTATTGTTTATGAAAAAAATGATTTTTTCTTATTTGCGTAGGCGGCCGTCTTGAAAAAAAAATAGCATATTAGGCCATAACTTCTGACTCACATTTCTAAATATCATGAGTATTTAGTGCATATGAAAGATATTCCTTCTTCCACCTTCTATTAAAAGTTCAGCCTAAAATATGAAAATCTTCATTTGTAGGTACTTGTTCAAAATTTATTTGTTGCCAAAAAATCCAACTTGGTCCTTTAGAGGTTAATATTAGCCACTATAATTATAAGACAAAGCAATTGTTTGAAACAGAAATATTTAGAATATTTAGAAAACAAATAAAGAAGATTAACAATCTTTTAAAAAAAATATACTCTCAAATGAAGAAAATCAAAGAGAAATTAATTTAATTATTTTCCATGCTTAAGTAGTAATGTGTCAACCAAAATCCATAGAGCTTAAAAAATTTATTTTGTATAGAAACCTTGGCAAAAAACAATAACCAATTTGTAAATGATAGGAATAATGAGATGTGGGACAAAAAGACTAGGGAAAAAATGAAGAACCTTCAAAACAAAGGAACCTAAAATACTTACGATGCTTGGTTCCACTACTCCATTGCATTAAAAAAATTGGCTTTAGTAGCATGTTTCCCATATGCTCTTGCATAGTAGAACCCTAATGATATTTCTCCTACAATTTTCTATCTCTATAACCAATAGCTTCTGATGAGGAAGCAAACTAAAAGCTCATTTTCTAAAAAATATTTTATTTACTACTACATAGTGAGCCATAATTCAGTGTGAGCTTTCTATATTTCATTGCAAATAGATAATCAAATAAGACAATTTTCTTCAATAGAGCAAAGATCATTCATTCTTTCGGACAATTGTGTAAATTTTTCATTCAAAAGGCATGTGATTTTGAATGTGACCAAATCAATTTTCAAAATTTGAGGGCTCAAAAGAAAAAAGTAGGTAGATTCAAACAAACTAATATTGAAGCAAATCAACAAAAGTTGTATTATGAATAATTTTAAAATTTATCTAGTACACCAGTCACCAATGACATCATATCAATTTGTTTTATTATCCACTTCTATTTTGTAGAACAACAATCAATTTGGTTTATAAGTCTCGGCTACAATATAAATTTAGAATGTACCATATCCGCAACACTATCTATACTTACTCAAAATTAGGAACATTCATAATGTTCAAATTGAAATTTTTTTGCTTGATTCAATCATCACATATTCCTAGATGTGAAACTACAACTCTATAAGAGGCTCAATTGCAAGCATTAACTCCTTTGAATCAACATTATATGATGATGAACTTCCATTATCTTGGTAGATGTAACAGATGATCATGAAAATGTTGAAAAGCCTTAGATGTTTTGGGGGGGCCATTGGAGGGCTGTTTCAGGCCCGTCCCAATACTACGAACTAGCCAATAATGGTCAGAATAATTAATAATATTAAAATAATAATAATTATTATTATTATTTAATTATCTGTTGTGGCAGTCTCTCATCTACATCAACTAGTTGTTGTGGCCGAGTTCCTACAATTTTGGAACTCGGAAGAACTCACAACCCTCTATACTAGCTGAATTTCATCTAATGATACATACAAAGCATTTATAGCATATTTTAGATCAGAAATATCTCAAATTTGGTCTAAATGATTAGGGACAATTTTATCAAACTTTAGAGTAACAATTTTGAATGATCTCATAGACTTGAGTTGAGGGGGAGCAAAGGCTCTCAAGCACCAAGATCAATGAATCCTAGAAATTGAAGTAGACACAAGTGCCAATAGTTTGGAGAATTTGCATGCAAGCTTTTACTACTACAATAAAAATAATTGTACTAATATAGGACTAGGCATAATAATTTTACAACCAAAAAGTAGTAAAGATATAACAATGTCTTGATAAAAAAAATTACACGTAGAATTAGAATTAGAAAACTTTGCACAATTGCACATTCATTAATAACCTTATTAGTGGCTACAAAAATTGGATGCATAGTCATTTGGAATTGAGGTTCTTTAATACCTATACTAAATAATATAACAAATTCCTAGTCTTCTTTAAGATTTAAGACTTAGAGATAGAATTATACAAATTGTTAGATCAATGCAATTTTTTTCAGGTATCCATGAAATAATGGATCAAAAGCAAACCAAGATTATCTGGTGGGAATTTTCAATATATATTGCTTCTGGAAGTCCTAAACTTATTTTAGAAAATCAAATCTATTGCAGCAACAATTTTAGTTTGCTTCACTAGGGCCTCTAAGGTTGTTTTTATTGTTTAGAATCTGATCAAGAATATACTTGTCAACTAAGAGGATCCATTAAAAAAAATCTAGGCCCTGTAAAGGGCTATTTAACTTTTGGCCAATGTACAAATACAATGAAATAAAAAGAAAAAAAAGAAATAAAAAATAAATTATATATATACATATAATTTAAAATTTTATAAATTAAAAAAATAATAATTGCCAATCCAACATGGCATACAAGCTGGCACAAACTAGCAAGATTCTCTATGACAAGATTTGGATTGATATTTTTTCCATTTGCACATTTGCATGGAATCAAATGGTCCTCCAAAAGATTGGAATTTTCTCTAATGCTTATCTTCAAATCAATCATGAGAAATAGACACCAAAAATTGAAGTGATTTCCTCAAAAGCATTTACAATTGTCAAAACAAAAACTTGATTGTCAATGCAAAAGTAAGACTAGAATTCTCATAAACAAAGGCAATAGAAATTAGATTCTCATAAACACTTAACAAAACAAAATCAATTATAAATCTATGAAAAGCAAGAATAGAATCAATCAATTCAACATCACTTTCAGTTGCATCTTCATCATAAGGATTAAGGAGATAAAATGAAGCGCCCTTGTAAACAAAGAGTATATGTTCAAAAATTATTGATTCAATGACAATATTGCCACCTACAATAAGAAGATGAGACTTATTCCTAATAGCATTAGCATCGTCATCTTGATGACATGACTCTACAAATGCATCATACATTGCGTTGCCATTTAGATTTTAGAATCACAGACACAACTACAATTCCATTGTGTGGCAACAGGCGAGACAAAAGTAGTAATATGATCAACAAGGACAATATCATTGTTTTTTATTAACCCCTAAAGTTCCGTGACTATGTTTTCACTGAAAACGCTCAAGAACTGCTGTTTTTAGTACAAGTACCAAATTTTTGAAAAAAACTTTTTTTTGACTCATGTAACCGTAGGATCTTGTAGTATGCTGACTTGAGAATATGTGATAAAAATTTCAGAAATTTCCACCACGTGGATTGAAAGATATAAGCATTCAAAATCACTGAAATCGTTTTTTTACCCCTGCAAAAAACCGGGCAGCTGCACTTCAAAAGCTCACTTTTCTATGAAAAAATGTCCAAAATGGTGGTGCTTCTTTGGATTCTTTTTCCTAAACAAGTTGGCTACATGCTTGAAAATTTTCACATCATTTGAAATTGTACAACATATAGGAAAAAAATAGTAAGTAGAATGAAGTAGAGAATGATTCAAAATACTAAATTGTTAAGAATTTAGATATGAAATTGAAAAATGCCAATCCCAATGGTTGAAATGTTGTATTAAACAATTTACATCCTATAATTTTATTTTTTTCAAAAAATATTGAAAATTGAGTAAGATAAAAGACTTCAAAGTTTATTTTAGAGTAGAGATTCCAAAACTGCCCGCAAACTAAAACTCCTTATAACTTTTTACTCATTGGTCAAAATGGAATGATTAAAAGCTTTCCACGTATAGATAGCTCTGGAAAACCAGTTTCAAATTTTTGTTTCTGAAAAAAGTGATTTTTTCTGATCTGCCCTAACTGCCCGGCTGAGAAAAAAAGTAACATATTAGGCCATAACTTTTGACTCGTATTTCCAAATGTCATAAAATTTAGTTCAAATGAAAGGTACTCCTCATCCACAACTTCTATTAAAATTTCAGCCTCAAACTTGTAAATCTCTGGCCACATGTACCTGCCCAATTTTTTTATGTTGCCAAATTCTGCAGGCTGGTCCTTTAGGGGTTAAGCATTTAGGCGGGATGATTCTAAGAGAATCTTTATTATTTTGAATATGTTCATATATTGCTATGACTATTTTTAAGCTCACGCTTATTCTGAACTTTTTTTATATGATTTACAAGATTCAATATGAGATCATTTGTAGGAATGACCACAATAGATGATGCTACAACTACAAACATTTAAGCAAGGAATTTCACCTTTCCAAGTACAATCAACAAGTGGATTTATCATATTAACAAATTTTGCAACAACTAATACAAATTTAGCAAGTCAATATGAACACCACAACAAACAAAAAAGGCAACAATAAGAACAAAATAGAATTCTATATTCCTAATAATAAGAGCTGAATCAATTATAATTTACAAATCTCAAATTCTCAGTGCTAAGAGGAAAGTGGCTATGATCCAATAGTTCAACAAGTATGTCTAAATACATATTTATCAAAATTTAAGTTACAATCACTCTAATAAATTTAACAATCAAAAGAAAGATTCAAAATAAAATAATAGAAGACAGTAGTGCAAAATTTCACTTGCTTAGTTTATCTGCTAAAGTACAAGAAACTAAAATAATAATGCTTATTATTTTGAATGAAATTGGCAAATAAATCAAAAGCAATCTTGCAAAATGCTTCATGACATAATAACAATAGCAAAAAGTTAACATGAAGAAATATCAAATTAACAATAAAATATGATAAACTCACCAAACTCTCATTGAACAAAGCAGCATCTCAATCACAAAACATTGAGTGCGATAGCAAACACAAGCATAAAATGAGAGTGCAACACACAACTTCCAATGAAAGAGCAAGAGCAAAGGACATAATTTCGAGTGACAAGATGAGAATGAAATGATTTGGATCATATGACATTAATCATACTATGTTATTACATCTATAAGAAGATCACTTACTCTCTACAGTATCTATTAGAAAAAATAAAACACATCAAAGCCTAAGTATCATATGTCAAAGGTGCGTGCCATTGACTACATTAGTCAAAGGATGTCTTACATGGCACGGCAAACTACAACTTAGAATTCATTTGCAAAATGACAAATTGAGCTTGCATTGCAAATGTATATTGTGTAGAGTAGGACCAATCCAATTGTTTTCTATTTGATTACAAGCTAGCACAATCAAATTATGTACAATTAATATTTACATCTACTTGGCAAAATATACTCACTACAATAAATTTTGTCTTGTAATTGTAAATACCATTACAAACGTTTGAATTGCAAGTCACCATTGAGAAATAAGCTAATGAAGAAACTACAAGGAGAGGCAAAAACAAGATGGGCTTCTTAAAAAGTTGAAGATTCTTAATGTTTACCCCATCCCAAACCCTCCCCCAACATTTCCAGAAAACTTAGAAGTTGTTGTCTTTAGGTGACATGTGGGGTTAGTCCTAAAAGTCTAAATCAATCTTTCAACAAGAAGTCCACATGAGCATCAAGCCCAACCTTTTTTTTTCTTCTTGGAACAATAAGACCAAGCATTTTTGTTCTCATATCATTCAAGAATTTTTGGAGGGACATGTCTGAAAAGGCAAAAATTCTCCTAAAATGTTGTTTCTTCCAACTTGCAAAAAACTAAAAGCATCATGAAAATTAAGAGAAGCAATTCCAACTCTGAAAAAACTTGGATTCATTTCCTATTCCCACACAACAAGGAAGTTTGCTCTCATATTGCCACAAAATTAACCCCTAAAGGACCAAGTTGCGTTATTTGGCAACATAACTTTTTTGGGCAGGTACTTGTGAGTGGAGATTTGCATATTTTAGGCTGAAATTTTAATACATGGTATAGACAAGCAATGTCTTTTATGTGCACTAAATTTCAAGACATTTAGAAATGTGAGTAAAAAGTTATAGCCTAATATGTGGTTTGTTTCTCAATTCTTACAATCTGGGCAGATCTTAGAAAATCATTTAAAAAATAAATAAAAACTTGAAATTGATTTTTTAGATTTACATATACATAGAAAGCTTTGAATCATTCCATTTTTATCAATGAATCAAAAGTTTTGAGGCGTTTTAGTTTGTGGATAGTTATAGATTCTCTACTCTAAAATAAATTTTGAAGTCCTTTATCTTACTCAATTTTAATATTTTTGGAAAAAAATAAAAACATGGGATGCCGATTGTTTATTACAACATTGTAACCATTGGGATTGGCATTTTTCAATTCTTAAGATATTTGTTAACAATTTAGTATTTTGAATCATTCTCTACATCTTCCTACTTGTTTTATTTTTCCTATATGTTGTACAACTCCAAATGATCTGAAACATTTCCGTTTTCAAGCATGTAGCCAACTTGCCTTGAATAATGAATCCAAAGAAGCACAACCATTTTGGACATTTTTTCATACAAATGTGACCTTATGAAGTGCAGCTGCCCGATTTTTCTTAGGGACCAAAAAAAGATTTTTGTCTACACGGTGGATAGACCTGAAATTTTTTCCACATCTTCACAATCTAGCGTACTACAAGATCCTACGATTATAAGTGTCCAAAAAAGATATTTTTCAAAAATTTGGTAGTTGTACTCAAAATGGCAGTTTTTGAGTATTTTTGGTGATAACATAGTCAAGGAACTTTAGGGGTTAACTTAACTCTAAGACGCTCTGACATTCAAATTATGGACAATATACAGATTTGGATGCCCATAGCTCACAATCTATGGTACTTTTTCATCCATCCAAATTGTGGGTGCCTCTTTGTGGAGTTTAACCTCCTTTTTAGTGAAGAAAATGGGGCATTCAGACATACAAGTATCTTTTGAAAATTTGGTTTGCTAAAAAATATCATGAAAGAATGAGACTTTTGTCTGCCCTTCAAATTTCAAGATTAAAAAATTTATGAAGAGAAAAGTAACGGAATTTTAGTTAGGGGCACTTCAAATTGAAGCTATAGAGCACTACCCATATCATTTCATAGCAAAGTCCCAAACATATTATTTTAATCCACCTCTTCAAACATGTCCAATTTTTGATAATGAACTTCATCATCACAACATTTAGGATAAAATCCAATAGATCTTACTGATACTTCATTTAGCAGCAATGAAAATTCTAAGATTTCAACAATCAATAATAAAAATTCATCTATTTCAGATTTTTTCATTAATAAAAGAATGAAAGAAAGTGTTAGCCCCTAAATGACCAAGGCACCATATTTTGGTGTCTACGAAACTTTTAAGTTATATAAACCCTTATCAAGTTATTCTTTTTAGTAGTTTGTTTTAGCAAATTCATTTTGAAGTCTAGTTTTAGTATCAAAAATCCGATTTTGAAAATAAATGTTTATGATTTTTCTACTCAAGATTTTGTGCAAGGGGGGCCATTGCAGCGGTGCTAGCATGTGAGCCCAATAATGCAAGCTTGTGAGCATTGAGCCTACAATATAGGTATCTATAATATAGATACCATACACTATAGAAGGTGTATGTATCATAAACACCTATAAAATCAATATTTGTAACATATATATCCTATAATTATAGACAGTTTCTATAGTATATACACCTATAATATAGGTGTGTAGTATTTTAGGCTCATCGGCTCACTCTCCTATGCTCACATAATAGCAACCCTCATATCCATTGCAAGTCTTGATGAATTAGTGTTGAAGGTTCTTGGAAATGAGCTCCAAATTAAATACATTAGATTTTGGAGAAAAGAATCATATAAAAAATTTCTTTAAAAAAATTGTAGAGTAGATTTTGAGAAGCCGTAAATTGTTTGTAGTTATATATATTATGTCCTTTAATCTTATATTTTTTGGGGTGACCCCAATTTTAGATTTAACATGTAAAAAGAGTATCAAAAAACTTCAAATCACTATCATAGTTTTAACACCCTCATGATCAAACATTACAATCTTTCAATCCATAAGTGATATTGTTGTGTTTTCTTTTCCCATGTGATCTTTAACATATTTAGTTTGAATTTCTATGGTTACAATTCAAAAAAAATTGATGAAACTTATCAAAATGTTGGCTTTCAGTTCAACTTTGAGCAAATTCCAAGAAGCTAAAAAAAGGCTTCGGACATTTAGGGGTTGAGGGGCCATATCCTGGCCAAGACATGAAAATCCAGAACAGGGCAGTGTGGATGGACAGAACGAGAGGATGAGAAACAGTGGATGAAACACCGGACGAGAGCCTCTCTGCTTCCTTATCCGAACTCCTGATAACATCTCCTTCACCCCTGTTTCTCAGTTCGACCTCATTGCAGCAAGAATTCGAGCAATTTAGGTTCCTCGCATTGCTGCCAATTTCGCAATGGCAGCCATGGCCGCCACCACCCACACCCTCTCCACCACCTTCACCTCCCTCTCCCTCCAAGACTCTCCCAAATTCGCCTCGCTCTCATCCTCACACTCAATCGCATTCCGTTGCAATGCCTTGAAGAATGGCGTCTCCGTCGGAAAGTGCACCGCCGTCTCTCCCATTGCCAGAGCTCCCGTTGTTAGAGCTTCAGCCTCCCTGGCTTCCGACGCGGTGGAAAGTCCCGAGATGGAAGAGCGCCGGAGTTTGGAAGCTTGGGTGAAGCAGCAACTCCCCGGGGGGTTTGCAGCCGCGAGACTCATTGGCACCGGGAGAAGGAAGACAGCTGTGGCGAGAGTGGTGCTCGTGGAAGGAACGGGGAAGATTATTATCAATAACCGAACTGCGCAGGTATGCTAGGGCTTGGGATGCATTGGGGTGAAAATTTTGCTCTAGGGTATTTGGACAAAACAAAGAAATCTCGCTTTGCACGGTATTGTTTTCGTAAGAGAGTATTCTCGCTTTGTATGCCTGGGAGGTACAAAGTGCAATTGGAGGTCGGGAGTCTAGTCCGTGGCGGGACAGCTGTTTGGAGTGGTTTCTCGGATTAATGGAGCTATGTCCCCATTTGCGTTGCGACGCATTCGGGCTAAGAATTGGGGATGGGAGAGGTTCTAGGGTAAAGGAGAGGCCTCACTAACCATGGAGTGCATTCGATGCTCCATTGATTACACACGTGAACTTTGATTTGTGATGAGTGTATAAATGGTTAATATATCGAGATTTCGTGTTTTGCAATTGATTTTTAGCTTAACATGGGTTGCATCACATTGTGAACAAGAATTTTGGAATTGGAGAGGTTTCTAGGGTAAAGTACAGGCGTCGTTAACCGTACAGTACATTCGATGTCCATTGACCAGATAACTGAACTTTGTATTATGTTAAGTGTGTAATCACTTAATTTATTGACATTTCTTTTCTTGCAATGGATTTCTAGCTTAATACAGAATAAGTAAGCAAAATTGTAAACTACGCAAGTTTCTAGATTGTTTTAGGGATAGACTCTAAGTTCACCTGTTTGGTGAATGGATTACTGTATGGTGAATGGAGAATTTACATTATTCGTACGTGACAAACCTATTCTCTCTTTGCACGGTATGCTTTTCATATGAAAGTATTCTCTCTTTGTATGCCCGGCATACACAAGTGCAATTGTAGGTCAGGAGTTCGTTTCCGTAGCTGTTTTGAGTGGTTCTCTGACCATAGGAGGTGTTGTCCCCATTTTTAGAGGATTTCAATGCACTAATATGTATGTTATTTGGATATCTTATGAAAGTGTTAAGAATTTTGAAAGTTTTGCTCATTGTGTGAGTAATTGAAAACTTTGAAGGAAGGCAGGGAATTCATTCCCATGACTTTTAGCTGGTTTGAGTGTTTCTCTTCCTAGAAGGGAATTTTTCTTTTAGTGTATGTCTTGTCTCTATTCTTGAGAGCGTTTCAATGGAGTAAAATGCAAATTATTTGGATATTGTAGGAGCAAGTTATGATTTTTTGAAAGTTTTGCTCAATAGGATGAGTAAAAGAGTGGGTAGGTTTTGTCTCTGCAGCTGTTTTACGTTTGTCTTATTTACTAGATTCTGAATTTGTACTTGTTTTCGATAACATTTGCTCCACTGATGACCTAAAGCTATCACACAAGAACGGGTCTGCCACCTTAATGTGCTGGTTTTTCTTTTGCTAGAGTTAGTTTGAGTTCAAATTAGGTTACACGTGGAATTTTATTATACTTTTCTGATATTGCAAGTATTGCGCTGGTGCTGTATCTGCATTGCTTTCCTTGCGTGAATTCGTTTGAATTGGACGTTGGTTACCTGTGGAATTTCTAGTTTTTTCTGACTTGGAATTCGAGTACTGGTGTTATGATACACAAGAAGGGCTGCACTACCTTAACCTCTTATGTTTTAATTTTGAACTGGTTACATATGGAATTCCTAATGTTTTGTTCCTGACATTGCAATGGTGTTGTATTGATGCAGGACTATTTGCAGGGGAACCCGTTGTGGCTGCAATCGGTGAAGTACCCGTTGGCAAGTCTAGGCTATGAGACCAAGTACGACATTATAGTGAGGGCAGAGGGCGGAGGTTTATCTGCTCAGGCTCAAGCGATCTTGTTGGGCGTGGCGAGGGCGTTGATTGTGGCCAACCAAGCGAACAGGGATCCGTTGAAGAAACAGGGCTTGTTGACACGAGACTCCAGAATTGTGGAGCGGAAGAAGTATGGGCTCAAGAAGGCCCGGAAGGCGCCCCAATACTCCAAGCGTTAAGAAGCTTGGTTGGTTGGTTGGTTGTCATTTTAGAATGGGGATTTGGGTGAGTGTTATTATTTCACCCCCTGTCTGTAGTAGTTTTAGGCTCTCATTTGGAGATGAAATCAATGCTCAAATATTTTTCTTTTCTGTTTTTTTCTGTCAGTTTGATGTCATTCCAGGAGCTTCTTGTGCAAAGGAATGGATATGAATCTTGTTTGCTTTTGTGTTGGTTTGTTTATCAATTGCCAGTCCTTGGAAAATCAATCAGGGTCGGTTGTCACTCCAAACGTTGGGTTGTTTGTTTGTAGACTTTGGGCTTGTGTTATAATTTTGCACCTTTATTGTGGTACTTTTAGGCTCACTTGTGAGATAAAACAATGTAAGTACAAGCCCTAATGACTCTCAAAGATCGTCTTTGCTCATCAAGTGTTGAATAATGGTAACCTTGTTACCATTGTTGAATAATGTTAAGCCTTATATGCTCCGAAGTCCATATTTTGGATAATGAAGAGAGTATTTAACCCATACTATGTTCCAAGATAATTCCGTGGTTTGAGAAAACTAGTTAAAATAAGCCTCAGATTTTGTCCAGAAAAAAATGGTAGTGTGTACTTATAGTATGTATTATGTGTACCATTATAGTATTATATTGTGAGAAATTGTTATTTGCATTTTTTTTTCTAGTACAATTCCAAGCTAACTTTATTTTAACCAATGTTTCCAAACCATGAAATTATTTTGAGGTAGAGTAGTAATGCTCAATTAATATAGGGAAACCTATTATGGACCAACTCCTAATTTAGATCCCGAGTTTAACACTTAGTTTTGCTCTCTTGTATAGATTGTGCAATTGGAGTTTAAAGGGTTGAAAAGTCACTATTTCATAAATTCAATAGCCACACCATGATTTTTCTACACATGGTGAAAGATTTAAGCATTATTTCAAAATGTAAGTGGACACTTTTGGATTGTCATTGGAACCAAGTAGGAAATAAAGATTTCCACATTAGCATTCCAAAAGGCCAAAATAATACTTTGTTTGCCCCAAAATTATCTTTTTTGCTAGACAAAATGTCTTAGAATACGGTTGAAAATAACATTTTTAAGACTTGTTTTGCGTTGTAAGTAGAGTTTGGTGCACTCTTAGCATCCTAGAAACTTTGAGTTTTGGTACCCTATTCAAATAGTTAGTACGGATCCTAAGACCATCTATGGACTTCTATACCACCTCTCAAAGCTTCATCTCTTTCAATTGGGCAACATTCAAAAAGATACAAAAAAAAAAAAAAATAGTGTTGATTGACCGTTTCAGTTGTTCATTTGTTTTTTGATTGATGATTGCTCAAATAGAAGGGGAATTATTGATTGGAGTTGTTTTGCTAGTCCTTTATAGCAATTGAAAGCTAAATTTGACCAATTTTCAACGTCACAAAATACAATAGGAAGATCATTTTGGAACGGAGGGAATATCACTCTTAGGACCCACTATGGAAAGCTATGTAATTTTTCTTAATTCCCTATAACGTCTATTTCTTTTTAGAAAAATGAGTAGACCAAAATATTTGTAGAATATTCTCTAATTTCACATTCTTTTGCAATATAAATTTGAGAATCCAATAAGTCTAACTATGTGCAATGGCCAATTAATCCACAATGGACTTCCTACCTTATTCAATGAATGAAGAATGTTATTTTCATGTACTTCATTCAATTAATATTCCTTGAAGAAGCTTTTTAAAAAATGATGTAATATTTCAATGGAAAGAAGAAAGAATGTCTTACATGAATCCATAATATAGATATATTAGAGGGCTTTTAGTTTTATATTATAATTTTTTAAAGTAATTTTATTATCTTTAGGACAAGCATTTAGAGGATAAGGGAGATGTTTGTCCAAATAGCTTATCCTTCATCCCAAGCAATACTTGAATCCTTTAAACTCAACCTTCTTCTTGGACCAAATTGATAAAATTGAAGTAAATAATATATTTGTACCAAAAACATAAGCAAAAATGTTCCAAATTTTGATTTGGATCTTATAAAGTGGATACACCCCAAAATCTCCAAAAATAAATATGTGCATATATTAAAGAAATAATTTTGGAACCTCTACCAAAAAAATCTTTGATTCTTCATAATTTTTGCATATTGTATCCACATGTGACATTCTTGGTGCAATGGAACCTCCTTTCACTTGTCAACAAAAAAATGTGAAAATTTAACCAATCTAAGAATAATACTAACTAGGCACAATAACAAAAAGTGGTGATTTAGGGTGCCACCTTAATCCCTTAGATTCTTAGAGCTCCAACTTCCAAAACCTAAATGATGCATAAAGAAGTTCCAAAACTTGAATGATGAATCAAAAGTTCTGTCTTTTTTTACCATAGAACTTCTCATTCATCCAAATCAATGCTTGTAACTTTTTTTAAACCACACTATTTGTATGATGAATTTGATGGAATTGAAATAAATAAATAATATACGTACCTTAAGTTAGATTGGTTGTTTGTTTGTTTTATTTGTTACATTGAGATCTCATGGACTGTGAGTTCCTCTGTTGCGTTCTTAGTACTGTCGGAAAGACGAGAAATGATGCACGGGCTTTGGTTTGTGGTGTTCGGATCTACAGTGAAAAAGTTATTGAATTTTGAAGTTCTTATGAATTTAAATTTTTTTAAATTACTTTTATTTTGATTGTGGCAACAATACAAAGGCATCGTAGTATCCATCCATTAAGATAGGTTGTTTTGTTTGTTTGATATGGTAAAATCTCTTGGACCATGCATCTCCTAGTTAGGTGCTTGGTATCATTAGAAAGTGCTTGTCGAGGAGGGACGTAGTGACTTTATTTTGTGGCGTTTGGACCTGCAATAGAGAAGTTATGGATTTTTTAGTTATTTTTTTATCTTAAATTATAGAAAATTATTTTGACTATGACAATGGCACAGAATACACTAATCCATCCATCCATAGGTTAGTTAGTTTGTTTTATTTGATTGGTTTGTTACAATGAGATCTCCTGGACCTAGTGTCCCCTAGTCGCATTCTTGGTACCATTGAAAAGCTCTCTGTCAAGAGGGGTGCACTTGCTTTGTTTCGTGGCGTTCCAACTCATTGTGTAAAAGTTATGATTTTTTGAGTTATTTAAGAATTCAAAATTTAGGAAATTAGTTTTAATTTTATTTTGGTTGTGGCAACGGCACAGGCACACCAGTATAGTATTTATAAGAAAGTTAAATCTAAAAAAAGATATAAGCAAAAGAATATGCCAAAATTCAAGAAAGGACTCGGTCGTTTAAGGGGTTTACGATAATTTTGTTCTCCTTCAGGAGTATCAATTGTGCAAGACACAGGAGCGAGAACTGTGGCGAGCGATTAGGGTTCGTCTATTTGAGTTTTTGTGGTCTTGAATGTTGCGACGATCGTGAATCGATTCTTGTGATTCTTGTGAATTCTTGTGAATTCTTGAGAATTGTTTTTTTGCAATTTGAGTAGGAAATGAGTGAGTTCTGGTGATTTGAACGTGTGTGGATTTACTGAGATGCTTCTTCTTGGTGGTTGTACAAAAGATTTTGCACGAAGTTGAAGAAGTTTTCGCCACGATCTTGGAGGCATCTTGCGAAGTAAGATTTTCACTCTGAATCTCAAATTGACTTCAAATTTAGCTCAAATTTATGCAACAATTCCTTCTCTTTCCTTGTTTTTGTGATTAGGTCTTTGGTGTCCTAGTCCTCTAGGTCTAGAATTTCTACACACAGAAAAAGAAATCGTGACGAATCTCCAATTTGGACAAAAGGATGATCGCTTGCTAAACCTCAACACTCTCATCAATTTAGCGACAGATTTCAAAGAGACGACGACGTTGAGGTCCCACGTGTTTTGGAAGAATTAGGACTCAAATTAGGGTTTTCATTTAGCTGAAAGTCCCCCCCGTCCTACGGCTTTACCCAGTTTCTATGTATGTCTGTACAACATAATAGATGCATAAATTATTGAGGACATGTTGTTTGAGATGTCGTTCTTTGGGATGTAAGGTAGAGGATACCCTTTGCAGCATTTTATCCAAACTCTCGAATTTTTCCCACTCAATGATGAAATTCACAGGCAATCATTCAAAGTGGGAGGTTGTAGACAACCCCACTTTTCGTTCACAGTCATCGACCAATTTTGCCAAGTCATGATTTGTTCACCCAACTGGCGAATTGAAGGCCATACAATTGTTAATTGAAAGAGATGAGATGCTGTTGGTAACAGGGTACAATCAATAGAAATATGGTCTGGTCCCTAACGGTTTCAGTATCCTCATAACTTAAGAATCTGAAGCAGTCAAGTTGTTGAGGACATCGTTCTTATTTATCTGAAAAAATCTGTTTCTATGTATGTTTCTATAACAAGATAGACACATAAACATTTGATGTATCGTTCTTTTGGGTATCTTATTGATACTAACGGTGAGTGTCAATATGTGCAGGCCGGGAAGCAAGTGCATTACACTAGGTGGAACATATTCATCAAGAGAAAACGAGGATGTCAATGCTGGGTTTCCGAAGCAACAATGGGAGTCACAACAACAAGGCCAACAAACATGTCCCTCAACCACCTGATCCAGACGTGTTGATGCGCCAAATGGACCGTTCCATTGCGACCGTGGAGTGCGGAAGAGCCACCAGCCAGCTCTCCAAGTACCTCCCCGTTTCAAAAAGCTCTGACAATGGCAAGGCAATGAGAGCCAAAGATGAGAGTGCCATGCTTGCCAAGAACGGTTGAAGGATTTTCACTCAGGTTGGTGTCATTTCTGTTTTCCCCGATTCACAGTGAATACTCTTTGATCCTCTTCATGCATTTTATAACCCTTTTATCACCTGAATTTGGGGGGGGATTTTGTGCACATTTTTGCTCATGTCTTTGTACAAATATATGTCTTTGCTTATGTCTTTTGTCAATTGCATCAAACTAGTCATAAAGAGAGGTCATCTTTAAAAGATTCAAGAATTGCTTTGCATGAATGAGAAGGTATTTGGACAAACCATTGACTTGAAGCGCTATGTGCTTTATGCAGAATATGGATGTCGAAGCACTTAAGGGTTAACCAATCAATCAAAAGATTCAAGAATCGCTTTGCATGAATGAGAAGGTATTTGGACGAAACATTTATTTGAAGCACTATGTTCTTCATGTTCATGTGCAGAATATGGATGTTGAAGCGCTGAGGGGTTAACCAATCAATCAATGTACGAGTGCGCTTTCGTAGGGAGATCACTCAACAGAGCTCACTGGAGGAGGAGAAGAGGAGAGACCACTTTGGGTACAACAGCCAAACGCTCGAAACGCTCGAGGTCGAATTGTTCTCACTCAATGCACCACTCAATGTACCAATATTGGATGATTTCTTACGCAATCATTTGAATTGGGAGGTTGTAGACCATTATTGAATGGGCAGTAACGTAGACTACCTTATTTTCCAATTTGAAGGTCAACGCTTAGCCAAGTCGTGTTTCCCCAAGTCCAACTGAATAGATGAATTCTTGTTGCTAATAACTTAGTGATCCGTGTATAGGAGACTGGACCAGGTCCCAGACGGTTTATTTATCTTCCTCCTTAAGATACGTTCTAGTTAAGAATTATGCAACGGTTGGGACAGAAATCAATTCCCAGGGCATTGATTCAACAGCGTATAACTTGACACAAATGCCCTGTAAACCTAATTGAGCCTCTTTTATCTGTTGAATGTTCACATTTTCAAAAACGTCACCTTATTTGCCATTGCTACTGTCACTTCCCAAACGGGTGTATTGATTGGGAGTGCTGTGCAGGTACAGTACAATAATTAATAAGTTATTCTATCTGTTGGCCAGTAGGCAACATTTTATGCTCACGTATCCAAACTGCATGCAAGAATCTGTATCATTGCTATCACTGGCCATCCAAAAAACTAGGCGGATACAGCAATTTGGAAGTTTTTTTCCAGCATTCTGCATGTTCTAATTTACCTCCAACTTCTCTTTGTACAAGTGCATCCATTTGGTGTACTTTTATCATATTCAAAGTTTGCTAGAAGCAATGTGCGTCTTGTCGGTTGCCAAAGTTTATCTTTCATTTAGTTTCTCCAGACACATCCTCGTTACTCTCAAGGAAAAGGAATCCAGTTTTTTTGAACTCTTTTGATTTCTTTTAACCCCTCACCGCCTAAGGGGATGGAAAGTGTCCACTCTGAATTTTTTTAAAAGGAACCACAATCAAAACATTATAGGAAAACGATCCAACTACTCGATTTCAGATTTCGATGTTGCATCACTACACAATGAAGATGGTCACTCATCCCCCAATAGTCAAGATGTTCGAGTCCACCTCGATTTTTGTGTGTGCGACTCTTTTTGGAGATAGGTGCACTAATAGGTCAAACCTTGGAATGTCAAGTTGATCACCATGGAAATCATCCTTTTTTGATACTATGTGAATCATTTGCTTCAAAAAGAACCAAGAGCATTCACCGGAGGTCGAACTTTTGTGCAATACCTCCTTTTTTTCCACACAAAATTTCAAGGACAAACATTTGCACTTCTAGTTTCCATTCATAGAAGGATTTTCTATCATCCATCAAACACTTAGTGTCCACAACAACATTAGAGGGTTAAGTTCAAGATGCATGGCTAGTGTTTTCTTACAAATTTCTTTCTTCGTATGGCCAGTTCAATTTGAAGTTTCTCAAAGCAGCCAAATATACTATTGAAATTTTCAAGTACTTTGTCACCTCACAAATGCTTGGAATTGTAGTGGTCCATACCTTTAAGTCATGATGTTTGTTTTGTTTGTTTTATATTGTTTGTTATGTTGAGATCTCTTGGATTGCGCGTCTCCCAGTTGTGTTCTTGGTACCATCGAAAATCTCTTTGCAAGGAGGGGTGCATGGGCTTTGTTTCGTGGCGTTTGGACATGGGGTGTGAAAGTTATTGGATTTCAAAGTCCTTATGAGTTGGAAAAGTAGAAAAAAATAGTTATACTTTTATTTTGTCTGTGGCAACAGCTCCGGGCACACTAGTGAATCATTGAACATTGCAATATTAATAATTGTGGTGGTGCCATGCCGTGAATAAACCACTAAAATTTTCAAACAGTGTTATATTGTGTGTGGACCTGAAATGCACGTCAACGAGGAGACCGATCCCTCTGAAATGAAATAATGGGACTTTGCAAATAACTGAATGATGTTCCGGAAAGTGGAGACACTTGTACTTAAAACCAAGTTGAAAATATTTCTCGACTTCAATTTTAAAGAATTATAGTAGACATGTGTCTGAAAATATGCAAACTCAAATTGCCCAATCATATGCACACATCTAATTGAACCCGTACACGACTCAAATCGACCAATCCAAGACGCATTTCTAATTGAACCCGTACACAACTCAAATTGCACAATCCAATATGCATTTCTAATTGAACCGTACACAACTCAAATTGCACAATCCAATATGCATTTCTAATTGAACCATACACAACTCAAATTGACCAATCATATGTGTGCATTTATTAATTGACCCATACACGTACTAGAAAAAAAGACATGTATGGTCCATACCACACATCAAATACATATCTCCAAATTGACCCCCCCCCCCCAAAGTGTGTCCCAAACCATAATAAAAATTCCTCCTCCGATTTCACATGATTTTCGCTATGATCTTGGGACCGAAAATCAGAACCCCAGCTTGCTGCCAAACCGTCGAATCGTTCCAAGCGTGCAACTTGAGTGTGAGAAGCGTACGTACCACGATCTCCCGGCCCACAGACGGACGGACGGACCGAAGAGTTGATGTCTGCTTTTCGGACGACACTGCACGGATTGTGGGGAATGATGTATTCCAAGACACCTCTTTACGTAAGTTTTTGGCCCTCGCCGAGAAGAACTCTCTCCCCACAACCTCCACAACCCCTTTAAATCATTGCCATTTGGCGATTGTGGAGGACGACGTCGCTCTCGTTGTCTGCTTAAAAAGTTTTGCTTGCTTGTTACGCACGGCCTCTCTCGATCAATCAATCAATCCATCTTGCTTTTTAAAATTATTCACTCTCGGCCATCGCAATCGCGCATCCTTCCGTCCTTCCGTCCATGCGTCCATGCATCCATGCATCCATCCGTGAAGGCTGCATGGATGCCCCGATTTTTAATCAATGGCTGGTCACTCTTGCTTGAAAACCACGGTCGTACAGAAATTTGACCGCGATGACCAAGGACGCACGCAAGCACACACGGACGGACGGACCGGGGGCTTGTACTTGAATGTGAGGCGCTCACTGAAGGATGTACTGTCGCCACCAACAAATTAAAAGGTGAAGCCCCTCCTCACATGTGCACTTTGTCGCATGCAATCGGCCCCGGGCCAGGTCTTGATTTATTTTTTTATTTTCTTAAGCTTTGGCGACGTTCGATTCTGTAACGATACATTTCTCGTCTGAATCCATTATTCCGTCATGAAATTTGCATGTTGTTTTTTCCAGTACGTTGTGCATGTCCGAGGTTTTCTTGGGCCTGGTTTTTATTTTTATTTCATTTAGGTTGCCGCGAACACATACAATGGTTCTTCTTCGTTGCTTGTGGTGGTGATATGGAATAGTTTGGACGCTTTCTGAGTGAAGCATTTTATTACACAATGTGATCGATAGATAGATTCGGTATGAAAAAAACAAAAAAACAAAAACAAAAACAAACACCATGAGGTTCCTCAATGTAGACACTTATTTTGGGGACAGGCCGAGGGAGTATTTCACAAAGATTACGACCTTCGTATTTATTCATTTCTCTCTAAAGTCTAAAGTGGGTTGTGTACTGCAATGGCTGCTTGAGTATTGTAGTAGTTCGCTGCCCATGGCGAGGTCCCCGCTTTACTTTGCTATAACTTCTATTGTACCGTAGTCCTCCACCGGAAATTTAGGACGAACCGCATCTCGTACTCATCAAAAGCTTTCGATTGAATTGAATTGAATTGAAAATCCTTTTTGTGAATTCTCGTTAGGGAATAATTTTGATCTCTCTACCGTACCTGACCCCCAACTCATTAACTTACTTCAAGAAGTCGGTTCCAATCCACATAACGACGAGTTCAAGTTCCAAGATGAACTCACGTGGCACTTCAATTTCTTGAGTGGGTCGGTCGACAAAGTTGATAAATGATTTTCCGATTCAAAGAGAAATAACAACTTGATTTATTAATACGGGTACGATCCAGCCTATTTCCATCAGTAGAGGGATGGATCCTCCGCGTCATTCTCGTTAAATTTATAAGTTCCAATGACGCAATTGAAATTGTTTTGTGTTATCAAATTTGTGTCAAACTTCTTCAGATTTGGCAATCTACGTTTAATAGAGACTTAGTGAGGTGCTTGAAATTTGGGTTGTTAAAACCGAGATGGAACGGCTCAATCATGCCCAAGGATACGTGACGCTTTTTTTTTTTAATCTCCCAGTCGAGTTGGCCCCGGGATCTGCCATCATTGCCCTCGCAATTACTTATGTGTTGAGCGTTTCAGTTTGTAGCAAAAATAAAAGTGTTGCGTTTTTTTTCAAAAAAAGAAGAAAAAGAAAAAAAGGGTTGCATTATTATTGAAAGCGACGTATGAGAGGAGCTTTCAATTGATGAATTTGAGAGGCTTGCCATCGGGGTCAATGAGGGAGTGTCACTCTCTGTGACAACTATCTGTTTGGTGCTCCATGCACATGAGTAAAGCGAAAAAGCCTTATGCGGAAACTTAACTGTCAAGTTCACCTGATTGGAGCGTTTTGTGTAGATAACGTGTACACGTTTTCGAAGGTAAGATCGTTCAAAACGAAACAAAAAGAGTTTTATGACATTCATCGTTGCGCATCGGTTAGGTACCTTGTTGGGTGTGATTTTTAGTCATACATCAATACTAGGTACTTTCCTTCATCCCAAAATGATCTTTGGGTTGGGCAAAAATAATGTTTGGGATTAAGGATGAAAATAACGTTATTTCAACCCATTTCGAGTTGTAGCGGTAGAGTTCAGTGCACTCCTATTGTCTAGTCCTTGAACTTTGAGGTTTGGAGCGCTTTTCAAAGTATAGTTTCAAATATTGAAAAGCGGAGTTTGGGGGGGCATTTTCAAGGAGCACTGGTGGGTGCTTGATTGTTGAGTGTGAGGTTGTCTTTTTGTGGGTAGTTAGTATGGGCCCAAGACCATGTGTGACATTGGACCTGCGTTGTCTATTGACCTTTGTTCTATTTTCTAAAACAACCTAGAACTTCATCTCCCTCAATCAAACAACACTCAACAAGATGCAAAAAAATAAGAATGGCTTTAGTCATTGATTGATGTTTTCGTTCCGGACATAGTGGGGAACCTCGATTGTTTGCATTTAAAGTGTCTATTCATCCCTTTAGTCATTTTTGCTCTTGGAAACTATCACCAGTCCTCTTCTTCCCACATCACAAAGTGCAATGACTGCAATTAGAAGATCATTGTGGGACACATGGAGTACTTATATATTTTAATCCTAGAAAAAAGTGCTCCCACCGACCAAAGTAGTCACCAAAATACTCCAATTATTGAACCAATAGGTGCACTCTTTGTTTTTACAAATGAATAGTGAAGTCATCCATCAAACTTTTTTAGGTCGGTAACATCCTTATAAGAGTAATGTGAGAAGTCCCAAAACTACATTTGAAAATTGTATGCGAAAGTTATAAACCGGTCAAAAGTGAGTTGGTCAATTTTCTAAAATCCACATCCAAATTTCAATGTCCTTCTGCTAAATGTTATACAACAAGCAGCTATTTATTATCCAAATTTGATAGGGCACGTTTGATTTCCATTCTACCTCAATCCCTTCTTCCTAGTACTTTCTTTTTTTCTTCGGGTATATGTACATTGTACTCGCCTTTTACCATAGCAGTTTGTAACGTACTTATTGGATAAGCTTGAAAAGAGTCATGACTCATGTGCCACTATATAATGAAGGACTTTGGGTAACGTCTCTATTATAAGCAACAATGTCAATGAATCTCGAGAAGAGACTTGCTCGCAGTTGTCACAATAAGAAAAACATTCCCGAGTCCATCTTTATTGAGTTGACAAATTTTTCCATTGAAATTCCAAGAAATTGTAAAGTGGGTACCTTCCAAACCGACATTTTTTTGCACTACTATGCCTTTTTACTATTATTAGGCTGGTCAAATTTTCATATTTTTTAGTTGGAAAGTGAAAGGAGGTTCCAACGTACCAAAGGACGGGGTATTTGGATACCGTATGCAAAAGTTAGGAAGGGTCAAAGTTTTCTTTTGGCTAGAGGTTCTAAAATTGTTTCTTCAACTTAGCTACATATTGATTTTGGAGATGTACAAAGGGGGATGATGGCGGTTCTAGATAGGGTGCGATTTGGGGGGGGGGGTATCCACCTTAAATGCTTCTTTTAACTTTGATCAAAATGCAAGAAGTGGCTAGTGAATGACTTTGAATGGCAAAAAGTCAATGCAAATAGGATTTATTTCATTCAATTTTTGTCTCTACAAGTTGGATTGACATTACGGATTTTTTTTTCATTTATTTTAGGTAGTGCAAAAAGAAATCTTCATTGGAGTGATGAAGTTTTTAACATCTATATAAGTGGATGAAACATGCAAAATGAGTGAAATTTAAATTATTCAACCATAGGAGTGTACAAAAAGAGCATTATTGGCCCAGGAAAAATGTATAAATTCAACCATTTTGTTTAGAGAAAATGGGGAAACATATAGCCGAATATTTCCTCTAAAAACTGTATTGCTATTGAATGAAATAATGTTCAAAAAATATGAGTTGTCAATTAATGAATTACTAGTGAAATTTCTACCATTGAGGTGTATTGATGATTCTTCATAAGATGCTTTATCTATAAATTGCAATAGAAGTTTTTCTAGACAGTGTATTTTGGCAACTTGTAGCTTCTTGATCCTAATCTCAATAATAGCAATCAAAATTATTTTATTTGAATTTGAGTTCAACTAATACAATGTACTGTGTATCAAGCGAAATTTCTATTCTAATTTGAGATTTGAAAATTTCTTAAAATTTAATAATTTTATTATACTTTGAATTTGGAACCTATAAATATAGTCTACAAATATTTTTATTATGCATTGATATAAAATTATATCCTTGTATAGAAATTACATCAACTATAAACTTAAAACATTAGCCAATCAATCATTGAAGGTGACCAACAAGAAATATAAGATAAAAATCAACTTACAACTTCGTTAAATTTTGTTTTTTTTCTTTCAACTTTAAAAAATCCAGTGAGGACCTTTTATAATTCTATAGAACATACTCTACCTTGCTAGAGCAAATGCATATGTGCAATTTTAAATCTTAAATCAAATTTTGCATTAGAATTGTAAAATAAAAGATATAAAGTTTTTAAAATATAAATATAAAAACTCAGATTCACACATTCAAAGGTAGAATTTGAATTTTAAACATATTTGAATTTCTAAAACTTCAACCATGACTCATTTGAAGACTATTATCCTTGATTTGATAGAAGATTTTAGTTTGTAGGGGTTCAATTACTTGAGAAGGATATAAATATTCATTATTTTTCAAATACACACTTTTTAAACTTTAAATATTAAAATGAAAAAACAAGAAATGACTTGTATGCAATAATTCTTTTTGTAATACATGGCTATAACCATGGTCTTATTTTGATAGTCCCTCTAAAATTTGGTGTAAAATATTTGCCATGAAATTTGCCTTAATATATGTAAGGTAAGGACATCTAATAGTGCCATTTTTTTACTATACACAATTACTATTATTAATCCTCAAAGAACTAGCCTTGTATTTTTTGCAACAATTTTTTGGGGGATAGGTACATGTGAGTAAAGATTTGACAATTTCGGCTGAAATTTTTTAACAAGGTGTGGATGAGGAATATCTTTTATAAGTGCTAAATTTCATTTTATTTGAGTATACAAGTGAAAAGTTATGATGCAAAATGTTGTTTATTTCTCAAATCGGGCAGCAAGGGAAATTTAAAAAAATCACTTTTATCATAAATAAAAATTTGAAATTGATTTTTGTAGGTTTATATGTACGTGGAATGTTTTGAATCATTCTATTTTGATCAATGACTCAAAAGTTATGAGAAGTTTTAGTTTGCAGGTAGTTAAGAATTTTCTACTCTAAAATAAACTTTGAAGGCCTTTATGGAATTCAATTTTCAATATTTTTTGAAAAAAAAATATCATAGGATGTAGAATGTTTCTTATAACATTTCAGCGATTGGTATTGGCATTTTTCAATTCCATAACTAAATTGTTAACATTTTAGTATTTTGAATCATTCTCTATTTCTTTCTACTTACTATTTTTTTCTTATATGTTGTACAATTCCAAATGATTTGAAATTTTCAAGTATGTATCCAACTTGACTTGAAGAATGAAACCAAAGAAGCACTATTATTTTGGACATTTTTACATATAAATGTGACCTTGTAAAGTGCAGCTGCCCAGTTTTTCGCAGGGCCAAAAAAAGGGGTTTTGCCACTTCAAACACTAAGATCTTGCAATCTACATGGTGGAAACTTTTGAAATTTTTTCCACATCTTTTCAAACCAGCACACTACAAGATCATGTAAAATCACTACAAGATGTGTCCAAAAAAGTTTTTTTTATAAATTACTTGTATTAGAAATTGCAATTTTTGAGCATTTTTGGTGAAAACATAGTCAAGGAAGTTTAGGGGTTATGGTAGAACCACCCGTAGTCAACCACTTAAGCAATTCCTTGCATGTTCTAAAGCAGTAGAAGGCAATGTAAATTTATTGCCTTGTAGAAAGATAGAAATGACTAACATTGTCAATTTTTCATGATTTTTTTTTGCTTAAATTCAAATTATTATGAATTTTGGAAGCCAAAAGTTGGCCTCAACCCATACACAATATATAGAGTCTTCTAGTTCCGATTCATTAGAAAAAATTTCAACCCTCAAAGGGGCTGTCAGAATCTGACTTAGGCACCCTCGGGGTGATATTACGGAATACTAAGAAAAAATTAATTAATTAAAAGAATTAAAAAATTTTCAAGTCTGACGTGGCGCTGACGTGGCACCATTGATGCCATGTTGGATTTCACTTTTTGAAAAAATTAATTAATTTTTTTTCCCTTATTGCACCGACTCTCGCGGCCCCTTCCAGGACTGAAATTTTTTGTAATGATTCCAGAATTACTTTCTTGCTCACTACATCATGACATGTGTCATGACTTTATAGTCCCAACCTTGATAAAGGAGATAAAATCACATTCCAAACACTGATTGGAAATCTATTCCAACCTTGGTTGGAAATAAGGTAAACCAGCCTATGACAGGCCAAGTGCCTAATACAGACATCTATAAGATGACCCATTACAGTTTTCCATCAATCTGTGCCAGGTTTTTTCCAATTAATGTAAGCAAAACTTTATTAGGTAGGTGGATGGCTGAAATCAATGTTTTGTATGATGGTGATGGAGATGTTAGAGACTGTTTTAGGAACTCGTCCTTTTCTAGTGTAATTCATTACATGAACTAACTTTTTTTATTCCTTTATGTCATGTCCATGTTAGAAAATATTTCAACCATGTTAGGAAATATTGTAACTGCATTGGATGGTTTGATGACCACCATGGGTATAGTTTTTGATGGTTGTGGGATAGTCTACAGACTGTTTTGAGTCATCTGGCCAATTCACTTCAAAAATCTGTAACAAATTCATACTTTGTCAAAAAAATAAAATTTCAATTGTTCTACCAATTTTTCATGTTTGCCTTTATATGGAAAAAAAATTTCAAAATTTCAAATATGTCAACAAGGCAAACCAGACAATCTGCTTGTCATAGGCTGGTTTACCTTAGTTGCACACTACAGGTTGGGTATGCATCCCTGGTTGGCAATGGGTGGTTCTACCATAAATTGGTCAATTTTCTTGTTGGCAAATGAAAGAAGGTTCCAACACACAAAAATTTATTTTCCTTGTCCCACTAAAAAACTCCAAATCAAACATAGTGCATGTACCATTAAGCCACTCCATTTATTGATTTTGATCCTTGAACAAGCAATGTGGAATTCAAATCAATTTTCACTTAATCAATTCTAAAAATTCTACATCATTTGTTCAAGGCTCAACGATCAAAATCAATAAATGGAGCGTTTTAGTGGTATCTGCACTATTTTTAATTCAAAAGTTTTTAATAGGATGGAGAAAATACAACATTTGTATATTGTATACAAAAATTACGAAGGGTCAAAGTATATTTTGGTAGATGCATGTTCTAATTTTTTTTCTTCAACATAGGTACATATAGATCTTGGAGGTGTACATATAGTATTGATGGTAGATTTGGATAGGGTGCTAATTTGCAATTGGTATACCCACCTTGTCCCCAATAAGAAATGTTGTTGATATGCTAATTCAAAATCAACCAACTACTAAAATCACTTCATTTGAGGTTCCAAGATTATTTTCTCTTGAAACAAGACAAGCATTGCCCTAATGAGGTCGAATTGAAAGTCAATCTTTTTATCTAAGTTACAAGCTAGACACCTCCAAAAGCCAATTTTTGCTATTGTGCCTATTTACCACTATTAGACAATTCAAATTTTTCATATTTTCTTGTTGGTAAGTGGAAGAAAGTTCCAACATACGAAAGAAAGGGATACTTGGATACCGTATGCAAAAGTTAGGAAGGGTCAAATTTTTTTTTGGTAGAGGTTTTAAAAAATCGTATCTTCCACATAGGTACATATTGATTTTGGAGATGTACCCAAAGTGATGATGGCTAATGGCAGTTTTAGGTCAGTGACGCATTTGGGGGTGCCCACCTTACATGCATGCTGCATGTAAAGCAAAGTGCCACAGAATGAAATTAAAAAAACTCAATTTAAAAAACCAAAAACAAACAAACTTACAAACAAACAAACACACAATTTAATGACATGTACAGTAGGCATAGCTGTTGACCAGGAGTATCATGCATTTTCGCCATTCATCCCGTGCCCCCTAAATCTCACAAAAGACGGGGTACAAAATATTTCGAAAGAAGTACAGTACGGTGCCCATTCATTATTATTATTGTTTCAGTCATGTTTGTCATGTGCTGAAGAATTTATATTTTTATTAGCACTGTTTCAGACGCAAATGAAAAAAAAATTCAATTTTCTTCCCCCAAAAACTTATACAAACAACAACCAGCCGCAGTGCACAAGCAACTTATAGCGTAGGTCAATAGTACGGGTTTTCACACTCCATCATTGATTTGTGGTACGAATTTTAATATCAATTCATTCTATGGTCTTGGTGGAGTCATGTGTACAAAACTTTTTCCAGACTTCCTTAATTTGCGAAAGAGTGAAATTCCTTAAAAGATGGGAATGAATAAACTTTTGGTTGAAGAATGTACCAAAGTCTTATGATTATATTCTTATGTGTGTAAACTAAAAAAAATTGTTGAATTGAAGCATATAGAGTGAAAACAAAAGACACTTTCAAACGACAATTCAAAAAGCCAAGGATTCCATATGAGCAATTCACCAACTCATCTACCGTACCGTACGGGGAGATGGCATGAGGAAGATGACATCAAAGAGATGTCAAATCAATGCTCGGGGAGAACCACTTGTAAGTTCATTGCTAGCTGGTGGAATTGGGAAAAAAATGGTGAAAAAAATCTATGAAATTTCTATTTGGAGTAAAAAATGGAAAAAAAAGACTAGGTATTGTTTTGAAAAAACTGGTTCAATATGGGAACTAAAGGAAAATAGTTTGAAAATTTGTTATATATTGAATAGGAATTCATCAAAAAATAATGAATAATTATGTTTTGTGGTTTTACTAACAATGGTCGGATAGAAAAGTGAGCGGAGTGCAAATATAAGGTGTCATTTTATCATATTTTAATTTAAATATTTAAAAATAAAAGTAGAAGCTTCAAAAATCATACATGAGAATATTCTTCAAACATTTTAAATATATCCTAGAATATTTCCATTGCAAGCATTTTAATTTTTGTCCCTTGAATGCACCTAATTACAAAGGTATACATAAAATGACACCTCTAAATAAAGATGCAACATGTACAACATGATACTCATAGCATTGTTTAGTAGTGTAGTAGGGGGACCTTTTTATATACTTAGTTGAAAAATATAATACATTTCCATTCTTCAAGAGGTCTTATTACACAGTCTATCAAAAGCTATTGAAATTTATAACCAAACTCCTCCTTAAGTCTTAAAAAAGGATGACACTGGTACCTTCTTTCAAGAGTCTAGAGACTAAGTCCAATACTTCATTATATTTAATGTTATTCCTACAAACATGGGACCCACACTAAACAAAGTTTTTATCATCAACTACAATATACTATACTTCCCAGGTTTTATATTTTCTTCCATATTCTCTTCATTACAAACCCATATAATAATGCAAACACCAAAAATAGCTAAGACCATGCTATACACTACAAATGTACTAACTGCAATACAAAGTAAAAATTTGATCATTGAATACGGTGAATTCCTTAACCCCCAAAATCCCAAGGTCTTTTTCCATTCAAAAATCACTCAAAACTGCCATTTCTATTACAAAGAGCAAAAAAACTTAAAAATTGTTTTTTCCTACTTATCTAACCTTAGTGCAAGATCCTAATGCATTGAAGAAATTTTATAAACTTTGACCTTGTAGATTGCAAGATATTTGCATTTAAAGTGAACAAAACAAGCTTTTTTACACCTTGCTCTACTAGGTTCTTTGACTTTAAATCTTCTTAACTTAAATTTTTTGCACTACTAATTTTGATTTCTTAATTTTTCATATTGAAGAATTGACTTGAAAATCTAAGAATTTTCTTATTTTTTAAATCAATTTAATTTTCACTCAATAAAAATTGTTAAGCAGAAGTACTATCAAGATTGAAAAAAAATTAATAAGATTAAAACACAATAATTCCAATAGTGAGATTGTTCTAATTAGCAAAATTAACCATGTCTAACAAGTCTTTTTGAAAAATTCTAAAAATTGCATTCAAAAATGAATTCTATAAGCTATTTTTTCAAGAAGATGCTTAAATTGCCCAAAAAATTAAGACTATTCATAACTTTCTCATCACTAGGCCAAATATATTGAATCAAAGCTTTGATGTACAAAAATATAATTTTTGAGAAAAAAAAAAAAAAAAATTAATTCATTTTTTTGTGATTTTTTTGGATTGTCCCTCAAGCTGCTTTCTGGACTTAGGGTGGCATAACTTTTGCTCCTAGGCACTGATTAAAATAAATAAATAAATAAATAAAAATATATATTTCAAGAAAACAAATCTGATTTTGTATCTTCAAGAGACTTTTTAAAAATCATGTCAAAAATTGAAATCTCACAAGCCTATGCGAAATTCCAAGAATCCTCCGTAGGGACTATGGGACTTTAGCAGTTAAATCATGGGAGCAACATTCAAAACAAAATTCTCTCAAGTACTGTAACGATACCTATTTAGTGTAGACCACACTAAGATAGTGTAGTAGTTTATCCCAATGAGTCACGTATGGATGTCTGATACGGGTGTGACGTGTGTCAATTTTCACATGGGGATTGGCTGGACAAACGAAGCTCGTTCAAATCCATGCCCACCCAGTCCTTCTACAAAGGGACTTGCTGCTTCTCGAAAACCCCAAATTCGACCTGGTATGGCCGTGCGTGTGTGGGGTGGGGGTCGGATCTCGTATGACAATGTCCGTCACTTAATTAGTTGGTGACGACGCTGGGACCAGCGAGTGAGAGCCAGCAATTGAGAGCCGTGCACAATTTGTGGACAATGGAAATGGACAATCTCCAACTTTGGGAGGGGCCAGAATTATTGAAGCTCAGTAGGGCCACCCCCAAAGTACTTCAAAAAGTCGCTGGGCAGGGAGGCCACACAAGTTAAGTTATGATGGACGAAGTCAAGGGTTTCTGTGGACTAAGGTAAAACAGCCGGGGTGAACCGACCCCCCCCCCCCCCCCTCACTTGTCCACGATATCATCCCCCTGGGAACAAACGCTGGAATTTTTTTAATTTGCCACACGTGATTAATTTTGGAAATTCCGGATTCATATTTGCAATTACAGGCCCCAAATTAGGTAGGCGAGGTGTAGAAAATGAATTGATCAAGTATAAAATAGGGGGATCCTTGCTTTTACATGTACCCTAGGAATGATTTATGGAGGACAAGCAAGGGGGGCGATTCACCCTGCCCAGTAAAAAAGAGCACCATTTCGAATCAAAATAAGGAGTTTGCCTTCATGCCATTGCTGATTCTTTTTATAAAAATTTCCACATAACGACAAGTGTGAGAAACAACAAGAACAATTGAATTTATTTATTTATTGACAAAATGTGGATTTGTTATGAATTTTTCATTGAAGCAAATTGCTCAAAAGAGTGTCTAGAATATCCCAAACCCAAGAAGAAGTGTATCCATAATTAGTCACCCTACTCACCTAATAAAGCAATTATAGTATTTCCTAATGTGGAAGGCCTAAAAAAAGCACTTTCTTGTATAATGAATTTAACATTGAAAAGTTGGAAGTTTCTAATGAGGTCACCAGTCACTCCATTATTGTCACCAAAGACATTGATTGTGGCCTAAATCTCATTTATTGAAGAAAAAAACAAAACTTGATTGGGAGTCATTCCGTAGGTGTCCATTATGGGTCATTTGACCTTAATGGTGTTATACCTTGTGGTAGAACTACCCATTCCCAACCAAGGAGCCATACCCCAACATGTAGGGTGCAACTATTTCCAACCAAAGTTGGACTATATTTACAACCCAAGCTTTAAATGTTTTGTTTTTTGTTTTTTTCTCATTTCAAGGTTGGAACTAATAAGGTCCTGACACATGTTCCAAAGTGTTATAAAGTGTGCGGGAAATATTGATCAAGAAAGTAGTCTCTAGATTGATCAGAATTGGAACACTCAAGACATTGGCTATGGGTTCCAAACACTTTTTGGCTTCCAAGGTTCATAGTAATTTCAATTTCGGGGAATAAAGTTACAAAAAATTTACAGTCCCAATATTTCTTATCTCTTTACACAAAAAAAAAATTCCATTGCCTCACACTGCTCCTCATCTGTCCTAAAATCGCTTTAAGTGATTGATTGGGTATGGGTGCTCCTACCTTAGTACTTTGACAATCAGAACTTACCAAATTTCGAATCTTACGAAAACCGAGGATTTCCCACGGTTCAATCTGTGGTGAGGGAAAATTGACCACATTCAAGCCGTGAATTCAACGTCTTCTTCGGCACGATCGAGCAAGCTGCAGCGAGAGCTGCAAACCCTAGTTAGTTAGTAGCAAGCGTCTCAAGTTCCAACATTTGCATCCTGACTGCCTGAGTCGCAAGTTTTCAATGGCCTTGCACATGGTCCACATTGGGCAGTTGAGCCAGATTGGGAGTCAACGAGGAAGTCAAGATGAGGCTTGCACAGAAATTTGGTACTGGGAATGGGCTCTTATTATGTCTTATTCTCTAAATATATTAAGTACAGACTGTCACGCTATTTGTCACGACCCTCTGTCACGAAGATGGTCACGTTTTCATCCCATTTTTTCTATCCCAATTTTTCATCCCTTTTTCATCGCCATGTGTCTGTTCGTGTGCGTGCGTAACTGCTTCCATCGCAGAGCTTAACCCTAAGGATATTGCAGAGCTTCGGTTGCTCGAGAACGCCCCTCGGAGTCATTTTTAATTTTATTCACCATGTTACATTGCCGTTGCATTGCAACGAGCTCCGTTCTCGTATTCTCTAAAAGAGCTTGCATCCATTGGGGGGTGGGATTGTGAATGTTTTGAAGAGCTTGTTATTGTGGGAGCTAAGGTGAACTACCCCATTACGGACAAAATGGGAGTAAGTTCATTGTGGGTAAAATTGTAATGGTGGTGAACATTCAAGTTCTGAAATGTACGCCACCATCAAAATTTAGCCCACAATGGACTTGCTCCCATTTTGTCCGTAATGGGGTAGTTTACTTTACATGAAATGGATGTAGTGGAGTCAAGTACATTGAACAAGCAATATGAGTCTAATTCTTCAACGATGTGACAAGCTTGGTCAGTTAGTGCTTCTCATGACTTTTTTTTTTTGCAAGGTTTGTGCATGGATAATCGCTCCATGTGCTCGAAAACACCACCCCAAATTGATATTTTTCAAACTATTGGGATTTTTTTGGAATCAAATGATTTTCCCAAACTAGTATCAACGTTTTCCAAATACAAGGATGATATACTTATATTTGTGTATAGATGCAACAAGGAATATGGAATATGGAGTTGTATGTGTCCATATTTCCATATCCGTAAATCCATACATATATTCATATATCCATATTTATATAGCCATTGTGGATTCCCAAATGATATTTTTTTTAATCCCTAAAGGACTGTCTGTCCTCTCGGGGGACAATTTGGGTTCAAGCAAGTTCTATAACCTCAATTTTTAGTTAATTTTTTTTGAAGATGTGCAGTTGTGCAAGAGCTTTGTGGATATACAATTTTATTTCAGTCGGTGCCCAGAAGCAAAAGTTATGGTATAATAAGCAAAATCGGAGTTTGGCGGGCAACACAAAAAAAATCACAAAAAGTCAAAATAATTATAAAAAAAAAATCCCCCCTGAAAGATTGTATTTTTGTCTACATGTTAAGCTTTTATTCATTATGTTTGGACTATTGATGAGAAAGTTATGGACAATCTTAGTTGTTCGGGCAAGAAAAAGAAAATTTGCAAAAACGAAGACGTTGTAGTATATATATCAAAAACTCTCATATTTCTCAATCTCTTAAAAAATACGTGAGTTGACAAATAGCTTTCTCTAAAGTACCTAGCTAGCAAATCTACTTGGTAATAGGGCATGTTTACCTTACATCATAAAAATTAAAAATCTGCCTGCGAATAGTGTCCACTCAAACTCCCCTCCAACCAACCGGCTGTGTCGCTTTTTTTTACGTTGTGTCTTTGCATGCCTTACATCTCAAGCTCTCCCTCGCATCTTTTTTGGTTTTGTACAAAAAGCATATATATATGCCAACAGAAAATATGGTACGTTAAAATGGCATTGGAGTTCCCACCCCCTTCTGCTACCATCATGACTTTCCGACTAGATTTTTTTTGTGCACGGATGGGGTCGGCATCTCCTATTACTACACCCCCACCCCCCGCCCTGAATTTCAATCGTACAAGTGTGAATGGGGCCCCCCCTTACGATGAATGAACCCCTCTTTCCTGAACAAATGTGGGGTGGTCAATGGGAGATTCTCGGCCCCAGCAGGGGTGGCCAAATCAGGAATGGAAAAAAGGAAATTTTCTCTTAAGTTGTGCTGTGCAGTTGTGGTGTCGTCGTCCCAGTGGTCTACCCACCCAAGACTCCTCCCCCCCAAACAAAAAAAGTGGGTCAAAAGCGTAGGAAGACATGTGTAGGAAGTATATATTAGTGTGGAAAAAGTGGGTCAAAAGGTCGGTCTTCAACGAAGAAGAATGGCGAGGGAGGGGTTGGGTTTCTCCAAATGATACGGGCAAGTCCACGCAGCAGCGGACCCTGCATTGGCTCACCCCCTTCTTCTTCTTTTTCTTCTTCTTCCCAGTAATTTGTTAGCATTTGGAGGAGCCTTGCTGGAGACTTAATAAGGAATTGCCGTGGGCAATAGAGTTGACAAAAAAAAAAAAGACTTCAGGTTGACCCCAAATTGACTACAGTCGATGGCCACGGTATGGACTGTCTACTTTGGACATCGATTTCCCCCAAGCTTAACCCTCGAAGGATGCGGGCCCCCCATGATCAAGGTAGACACCCAAATGCTCTGATTTACTGTGGACCAATAGGTGCATTTGTTTGTTTGTTTCGATCGAGTGAACAATAAGCGGTAGTTGTACCTTCCTTGAAAACAAAATTTTCTACGAAGAATGAGAAGTTGTGAAGCAAAAAAGAAGGGCCAATGAGGAGCCACAAACCAAGAAGAAGGTGGGACACTCCTTTTGGTGTTGTTGTTAAAATGAAAATGGAAACTGGAGGGAAGTTTTTCACTGGTGGGAGACGATCAATGCAGTAATTTCTCAACATACTTTGACACAATCTGTAATTTGGAACGTTGATGCCAACGCAAGTAGCGGACCCACAATGTCTAAGCATCGATGTTCATGTTGATGCCAACATAGGTGACAAAATAGTGGGGCCCGGACAATCTCCAGTGAACAAGTGGCGGATCGACTCTACTCACCTAGCTTGCTTTCCTTTAGCAAAGGTTTTGGTTTGTTTCTTGGTTGACAGTTCTTCCTATCTAGTGTGACTAGGATAAAAGCAACATGTAATTGAGATGAAAATTTCTATAAAAAAATGTTCTTCATGCCCATTATTTACATGCAAAGAAAAAGAATGGACATTCTAAATTTTTAGAGAATGGGACCTCCGCAAGCCATGGAGAGCCAATGAAAGAGGGCCACAAATCCATTCTATGAAGATTGAGAATGGGGTGAAGAAGGTGTAACTACCCCTAATGAAGTCATCTATTGAACATTTTGGGTCCTCAACGTCTTTCAAGGGTTAACCTCTAAAAGGTCTAGGTGTTCAAATTTTAAATAACGGATGAACGTAAACACATCTAAAGCATTGACAAAAATGCATTTTTCATCCATTGATATAAAAAAAATCTGATTGTTGATCCTTTAACATTTCTATAATACAAATTTTGAAAGCTTTTGCTTTGTAAATATTCAATAGGTATTGGTAGAATTGACTTCAAAAAATAATTTTTCAATTTAGAAAATGACCCTTCACAAACCAACTTAAATGAACAAGAAGAGCACCAAAGTTCTTTGTCAAGGGAGCATAAGCGTCTTCTAAAGGGGACCATAAAAATAAAAAATAAAAAATATTCAAAAATCACTACAATTAGAATTAAACATTTTGAATTTAAAGGAAAAAATTACAAATAGGGGATGTGTATGGTTAGGATTGGAGTAGTATTTGTCTTTTGAATGCATAGTGAGGCATAAATCATAGGTGATTTTAACCCAATTTAAATATATTTTTTAAATTCCCAACCCCAACCAAACCCCTAATATACAAGTAAGTGATATTATATTGCTCCCACCTTTTGCAGATGAAATTGACATGCTTACATTTTGCAACTATACTTTAGCATGTAGGAATTAAATACTCTTTTGTTAATGTTTGTGTTTTTCATTTTGAGATACTGAGGTGAATAGCCCATGACCATGGGTTATTGGAAGCAATTGCAGAAACTTAATAAAATTTGCACACAATGTAACATATCCTTAGTAACATTAGAATACTAATATCCAGAAGACGTTTGCATCTTCTGGGTACATAGTTGAGACATTGTCAATTTAAAAAAATAAACAAATAAATTTAAAAAATAATAAAAAATAATAAAAGTATATGTATGTATATATCTTTTTCTTTTTCTTTTTTTTCAAAAAGGGTATACATGACATTATCCCATTGGTTGTTAAGCTTTTACAAAAAATTTAAAAGGGATTTACAAGTAATTTTCCTATTGGTTGTAAATTTTTTTAGCAAACCCCTTGAAAAAAATGAATTCATGAATTCAACATGTGAAACCTACTCCAACTGCCCATATTTCTATTCCTGAGGAACATGTGGAACTTACAAACCATATTGGATAAATCTGTATTTTTGTCTTGTAAATACATATGTAATCCATATCCATATTTTGTAGTTGTATTCTATGAGCGTATCCATATCCGTATCTGTATCCTATATTTCATAGTCTAAAACCATATCTATATCCTTGTGAATATGTATGTATTCCATAATTGCATTTGTATTCATATATTGTATTTGTGTTTTGTATCCAAATTTGGACGGCCAAAATCGTCTATTCCATAGGCATCAATGGCTTTGATTTTTTTCAGAAGATTGATGACATTTAAGTGGGGAGGGGCGGGGAATTTTTCTTGAGCTCATATCAACAACTTTTGATTTTTCCAAGGGAGAGGGGGGAGGAATTGAAACACAAACATCGTATTCACATCTTTTGGGTACATAGTAACATTAGGACTAGATTTTTATTTCACTTGTTAGCACAATCAAGTTAAGAAAAAAATGATCAAAACTATCTAACAACAAAAAGGACCATAAAAAATCATGAATAAAAATCCATTGCTCTAATAAGTAGTATTAGAAAATTAGAAAACACTAAGGCACCTAAAAATGAAGGAAAGACAAATAATACCCTTCAAATGCACCTAATATGACAATTTCACATGGAGCTCTACTATTGATTGAAAAAAATAGATTTGCTCACACTTAACCCCTAAAGGACCAAAGTGTTTTCTTTTGGCAACATTGCGATTTTGGACAGCTCACTATGAATGAAAATTTATTTTATTTAAAAAAAATTTAACACAACATTTTTCCAGGGAGTTAGCTTTAAGGCCCAACAATTTCATAACTTATGACTGCATGGTCAAAAAGTTAAATTGCATGATATGTAGTTTTCATTGCTCGACAGGCAGCCCAAGCAGCAAAAAAAAATTCTTTAAAAAATACTTTCTTGAAAAATAAAAATTTGAAATTGATTTTGTAGATTTCTATATACATGGAGCTTTAGTTGAAGGTAGTTTACAAGTAGTTATAAAATCTCTATCCTAAAATAAACTTTGACGTCCTTTATTTTACTGAATTTTTTATATTTTTGAAAAAAATTAAAAAATAAGGTTTAGATTGTGTTTTACTACATTACGACCATTGGGATGGGCATTTTTCAATTCTATAAATAAATGGTTTACAATTTAGTATTTTGAATCATTCTCTACTTCTTTCTACTTACTATTTTTTTTCTATATGTTGTACAATTCCAAATGATATATAAGTTTTCAAGCATGTAGCCAACTTGAATTGGAAAATGAATCCAAAGAGTTACAACCATTTTGGAATTTTTTTCATAAAGATTTGACCTTGTAAAATGCAGCTGCCCGATTTTTCGCAGGGACAAAAAAACGATTTTTGTCACTTCCAATGCTAATATCTTGCAATCTATACTGTGAAATTTTCTGAATTTTTTTTCACATCTTCTCAAACCAGCGTACTACAAGATCCTACGGTTACATCTTTTTTCAAAAATGTTTTTTTTTATAAAATTTGGTACTTGTATCGGAATTGGTAGTTTTGGAGTGGTTTGGTGAAAACATAGTCAAAAACATTTAGGGGTTAGTTAGGAACAAGTTCCAAAGGTAGCCATTTTAGGTGAATCTATGAGGCAAGAATGGGTTCACATGAAAAATCCACATCAATATGAATAAAAAATCTTTATTCTCGAGGAAAACAAATTCTTTTCTTTTGCATTCTTCCTCATCCTTACTTTTGCAAACACCAGTGAGCTCAATTTCTCAAGGAATTCCCTATATCCTACATGCTAAAATGCTCAAATTATCTGTTTATGGTATTCTTATCTTACCTTCGGTGTTCCTACCTCACATCACACAATCAATCAAAATTCATTCATTATATGCGTGATTGTATAAGGTAGGTGTCTCTAAAAGCAACATGGCTCTAAAAGCGACCTCTAACACAGAGGTACATTTTCCTTTCTTCAATGTACCAACATTGTACATTTCAGGAGGGGGGTGCTTTTAGAAACCTTTAAATTTCAACTTCAAAAATTTGTAACTAATTCCACAAAGGTTCAAAAAATATGAAACAACTTGGGTTAGATGCCAGTTTCATTTTTCTTCCTAGTAAAATTTACTTAAAATTGTTTCAAGGAGATTAGCTTCCCTGAAAATGCAATCAGCTCATAAAGGGTTGCTCCTACCTTACTTACCTGATTGTGCAAAGCAAACCATATTTGTATACATTCGAGAGACATCAGCATTCTTGCTTTTTCATGTGAGGAATACAACAATACATCTCATTCAAATATTGCACAAATAAATCATATGACTGTTTCCACAAATTCAGCCCCTTTTGGGCTGCATATTTCAAGCAACAATTTACTGGCAATCAATTGGAATCCCTCTTGATTGTTCTCTAGTGCTTTGAAATGCAAACCTCCCCATTCCCCCTTTCCAATTTTGCAACAAAAATTATCGCAATATTTTGACTCTTTCAAGAAAAACAAAACCAACAAAAATAAAGATAACAATAATAATAATAATAATAATATTATTATTATTATTATTATTATTATTATTATTATTATTATTATTATTATTATTACCTTATTTTTCTTGCTTCCAAGTCACAAGGAGACAACCGTCCTTGAAAACCTCTTAAGAGTAGAACCTGTCTACTCAACTAAGGTAAACCAGCCTATGACAGGCAGATTGCCTGGTTTACCTTGTTGACATATTTGAAATTTTGAATTTTTTTTTCCATATAAAGGCAAACATGAAAAATTGGTAGAACAATTGAAATTTTATTTTTTTGACAAATTATGAATTTGTTACAGATTTTTGAAGTGAATTGGCCAGATGGCTCAAAACAGTCTGTAGACTATCCCACAACCATCAAAAACTATACCCATGGTGGTCATCAAACCACCCAATGCAGTTACAATATTTCCTAACATGGTTGAAATATTTTCTAACATGGACATGACATAAAGGAATAAAAAAAGTTAGTTCATGTAATGAATTACACTAGAAAGGGACGAGTTCCTAAAACAGTCTCTAACATCTCCATCACCATCATACAAAACATTGATTTCAGCCATCCACCGACCTAATAAAGTTTTGCTTACATTAATTGGAAAAAACCTGGCACAGATTGATGGAAAACTGTAATGGGTCATCTTATAGATGTCTGTATTAGGCACTTGGCCTGTCATAGGCTGGTTTACCTTAAGTATGCATCATATTATTTCGCAATATTTCTGTTGGAGCATTTCCTGGGGGCAATTAGAAGGAAAAAATTTCGACGTAAATATTTTTATTGATTTTATAATATTTAGACTTGGATGAAACTTCTCAGTTTGCCTGGTGCCTGAAAATTCGTGCAACATGCCGTGATTTGTTGGGTAACAAAAAAAAATTTACAAGTTGATACGTGGTTAACTTGTTAGCCAAGTATTAAGTAAACCTTGCCCAATTGTCCTACAGAATTGTCAACAGGGTTGACACCCTAAACCCAGTTTTCAATGACTGGGATGTCCCCCCCTCCATACAAGTGTTTCATTCTCATTCATTAAATGAAATATTGGAGATATTTTTTTTAAATATTATAATAATAATAACACCCCTTACCATATGAAAATCGCATAAACAGTGGTTGACCTAACATAGTATGCTCTTAAAGTGCTACTGACCTTAAACCGCCATCTACACCCTTTGTACATCTCCAGAATCAATTCTGTACCTATGTGGAAGAAACGCTTTCAAAACCAAACTTTGTTCCTTAATAACTTTTGCATACAGTATCCAAATGTCCCATTCTTTGGTGCGTTGGAACCTCCTTTCACTTGCCAACAAGAGCATATGAAAATTTGACCAATTTAATAATAGTAACTAGGCTCAGTAACAAAAAGTGGCGATTTTGGGGGTACCCACCTTCACCCTAAATCCAGGACGTAGTTGAAAACAGTCATTTTTCAAACTGTGGAACTAGAATCAAAATGAAAGAACTGTAGAAGAGTATAATTTTTTTCTCCAACTAATGTCAATGGCACCCAAGTTTCTTGCGCACGAAAAGCTTCAACAATTTCTATGGTCCATGGCTTTGGCTCTGATTTTCCTTTCCGTTTTCTATGACTTTACGTTTTTTTATTGTTCAATCTTATTTTGAACTGATTAAAAACACCCCCCCTTCCCCTTGCCGAGAAGGACATTAAATTTCAATTTGGTATTTGGAAATGCGGGTACACTCAAAATGCTCCACTAGGATCCCCAAAACTGCCATCATCACTCTGGGTACATCTCCCAAAAAAAAAAAAAAACTAAATGGAAGAAACCACAATTTCACCTGAGAAAAACAAAAAAAATTACTTTTGACCCTCCATAAGTTTTGCATACGGTATCCAAATGCCGGGCTCTTTGGTGCGTTGGAACCTCCATTCACTTGCCGACAAGAAAAATCCATGGAAAATTTTGACCACTCTAAAATAAAAAGTGGTTGTTTTGTGGTGGTGGGGTGCGACACGTCTGAGTGGCAGTATGGCACACAAAGATATTGAAGTAGGTGAGCGGTTGTGGATATGTTTATTAGTCCCATTTTTTTCTCTGCGACCAGCTAGTGCATAGGCTTTGAGCTTTGAAAAAGGACTAGTAAAGAGGGGTACAGTCAAGACACTATCATGAGATTTTAATGATTTTCGTATCTTGTCAACCTCCATGTCCAAGAAGAAGAAGGAAAAAAAATGTACTCCAAGGAGTAATAATCATATGTTTTTGTTTATTTATTTATTTGTTGAGTCGAATGAAATGGGATTCCATTGCCAAAAAGAAAGGAGAACAAACACCAGCCACAAGCGACCTGGAGAGGACCATGACAAACACAAGAACCAGGGATGATCATGTGTTTCATATTTGTGCAAATTCATTTGGAATGTACCGTAATGATTTCACAACATTCCAAATGAATTTGTACAAATGTAGAGTTTGATCAATTATATATGAATAAGGCAGGATGAGCTATGAGCCACGATTGTGTGCACATATAAGGTAATTATACCTAAAATTGACCAAATAAGTAAATTCAGCATGGTTTCCATTATTATATTGACCCCCCCTGTGGGGGTCTTGAGTTGTTGGTAGTCAAAATGAGATTTTAGATTCTCTTAGAACGCATTTTTTGGACATTGTATGAATAAACTATGTTCAATAAACTTTCAAAGTGCTAAAAAATAGGTGTTTTTCAAAATCGACACTAGACTCATGATTAATGGGAGTGTAGTTTAGGCAAGAATATGTAGGGTTGATTTTAGAAAGGGGTTAGAATTAGGAGTAGTTGCCTTAGGCAATTTGCACTTGTGCTTAGGTAAGTCCAACTATAGAATTTGAACAATTATAGTATGCAAAAGTTATAGAGCTCAAAGTTCAATTAATGATGTTTTCAATTTTTGCCCTAATTTCAATGTCCTTGGGTTGTCTAAGTTGTTAACTACCTCTCGTCTAAGGGAAAGAATTTGATTGGCTTTGACAAAAGAAAAGTTACATGTAAGTAGGACCTTACTCCAAAAGCAAGTCATTGGATAGGTCTAGGCTATAAAGTCACTTCTTGTAACCTAGAGCCCTATTTGTTATGTATGTAGTAGATTACTCATAGCACCTCTTGGGAAGTCACTTGGTTTAGGGTTTGTACTAGCACTAGGTCCAGATGGAAGGCTGGCCTAATTTGCTTTTAATCTTGTCCTCAATCTAGCCCTAATTCATCACTCTGGTCTTAGATAATGTAAAGTGTTGAGGCTGGATTCTAAGGCCAAATTTTCAATTAATGTGCTCTTGGATTTTCTTAATACTCATTAAAAACAAATGTATGGCACGCATCTTTTCCTTTCTCTTCCTATTTTTCCTATTTCAAAAACAAAAGAAAGGAAATTTAAAAAATATAATAAAAACTAATTTTTTTTTCTATTTCAAAAATCAAAGAATTTATAAAAAAAAAATTGAACCTTTTCCTTTCTCTTCCTATTTTTTCTATTTGGCAAAAAAAGAGGGAGTTCTTTCACTTTTTTGGAACCTTTTCCTTTTTTTTTTGACATTGAAAGTAGAGTTGACATTGAAACTAGAGTTGTAGCCCCATAATAGTTGTCATTTATTTTTATGAGAATTTCAAGAATTTCAAGTAATAAATAATTTTGGTCTTGTCACTATTGTATTGGGATTTGAAAACAATTAAATGACTAAATACACCATTCAAAATAAATAAATAAATAAATAAAAATTTATCTCTTTTATAAATCTATATTTTCAGTTTTATTTTATTTTCAAAGTATGAAATATTGTACAATAACTTGAATGAATTCCATGATAAATATAAATAAGGTTTTACTATACATGTTATTTCTTGTACTATAATCTTTCCTTATTATATTCTTTTTTCAAATATGTGCCACGAGAATTGATAAAAATACACATCATCTCACAAATGTCAGAGTCTATGGCATAACTTCAACAATGAATTTCTTTTACAAATTTGTGTCTGTAGAAAAAATTTAATTATTAAGCGTATCAAAAGTTTGTCCAATGGATGACAAAGAATACTTCTATACAAGACAAAAGTGCAAATGTTCATCTTTAGAATTTTGTTTTGAAAAAGGAAGTCTTGCACAGTAGTCATTTGACCTACAATGACTGCCCTTGGTGTGTGCTTTTAAGCAAATGATTCACCTAGTACCCCCAAAGGATGATTTCCACGGTGACCGTCCCGGCGTTCCAGGGTGAAATTTGCAATTTTGAGTGGAACTTTCAAAGACAGATCACATTTTGGAACTGGAAAGTCCACTCCAGCCAAGTCTCAAAAGCAATGGTAAGTTACTCTTGAATGACTTTTGCTGCCAAGCTTGTGAAAGTTGCTCCAAACCCGGTACGGTATGTACTAAGGTGGGTACCCGAAAACTACCACTTTATGCAATTGCGTATAGTTTGCTAAAATTATTATACGGATTCGATTTTCATACTTTTTTTTGGTTGAAACATGAAAGGCAAGATTCCAACGCACCAAAAAAACACGACATTTGGATACCATATGCAAAATTTAAGGACGGTCGATGGATGTTGTAAAATTGTTTCTTCAGCATACGAACATATTGATTTTGGAGATGTACATAGGACAATGATGGTGGTTTTAGGCAGGGTATGATTTGGGGTGTACCCACCTTAATCCTAATGCAATGGACCAATATATGATCTCCCACCACCAAAAGAAACATTTATAGTCTCATGCAACACCACATTCAAGCAATGTTGGGGATTTTTTTTGAGTTCTACCAATTATCTTCCTTTACAATTCTCATATTGAACTAGTTTTTCAAGTATTGTGGTCAATTTTTTTTATTCTCTATATTTTTATTCTAAAATAAAAAAGTTATATAATTTTTTCACCAATTTTTTTTTGATGTTTTCAAATTGTAATTGATTTTTTTTCTCCAATTCCATTGGCTAACAACAAATTAACCAAAGATTCTCCCCAAACATTGAGTACATTACGTTCACAAAGGCATCAGGCTCTCAAAATAATCCCTAAAGGTTTTTGACTATGTGAAAAAGTGGGCAATTGCACTTCACAAGGTCAAATCATTATGAGAAAATGTTCGATATGGTTGTAACTCTTTGGATTCACTCTTCAAGGCAAATTGGTAACATTCTTGAAGAAAATTTAGATCATTTGGAATTGTACAATATATAGGAAAACAATAGTAAGTAGAAAGAAGTAGAGAATGATTCAAAATACTAAATTGTTAACCATTTACTTATGGAATGGAAAAATGCCAATCCCAACAATTGTAATGTTGTAATAAACAATCTACAAGTGCATAATATTTCTTTTGGGTTTTCTTCCCCAAATTATTGAAAATTGAATTAAATAAAGGACCTCAAAGTTTATTTTAGAATAGAAATCCATAAATACTTGTAAACTACCCGCATCTAAAACTCCTCATAACTTTCATTTCATTAATCTTTCATGTACATAGAAATCTAGGAAACCAATTTCAGATTTTTATTTTTTATTAAAAGTGATTCTTAAAGAAGTTTTATTTCCTGCCTGGGCTACAACCAAGCAATGAGAACTACATATTATACAATAACTTTTTCTAACCATGTGGTCAAAAGTTATGAAACTTATTGGGCCTTAAAAGCTCCTCCATAGACACATGCTGTGTGAAAATTTCAAATTAAAGAAAAAAAAAATTCCATTCGTAGTGAGCTGCCCAAAAACATTATATTGCCCCAAAAACACCCCGCAGTTTGGTCCTTTAGGGGATAGTCAGCAATTTCAATTAGACCTCAGACAGTATAATCACAATCCACTCACACTCCAAAACAAAAAAAACAGACATGAGCCACCTTAATAAGTATGGAATTCAGCCCTGTTGCAAAATGCAGACAAGGTCTAAACTTCCAAGAACAAAACACACGTGGCTCCAAACTTGATCGTATGTGAATGTGATTTAAGAAGAAATTCTACGGTCGGCCATTGTGTTCACAACTAACATAATATAGCATAAGAAAACACGTTTGTCAATTGTTAGGGTAATAATCCTACGGCCATTGTGTTCACAACTACCATAATATAGCATAAGAAAACACGTTTGTCAATTGTTAGGGTAATAATCCTACGGTTGGCATAGGAACATGTTTTGTCAATAGTTAAGGGAAATTTTGAAATTTGAAGCATCATTGTAACATTTTATATGGCCACTTTGGCACTTCTTTAAAAATGAGAAAAAAGTCCTAACATGAATAAGGCATGATGAGCTATGAGCCATGATTGTGTGCACATATAAGGTAATTACACCTTAAATTGACCAAATAAGCAATTCAACATGGTTTCCATGATTATATTGGACCCCCCTGTGAGGGTCTTGCTGGTAGTCAAAATGAGATTTTAGACTCTCTTGGAATGCATTTTTTGGACATTGTATGAATAAACTATGTTCAATAAACTTTCAAATTGCTAAAAAATAGGTGTTTTCCATAATTGACATTGCACTCATGATTGATGGGAGTATATTTTAGGCAAGAATATGTAGGGTTGATTTTAGAAAGGGGTTAGAATTAGGAGTAGTTACCTTAGGCAATTTGCGCTTGTGCTTAGATAAGTCCAAATATAGAGTTTGAGCAATTATAGTATGCAAAAGTTTTAGAGCTCAAAGATCAATTAACCTTTAAAGGTCAAAGACTATGTTTTCACCAAAACCACTCCCAAACTGCTATTTCTAATACAAGTATCAAATTTTAGAAAAACAACATTTTTGGAAAAATGTTACCAGAGGATCTTGTATTAAAATAGTTTGAGGAGTTGTTGAAAAAAAATTCAGAAACTTCCAGCGTGTGGATTCCAAGATATTAGCGTTTGAATTGGCAAAAATCCTTTTTCTGTCCCTGCGAAAATCTGGGCAGCTGCACTTTGCAAGGTCAGATTGGTATGAAAAAATGTCCAAAATGGTGGTTACTCTTTGGATTCATTCTTCAAGGCAAGTTGGCTACATCCTTGAAAAAATTCAGATCATTTGGAATTGAAAAACATATAGGAAAAAAATAGTAAGTAGGAGGTAGAGAATGTTCAAAACACTAAATTGTTAAGAATTTAAATATGGAATTGAAAAAATGCCAATCCCAACGGTTGTAATGTTTTAATAAACAATCTACACCCAATATTTTTATTCTTTTTCAAAATTATTGAAAATTGAGCTAAATAAAGGACTTCAAAGTTTATCTTAGAGTCAAGATTCCATAACTGCCCTCAAACTAAAACTCCTCATAACTTTCATCTTATTAATCAAAATGGAATGATTCAAAGCTTCCCACTTATATATGAATCTAAAGAACCAATTTCAAATTCGTATTTTTTTTAAAAGTGATTTTTAAAGAAGTTTTTTCAGTTGCCCAAGTTGCGCACCAAAGAATGAAAATGACATATTATGCAATAACGTTTTAGTCACGTAGTCAAAAGTTATGAAAATCGTTGGGCCTTAAAGCTACTCCTTGGGCACATCTTCTGTGAAATTTTCAAAGAAAAAAAATAAAAATTTCGGCCGTAGTAAGCTGCCCAAAATCGCTATATTGTCAAAAAATGGTGTTTGGTACTTTAGGGGTTAATGATGTTTTCAATTTTTACCCTAATTTCAATGTCTTTGGGTTGTCTTTGTTAAGTACCTCTCGTCTAAGGGAAGCGGAGTTTGATTGGCTTTGACAAAAGAAAAGTTACATGTAAGCAGGACTTGATTCCAAAAGCAAGTCATTGGATAGGTGCAGGCTACAAAGTCACTTCTCATAACCTAGGGCCCTACTTGTTACATATGTAGTAGATTACTCATAGCACCTCCCAAAAAGTCACTCAATTTAGGGTTTATACTAGCATTGAGTTCAAATGGAAGGCTAGCCTAATTTGCCTTCAATCTTGTCCTCAATTTGGCCCTAATTCACCACTCTGGCCCTAGATAATGTAAAGTGTTGAGACAAGATTCTAAGGCCAAATTTCAATTAATGTACTCTTGGATTTTCTTAATACTCATTAAAAATATATATAGCATGTATCTTTTCCTTTCTCTTCTTATATTTTCTATTTCAAAAAACAAAAGAAAGGGTGTTTAAAAAATATAATTAATTTTTTTTTTTTTTCTATTTCAAAAATCAAAGAATTTATAAAAAATAAATTTGAACCTTTTCCTTTCTCTTCCTATTTTTCTATTTGGCAAAAAAAGAGGGAGTTCTTTCACTTCTTTGGAACCTTTTCTTTTTTCTTGACATTGAAAGTAGAGTTGATGTTGAAACTAGAAATGTAGCCCCATAATAGTTGTCATTTATTTTTATGAGAATTTCAAGAATTTCAAGTAATAAATAATTTTGGTCTTGTCACTATTGTATTGGGATTTGAAAACAATCAAATGACTAAATACACCAGTCAAGAAAATATCTCTTTTTTAATCTCTATTTTAAATCTCTATTTTCAGTTTTATTTTATCTTCAAAGTATGAAATTTTTTATGAGAACTTGAATGAACTCCATAATAAATATAAATAAGGTCTTGCCATAAACGTTATTTCTTGTACCATAATCTTTCCTTGTTATATTCTTTTTTCAAATATGTGCCATGAGAATTGTTAAAAACACACATCATCTCACAAATGTCAGGGTCTATGGCATAACTTCAACAATGACTTTCATTTATAGATTTGTGTCTATACAAAAAATCTAATTATTAAGTGTGTAATTTATCAAAATTTGTGTTTGTACCATAGCATGTAATTTGCGTCTGCACCACAAAATTTAATTATTAAGCATGAAAGCTTACCAAATAAATCTCTCGTTTCAGTCAAGAACATAAACTTACTACATAAACATCTCATTTCAGCCCGTGCAGAACATAACATTACCAAAATAATAAACGTCTTGTTTCAGTTAAGAACAATTGTACTATCCAAAGCATCTATACAAGAAATAAACATTACTAAATATCCGTCCTCTCAAACCCAGGGCTCCAAAGAATTAGCAACGCAGATGGAAGTTTCTTGAGTTCACAATTAATAACGATGTACCAAAAAAAGAAAAAAAGACCTTCCATTGGTAGATAGTGGAGATTTGTACAATCCAACAGAGGAGCCTAATTCGGCCCTAATCCAGCCCTAGATGGGAAATCAGGCTACCCAAAACCTTGTCTCAATTGCTCCCTTGAGGATGGATGGTTTGGTGTCAAGACTATGCCACCTAAGGCGACATGTAGGATGAGTACACCAAAGATGACATTTAGTGTTGAGTGACATTTAGTGTTTTTACCCCCCTACTAGCTACAACACTAAATCTGAACTTGTCCACAATTAGTGTTAGACTTGAATGTGCCGGCTGCAAACTTCAGAGCCTTGTAACTTTTGCAAAAATTCTTCAAATTAGGAAAATGAGATGTTTTTCGGCATCTACAGTTTTTGTACATGCCGAAAAACATCTCATTTTCCTGATTTGAAGAATTTTTGCAAAAGTTACAAGGCTCTGAAGTTTGCAGCCGCCTAGCCCTAATCGGTCCGATTCTGTCCGTGAACAGTGATATTCCGTCTGATATGACAACTCTGGTTCACATTTAGTGTTTGAATTGACATTTAATGTTACTTACTTTCATAGGGTAATTGGCTTTTAGTGCATGCCTTCGTATTTAGTGTACAAGACACTAAATATCATCTTTAGTGTAGTGGTTTCAATCCGGCCCTAGTATAAAGTCCTTGGGCCAAATTGGGAGAAATTGAGTATTCCTATTGGTTCAAACTTGGAGAGTTCCATCCAGCCTTCAATCCAGCCCCAAGTATAAACCAACCTTTTAATTCATCCTATCATTTGACCTCTATATTAACCCCTAAAGGACCAAACACCGTTTTTTGACAACATAGCGTTTTTGGGCAGCTCATCACGAATGGAATTTTTATTTTTTTTCTTTGAAATTTTCACAGAAGATGTGCCCGAGGAGTAGCTTTAGGGCCCAACAATTTTCATAACTTTTGACGACATGGTTAAAAAGTTATGGTATGACATGTAGTTTTCATTGTTCGGTGGGCAGCCCGGGCAGCAAAAAAACTTCTTTAAAAATCATTTTCTAGAGAAATAAAAATTTGAAATTGGTTCTCTAGATTTATGTGCACAAGGAAAGCTTTGAATCATTCCACTTTGATTTATGAGATGAAAGTTATGAGGAATTTTAGTTGTGGGTAGTTTGCGGATAGTTATGGAATCTCTACTCTAAAATGAACTTTGAAGTCCTTTATTTAACTCAATTTTCAATATTTTTGGAAAAAAATATAAACACAAGGTGTAGATTGTTTATTACAACATTACAATCGTTTGGATTGGCATTTTTCAATTCCATAATTAAATCCTTAACAATTTAGTGTTTTGAATCATTTTCTACTTCTTTCTACTTACTATTTTTTTCCTATATGTTGTACAATTCCAAATGATCTGAAATTTTTCAAGCATGTAGCTAACTTGCTTTGAAGAATGAATCCAAAGAGTTACCACCATTTTGGACATTTTTTCATACAAATGTGACCATGTGAAGTGCAGCTGCCCGATTTTTTGCAGGGACAGAAAAAGGGTTTTTGTCACTTCAAATGCTAATATCTTGCAATCTACACGGTGGAAATTTCTGAAATTTTTTCCACATCTTCTCAAACTAGTTTACTACATGATCCTACGGTTATATGTGTCCAAAAAAGTATTTTTTCCAAAATTTGGTACTTGTACTAGAAATGGCAGTTTGGGAGCGTTTTTAGTGAAAACATAGTCAAAAACCTTTAGGGGTTAACCACATTGCTAAACATTAGGATTTGTAGTTTCTTATAACTTTGTAATGACGTGGCAACCTACAAGTATTCAATGGATGACAAAGAATACTTCTATATAAGACAAAAGTGCAAATGTTCATTTTTAGAATTTTGTTTGGAAAAAGGAAGTCTTGCACAGTAGCCATTTGACCTACAATGACTGCCCTTGATTTGTTTTTTGAAGCAAATGATTCACCTAGTACCCCTCCAAAAGGATGATTTCCACGGTGACCGTCCCGGCATTCCGGGGTGAAATTTGCAATTTTGAGTGGAACTTTCAAAGACAGATCACATTTTGGAACTGGAAAGTCCACTCCAGTCAAATCTCAAAAGCAATGGTAAGTTACTCTTGAATGACTTTGCTGCCAAGCTTGTGAAAGTTGCTCCAAACCCGGTACGGTATGTACTAAGATGGGTACCCGAAAACCACCACTTTTTGCAACTGTGTATAATTTGCTAAAATTATTATACGGGTTCGATTTTCATATATTTTTTTTGTTGACACATGAAAGGCGAGGTTCCAACGCAACAAAAAAACATGACATTTGGATACCATATGCAAAATTTAATAATGGTCTATGGATGTCATAAAATCGTTTCTTCAGCATACGAACATATTGATTTTGGAGATGTACATAGAATAATGATGGCGAGTTTTTAGGCAAGGTATTATTTGGGGTGTACCCACCTTAATCCTAATGCAATGCACTAGTATATGATCCCCCCCCACCAAAAGAAACATTCATAGTCTCATGCAACACCACATTCAAGCAACGTTGGGGATTTTTTCGAGTTCTACTAATTATCTCCCTATACAATTCTCATATTGAACTAGTTTTTTAAGTATTGTGGCCAATTTCTTTTATTCTCTATTTTTTAATTCTGAAATAAAAAAGTTTATAGAATTTTTTCCCCAATTTTTTTTCCAATGTTTTGAACTTGAAATTTTTTTTCTCCATTTCCATTGGCTAACAATGAACTAACCAAAGGTTCTCCCTGAACATTGATCACAAGTACATTACCTTCACAAAGGCATCATGCTCTCAAAATAATCCCTAAAGGTTTTTGACTATGTGAAAAAACAGTTAGCTGCACTTCACAAGGTCAAATCATTATGAAATAAATGTTCAATATGGTTGTGATTCTTTGGATTCATTCTTCAAGGCAAGTTGGTTAAATGCTTGAAATTTTTTAGATAATTTGGAATTGTACAATATATAGGAAAAAAATAATAAGCAGAAAGAAGTAGAGAATGATTCAAAATACAAAACTGTTAACCATTTACTTATGGAATTGAAAAATGCCAATCCCAATAGTTGTACTGCTGTAATAAACAATCTACAAGAGCCTACTATTTTTTTTTCCTAAAATATTGAAAAATGAATTAAAAAAAGGACTTCAAAGTTTATTTTAGAATAGAAATCCATAAATACTTGTAAACTACCCACATCTAAAACTCCTCATAAATTTCAATTCATTAATCTTTCATGTACATAGAAATCTAGGAAACCAATTTCAGATTTTGTATTTTTTTGTTAAAAGTGATTTTTAAAGAAGTTTTCTTTCCTGCTTGGGTTGTAACCAAGCAATGAGAACTACATATTATACAATAACTTTTTCTAACCATGTGGTCAAAAGTTATGAAACTTATTGGGCCTTAAAAGCTCCTCAATAGACACATGTTGTGTGAAAATTTAAAATTTAAAATAAAATAAAAATTCAATTCGTAATGAGCTGCCAAAAAACATTATGTTGCCAAAAAAACAACCCGCATTTGGTCCTTTAGGGGATAATCAGCAATTTCAATTAGACCCCACGAGGTCAAACCTCAGACAGTATAATCACAATCCACTCACACTCCAAAACAAAACAAAAAACAGACATGAGCCACCTTAATAAGTACGGAATTCAGCCCTGTTGCAAAATGCAGACAAGGTCTAAACTTCCGAGAACAAAACACACGAGGCTCCAAAACTCAATCGTACGTGAACGTGATTTAAGAAGAAATTCTACGGTCGGCCATTGTGTTCACAACTAGCATAATACGGCATAGGAAAACACATTCTTCAATTGTTAAAATAATAATCCTACGGCCAGCATAGGAACATGTTTTTGTCAATTGTTTAAGATAATAATCCTACGGCCGGCATAAGAACATGTTTTGTCAATCGTTAAGATAATAATCCTACGGCATAGGAACATGCTTTTCAATTGTTAAAATAATCCTACGTACGGCATAGGAACATGTTCGTCAATTGTTTAAGATAATAATCCTACGGCCGGCATAGGAACATGTTTTGTCAATCGTTAAGATAATAATCCTACGGCATAGGAACATGCTTTTCAATTGTTAAAATAATAATCCTACGGCCGGCATAGGAACATGTTTTTGTCAATTGTTAAGGTGATCCGGTAGCTCATGTCAACCCATAGTCAGTCATGGCAATCACAAGCACAGCATGATCAATGATCTCTCATCAATTTGTCAATGATCAGCGAATTTGTTTCCTGTGTACGAAACAGCTCATGTGTGCACTAAGTTACAGTGGACTTGGAACTGACACAAAAAAAGCAACGCCCCTCACTTTCCTTGTCAGTGACTGCCTTGTCCACCTTTAAATTCAGGGGAAGCTCGGCTGGAAATTCTCCGCTGGCTTCCTCAAGGAAGGTCTTGACTTTGTGTGGGTTTCAATCGTCGGTTGAATCTTCAAATCTCCATCAATGGTGGGTTTTTTTCCTTCTAATTTAACCCCTAAAACCTCGAGGGTGTTTTCTGTCAGAAACCACTCAAAACTACCACTTCTGTTGTATTCACTTAAGGAAACCAATTTTTTTTTTTTTTTTTTCTGGAATCTAACCATAAGATCTTATACTTAACTTGTCTGAGATCATGTAGTAAGGATTTCATCAAATTTGACCGTACGGATTGAAAGATATTAGCATTCAAAGTTGAACAAAAAGTTTTTTTTCAAGAAGATGCTTAAATTGCCCGAAAAACTAAGATTGTCCATAACTTTCTCATCCCTAGTCCAAATAGAATGAATAAAAGCTTCACGTATAGGTAAAAAACATAATATTTTAGGAAAAAAATTCAAAAAAAATTATTTTGACTCTTTTTAATTTTTTTTTTGCTACCCGCCAATCTCCATTTCTTACTCACTGAGCCATAACTTTTTCATCCGGCATCCGATTGAAACAAAAATTATATATCCACAAAGCTCTTGCAAAGCTACATAACCTCAAAAAATCTCAAAAAAATTCACTTCAAATTGAGACAATAAGAACCTACCCGGACCCAAATTGTCCCCCGAGGGGACAAGCGGGGCTTTAGGGGTTAAGGTAACTACACCTAAAATGAATCGAATAAACTCTATGGCATAACCAATGTGCTGTAGAAAATGAATAACATTTTTTGCACACATTGCTAAAAGAATATGAAAATCAAATTGCAAGTGCTTCCATAATTTTTGGGTGAATTGTGAATTAGTTACAAATTTTCAGAGATTCAAGGTGCATGGTGCTAAAAGTGTCATGTAGGTGATGCCAAAATGAATTTGATGCACATGAAGAAATGACAGTAGAGAGAAATTAAAACAACACAAAGTGCACGCAAAATGGACCACTTGTAGAGTTGCCACCTCCACAGTTCCATTAATAGAGTTGCACACTACTTAACCCCTAAAGGACCATTGTCCCTTCGGGGGACAAACGGGATTTCAGGCAGGTACCTGTGGGCTGAATTTTTGTCGTGATTTTTTGATTTTTTTTTGGAAGATAGAAAAATTGATTAGCTTTCTGGGAATATAATTTTTTTCACAATCGGTGCCTGGGAACAAAAGTTATGATCAAATAAGCTCAAAACAGCGGTCAGGGGGCAGCAAAAAAAATTTGCAATTTTTTTTTTTTTTTTTTTTCTAATTTTTTTTCTTATAGATTATATTTTTTTCTATCTGGAAAGCTTTTATTCATTTCATTTGGATTTGTTATGAGAAAGTTATGGACAATCTTGTTTTTCGGGCACTTAGAGCATCTTCCTGAAAAAATAACTTGTAGGATTCATTTCTGAATGCAATTTTTATAATTTATCAAAACAAAAAGTTCCACAAGGTTTAGTTTTTTTTCTAGAACAATCTCACCATTGGGATTAGTGCTTTTTAATTCCATATAAAAGATATTAATATTTTAGATTTTCTTTCTATCTTGTACCTACTTCTACTTAACAATTTTTTTAATAATGAAAATTAAGTTTTTTGGGATTTTTTTTTTTTCCTAGATTCTCAACTCAATTCTCCACTATAAAGATTAAAAGCTCAAAACTCTGTAGTGCAAAACATTTAAGTTAAAAATGTTCAAAGTCATAAAATCTAGTCCCGCAATGTGCTGAAATACTTGGTTTTTTCACTTTAGATGCAGATATCTTGCAATCTGTGCGGTCAAAAATTCTGAAATTTTTTCCACACATTTTCATACTAGTTAGGTATAAGATCCTACGGTTAGATGTGAAAAAACAATAATTTTCAATTTTTTTTACTCTTTGCTATAGAAATGGCAGTTTTGAGTGTTTTTTGGCAGAAAAATGGCCTTGGTCCTTTAGGGGTTAAGATTCATTTAAGATTTGTCCTTGCCATGCGCACCATTTGGGGAATCCTCTCTATCTATTTTCCCTTCAAAAATAGGGGTTGGTTTTCAGGAGCGGTCCATTTTAGGGGGAGTTATCTTAAGTCTAATCTTGCAAGTTAACCCTTGAAGGATGCCACAGACACTAGCAAAACTGCCCTTAGTCAACTACTTAAGTGATTCCGTGCATGCTCTAGAGCAATATAAGGCAATGTGATTTTTTTTGTCATATAGGAAGATAGAAATCATAAGGATTGAACTTTTTTTGGTAATTTTATGCCTTGAATTAAAATTATTATGAGTTTTTGGAAGCCCAAAGTTGGTCTAAAACCCGTACCAAATGTAAAGATTCTTTCAATTCCAATCATTCAAGAACTACTTTCTTGCTTACTACTTTGGGACACGTGTCATGACCTTATTAGTGCCAACCTTGAAAAGGAGAAAAAATCACATTTCTAGCATTGGTTGGAAATCTACTCTAGCCTTGGTTGGAAATAGCTGCACCCTACAAGTTGGATATAGATCCCTAGTTCAGAATGGGTGGTTCTACCATAAGTGTCTAATGGATGACACAATTTGCATCCGTGAGAATCTTCAAGTGTCAACCATTTGTAGATTCAGAGCACTGAATTTTTTTTCTTGAATGTGTTGTATCTTTCGCAAGAATTGAACTTGACTGAAAGCCCTCAGCACATCCAACTAGCACAAAGATGAAATTGAGATTGAGAATGAAAAATATTGTAATATTAGATCAAGGAAAGCAACTAGCAGTGTTCAAAATCACCCTATCCTTCAATGGATTCCTTCACTCCCAGATTTCCAAGAGGCCTTTTTTTATTTCTAAAAAATACCTAAACAAATTTTTCATGAGAAAAAATGCGGACATTTGTAATGTAGGTTCAAAATCTACCCAAATAAATATGTGTTATTTTTGAATGTTTCACTTTCATATGCTCTTTTAGTATAATCCTCTGGTATAATCCTCTACTTGATTATTAAATTAAAAATATATATAACTAAAAAAAATTAAATTAAAAAATATACATATACATATACACACACACACACACACACACACACACACACACATATATATATATATATATATATATATATATATATATATATATATATATATATATATATATGATTAAATCTTAGTGAATGCTTCTACTCTTAAATATCCACATGTCACAATTTTATTAATCTTACAAAATGAATTCTTGAAAATGATCTCGGGGAGGTCACTTAGAGTGTCCATTAGAAACTACGTGCGATCAAAACTTTGGACCCCCTATTTACTTTTTGAATTTTAAATAAAATAAAATAAAATAAATATGAATAGATTTTCCTACTTTGAAAGTTTATGTTTTGAATTATTGATATTTTTATTTGTTAATGATAATTAGTTACAAATTTTTGAAGTAAAAAGATACACTATAGAACTGAAAAATAACTTTCACACCCCTATATTATATAAGAAATTTTTTTCTAAAAAATGAACAAAAAAATTCCTAAAAATAACTCTCTATTGAAAGCTCATTTTGAGTTGAATATTGATTCAATGGTCATCTAAATGTGTTCTCTATAATTTTTTTAGTTGAAAAACATGCCATTTTAGTTCATTTTCAACCTCTTCTAGAAATCATTTCATATTTTATTTGAGTTTGAAATTTTGGCAATAGAAACCTATAGTCATTATTAAACAATGCTCAAAATTTTAGGTTGAAATTATAGTTTATTAGAAACCACTTGTTTGCACGTGGTTTGTTGTAGTAGAGCTAAGTAACCTCCCCGAGAAAATGACGAGCCCCTACATGTCACTATTGCTTTTAACTCATGTTCACTTTTATTCACTTATATAATTCTTGAACCATTGCACACCATTGCTATGTCTTACTCTATGGGTAGAGATAAAAAGAGGGAAAACAACAATTCAATATGGATTCCTAGATAACATTGTTTACCAATGAGACTAGGGCCCCTTTTGCATCCCTGAAAAAGGCCCCCCTATTGTTTCTACGCACTGTTCTTATTTCAATAAAAATCGTTCATTTTTTTAAAAAGAAAAAGAATGGAGACCCCCAATAGTGAACAAAATTGTTTGATATGACTAGGTTTTTCTTTTTTTGGCTTTCTGGTGCCAAATTGCATTAGAAAAAACAATCTAGCTAAAACACGCCAGAGAAAGCCAAAAAAAACTTGGATAAAATCGCCATATTCTGGATGAAAACCAAATAATACACTTGTGATATGTGCTAATGTGAAGTTTTCTATCCAATATGTGGATGAATGATGAAATTTGGAACACCATGGTAACATTTTATATTGCCACTTTTGTCACTTTTTAAAAAAAAAGAAAAAGAAAAAGCCTTGGATATGAGTCATATGACTCCTCCATCCTCAATCCCAATCCTCGAAATCACAGATAAGTCCCTTGTCCCACACACCGGATCTCGATAAATTGGTTGCACGAGATATTTCAGGAGGGGGGGTTGGGGTAAAACCTGCCCCTGTTTTTTTTGGTTTTTTTAAAGTAGAAGGGGACCTCCTACAGTAATTTGGGGCCGCAGGCTCCAAATTTGCCAAAAGAAATTTAAAAAAAAGCCTCCAGACCCCCTAAAATGAGAAAGCCAGAAATTTGAGAGGGCAAGGGCCCACCTCCTGAATTATCTCGTGCAACCAAAATATTGAGATCCCCACACCTAGCAAAGCATAATACCTTCCCAGCAAGGGGAGGGAGGTCCATATTAATTGTGTGGTTATTGTACAGTGTTTATGCAGGGTCTCCCCTCCCCAACCATTATTAGCTTAATCACCGTCATTTTGTCCACGGTGGGCACCCCAAAATGGATGGGCAGACACAAGTTAAAAATAGTGAGGAATCTGAATAGTCTGGTACAGAAGTAACAGAACAATAGCCTGGGCAGTGGCTTTTGCAGCTGAACGTCTTCAACAGTAGTCAACTCCGAGTGGAAATTCAACGCTGCTGGGGCCTCCCCCGGCCACCTTCCAATCAGGACCCATATACCTCCAACACCATTGCAATCACCTCTCGTGGATAGACACGTGGCTTGATCCCACATGCACATCCACTTTAACCTCAAAATATTCACTCCAATGGCAAACAGGCCCAATTGGAACCTATTACCAAAAAAACAGAAGTACACTCACACTCTGTCACCCCAAAGCAGCATGCCAATAAGCTCATGCCACGTGGACGTATGCCTCAAATTGCAATAGCATCCTCGATTATACTTACTTTTAAATACACACGGTCATTTTTTTCAAGAAAAATAAGGAAAATAAATGTAAACTTTAAAAAACAGAAAATTGAAAAAGCAAAATAATACAATAGCTTTTGGCACTTTAGTTTGCAAAAAAGGAATTATTGTGAATATAGATGTAAATATAGGACAAATCAATGTACCAACATTCAAAAAATATATTCATTCATTTGTGCGAACCATGGCTACGTAGATCGAATCACCATGCTATGTTATAGGGGTGAATATTCATAATTGCAATTAGTGGCAATTAAGGAAGGAGGCTTCATAAAATGTAAGCATTTTAATAAATTTATTTATTTATTTAAAAATTAAAAATTAAAAAAAAAAATTATTATTTTTTAATATCCCAATTTGCATTTGTCAATGTGTCAACGTATCAACATATCAACAAAGAGCACATCAAAGGATGAATTGCTACTTAAATGCCATTGTTCCTAAAAGCAACTTTGCAAAGCCTATTGTTGCTATTTCTACCTTTGATTATGCTAAATTCACCTCCCAATGTGTCAAGGCAAACAAACTAATCTCTCATAAATTGAAACTAAACAATGAGAGGTTGATTTGGTGGTGAAAATTAAGTCTTGAGAGGGTGGTGGAAATAGTTAATTGCAACATAAACATTTTAGCCATTTTTTTGCCAAAACCTTATATGGTTCAAAGGTCAATGACAAGCCTATAGGAAATTTGAGAGTTGTTTTGAACAACTTTTTGCCATATTCATCCAAGCTTGGACCTAGAATTTGCCAAATCTTTCTTATTATAATAAATTATGTAACTCAATCGAATCATTGGGGATCAATTAGATTTAAATTTTTTTTAAATTAGACTTTTTCATCCTACAATTGATTACTCAATCCACGATATTTTAAAAATGATGCTAGTCCCATGATGGAAATAGGTCTGTTTGCCTTAAATCACACACTTTACATCAGAGTGAAATCAAATTCGCACATGAACGTCATGTTCAGAAATATCATCCATCCATCCATCTACACCGTTTCTCATCCGCTGGATGGACGGCTGCATATAGCCCCATGCAGACCACGAGCGCGGCCAACACGACGAGCGCGGCCTCATATAATGGCGCAGCCTTGGACTGAGCGCAGTTGCGATCCTGAAGTCAAGCTTCTCCTCCTCCTCTTCAACTGCCGGCGAACTTCGCCTTGACAAAATAGACCGAGCACACATACACACACATCTCCTGTCGCGCCTCCAAATTCTATATCTGGCGAGCCACGCCGCTCCGCAAACTTAGGTGGACTCGCAACTAACGAATTCTCAACGTCGCAAACACCTCTCTGCGCGTCATCAGTCGTCGTCGCCGATTACCAATCATGCGGAGCTTTGCGCGTGAGCGTCGTGCGCGTCCGTTTCGTCGGGGAGGGCCTTTTGTAACCAGTCTCGTCGCAAGAGTCCCGTCGTTTGCTTCGTTTCCTCTCTTGTGAAAGCTTTGAATCCGCTGTGGTGTGAGTCTCTGCTGCTGAATTATCGCAACGAATCGGATGCACTGCTTCATTCCACCGGCGGAGTGACTCGATTACCCTCAACTTAGCTTTTGTGGGTTGTATGATTTTAGTGAATTGCGTGTGTGAGGACTACTGTGCTGCTGTGGGGAGGTGGCGGAAGGAGTTTTGATTTAGTCGTGGGAGTACTGTACTGGTGACGATTTGCGAGGCTCTCTGGTTTAAAGAGAATTGGTCACGATGCATTTGCCGTTGGCGCATTTGAGTGGTTTTGAGGAGCATGAGGACGAGGAGCTTCAAGCTCAGTTGCAGGCGCATTCCGGTAGCCAGCACTCTCATGAGGACGAAGACGGTTCCCAATCGCATTCGCAATCGCAAGGGAGCAAGGAAGGCAGCGGGGGCAGTGCTCCAGACGGGAGCAAGCCTCCCAAGGATCTCCCTTGCCCACGCTGCCAGTCCATGAATACGAAGTTCTGCTACTACAACAACTACAGTGTGAACCAGCCTCGTCACTTCTGTCGCAACTGCCAGCGCTACTGGACCGTGGGGGGCACCCTCCGTAACGTTCCCGTGGGCGGCGGTAGCCGCAAGAAGTCGAGGACGAGGAGCCGGAGCGATCCTTATTACCGGCCGGGATCTTCCCCGGCGCCAGCCGGCAGCGACGGTGGCGAGAGTGACGCTCACCACGCAGCCATGGCGGGCGCCATGGCCGATATGGCGCCATTGCACGGCCAAGAGGGCGCGTTCGACGCGAGCTTCGGTGAATTTCCATTTCACCCATCTCAGATGGCGGCCTTTCTGCAGCTCGCTCTCCATCAAAATTCTGGTTTGGGCATGGGCATGGGCACTTTTCCGCCTGCGTTTCCCATGACGGGAGAAGACGAAGCGTTTTACGAAGCTTCCCAAGGTGGGTTTCTGAATAACATGATGTCAGCCGGGTTGTTTATGCCGGAGCTTGAGCCTGCGCACATGGCGTTGATGTACAAGGCGACGTTGATGGCGGAAGCGCAGCGGCTGCAGACGATGGCGCGGCGTCAGTCGGCCGCGCAAGCGGCCGCTTGGGCGGCCGAGGAGCGCGAATGCAAGCCCGCGGTCGCGCCGTTGCCCAGCGTGCATCCCGCGATGGAAGCCGAGCTTCGTCGCCAACAATCCCACCGGCGACCCGGATTCTGGGAAACCGCGCTCATGCACAGCCGCCCGAGCAGCAAAACCGCGCGGCCGGGATCGTCTTCTCAAATCCCGTGGGACGGCGAAACCAAGCCGCTCGTGCAACAGGAGCCGCACGAACTCGAACACGAAGAGAACTCAAACGCCGCGCACGTCGCGGCCGCGGCCGCGTTCTCGTCGCAAGCCAACTACGTCGATGAAACCACTTCCTGGGGAAGTGACTTGAATGGCACCCCAGAGATGTACTATTAAGGATCTTCCTACTTCTCCTGTAACATTGACCAGAGAACATCCGTCACCTTGGTTTTCTCCAATGTTGTATATTCGTAGCTTGTACAAATACTCTTACAGAAAGAAACAGAGCCCCCCCTCCATCCACTGGAAAGCTTTCCAGGTTGCGCACAAGCGGATTTCTCAAGCTCAAGGAGCTCGAGTACGTGACAATGCGCTCCACAGCTCGAATGGCAGCGAATTGTGAAGAGTTTCAAATGGCGATGGGGATGGTGGGACAAGCCAAAAATTCGGGAGGTATGCAGGATTCAGGCAGGCGAGTGTATGGTTTTCGGACATAATTTTTGATCTCGAATCTGTAAGTGTAACCAATTTAGGATTTGCAAGGGGGACGCATCCAAAGAGATTGAACGAGCTACTGATATCAGTTGGGAACCGTGTTTGTGGAGGTGGCTTGAAGAATCTCACAATCTGAATGTGTAAGGCGCTCTCTTGGAGCGCTCTCAAAACTCTTTTTTTTCATGAATGAGGATCTCCCTCCTTTTGTGTTGCTGTCATGGCCAGCTTCAAATATTCCAATCTTGTAACTTAAAAAAAAAATTGTATCATTTTTGAACACAACGTGTGTTGGCTTTGGGTTTCCTCGAGGAGTTCCCTGTCACTTCCCACTCTCAAAGTGTTGTGTGAATTGTATCGTCAATTTCAACAGAACTTGTGCTGCGTCACCGTCAAATTTTCCAGTCTTAGTTGGTATAAATTCTTGTGTCTGTGTCTTTGTGTACCCAAGGTTTTGTTTTTGTAGTGCTGTTTACTTGCCTCTTCTTTTTGTACTTCTGTTTCCAGTCTTGTGTGTAAATTGCTGTAAATATTTCAACGCAACTTGTGCTGTGTCTTTTTTTTTTCATTTTTTTTTTCTTTGGTAGTATTGTCACCTTGCCACGTTTTTGTCATTTGGTACCCTTCCAAATGCTATGATCATATGTTCTTGAGTGGGGATTTCTAGTTCCATGATCTCCTGGCACGCCGTGGTTTTTATTGGGCACCTTCCTAATTCTATCATGTGTCTGTCATATGTATGAGTGGGAATGACCACCGATGAAAAGTTGGCTCTGATAATATTCTGAAGGATCTTCCTAGCATTGTTTTTTCTTCTGGCTATCTAAACTTAAAGCAGGTGACCCCTCCTTGCATTGTTTTTTTCTTTCTTTCTTTCTTTTGGCTATCAAAAGAAGGTGCCACCTACTTCATAAAACCAAAGCAAGTGACACCTGCTTTTTGGTAGCCAAAAGGAAAAAAGAAAAAAAAGTGGTACTGAGTACATGAGTACCCTACAAATGATGATGGACTTGTTCGAGGGTGACACTCAGGACATTGGGGGCCTCAGTCAGTGGAATCTTTTGAGCCGCTCACCGACCACAAATTTGAGGCGTGTTTGGAACTCATGGAAGGGGAAGGAAGTGCTTTTCTCCAACAATCCTAGCCCATCTCCAGATGTGTCTCTGTCCAGCAGAAGCGATCCCAACTCGTAGCAGGCGTACGGTGCAATGTTTCTACCACAGCAGGAGAAGAAAAAAAAGGTCAATTTGATTCAAATACAATCACAATGTTTCTACCACAGCAAATTAAAAAAAAAAAAAGGTCAATTTGATTCAAATGTGATCATGCATGTTTGAATGAGAAGATTTGTGTTTGAATGGCATGCTCATGTTTGAATGGTAGTGTGGGCTTTGTTTGTACTTGTGGGTCGGTGCATAATTTGTGTTTGAATGGCATGCTCATGTTTGAATGGTAGTGTGGACTTTGTTTGTACTTATGGGTCGGTGCATAATTGTGTTTGAATGGCATGCTCATGTTTGAATGGTAGTAATGTTTGTACAAGTGGGTGCGTGCGTATTGGTTCACATACCCGAGGCTTGGTGGTAGAGTTGCTTTTGATCCCATCAGGATGTCAGTAGCTGCCACCACTTTTCGCAAGTGCTCCTCAGCTGCTTTTGTTGCTGTCAGATTGAGCAGGCAAAGGGCTAACAAGTACCTGTTTGCAGTGCACCACCTTAGAAACAGAAATTCCATACAAAAAAACAAACAGATTGCACCACCTTAGAAACAGGGAATCCATACAAAAAACACAGCGAGAATTATGACATGCATTTGTCAAAGCTCACAACTTCATCCCTATGTAATTTCAAGCTGCAAAATCTCAGTCTTCACATACCAGTCCCCTTCCTCAAAAAGAGAATTCAAATCGGCCCTGGACTAACTTACTATTCAGAATGCAGTGGTTTCTTGTAATGCAACATGATATGCCATAAGGTGGAAACACCCATTCCCGTCCACTGCACCCAATTCCGTCACCATGTACCAACACAGTACATTCTTAGTACAAAAATGTGCACCCTTGGTACATCATGACGGAATTGGGTCCAGGGACGGTTCAGGGTCTCTTCACCTAATGATAGACTGGCAGAAGTTGAACCTGCACATGATCATGCTGGCTTCGACCCAATTGTGCTCGACAGATGGTTTCCTGCTGCTAGACGCGTGTGCTGGAGTGTTTACTGCACTGCCAATGCTAACCGCTGAACCTTTTCGACCTTCCTCCTCCATGGCACCTTTGCTGTAGAACTGCAAAGGTCTTTCCACAGGCTTTTCCATGGTTGGATCGTCTTGGCTTGGGGGAACGGGCTCAACCTGAAAAAAACAATACTAGATTAATTTGCTCGTCAACGGATCAAGTGTAAGATGGCAAAAAGTTTGAGTGCAATGTAATAGACTCTATAGGCACACAAACTTTGTTCAGGTGAAGCCAGTGCTTACTTACCCTATTCTCTCACACACTATTTTTTTCTTACCTCCAAATTGGGAATCCGTTTGGCAGTTCTCATGTGTCATGACTTAGCATGTCTAAAACTATAATCTTAGGTGAGTGCATTAGGTTGAATTCAACCAAATCCCAATCATGTCAAACCTTGTGGGTGTGAAGTGTTCGTCACACCTACCAAACTTTGTGGTAAGAACATTTAATAATCAGACAATCTAAAATTAGTTTGTATGATTTTGAATTTGGGTTCGTTTGAACCCAAATTACTTACAATCAATTTTTATTTTTTTTTAACTATCTAGTGCCAGATTGCATTAGAAAATATAGTTTGGCTAAAGAATGGCAAAAAATTGTGAAGTTTTTTGTCAAAAAAATTTGAAGAAAATAAATAAATTGGATGAAATTGCCAAATTGTAGATGAAAATAGAATTAGAGACATGTGATATGTACAAGTGCGATATTTTCTATCCAATATGTGGATGAATGCTAAAATTTGGAACATCACCATAACATTTTCTATTGCCACTTTGGCACTTCATAAATAATGAAAAACAAACCATGCTTACAATAATCTTTATGTAAAATCAATTAGCCGATGGTTAAACCTCTAAAGTCTCTTAAGGCCTTTTTTCATAAAAGAACACACTCAAAACTTCTATTTCTATTGCAAAGAACAAGAAACTTTCAAATTTTATTTTTATTTTCATATTTACTAATAGGATCTTGTACTACACTAGTATAAGTATATGTGGAAGACATTTCAAAAGCTTTGTCCCTGTAGATTTCAAGATACTTGCATTTAAAGTGAAGAAAATGTTTTATTTCATACCTTGTATGACTAGATTATAAGATTTTGAATCTTTTTAGCTTAAAATTTTTGCACTTTTGATATTGAATTTAAAAAAAATAATGTTTAAGAAATGGTTTGAAAGTCTAGGAAAAATATTCCAACAATTCCAACAAAGAAATTTGATTTTCATTTTAAAAAAAATTGTTAAGTAGAAGCAAGTATGAGATTGAAGGAAAAAAATAGATTGTTAATAGCTTAAAGAAGGAATTAAAAATACTAACTCCAACAATGAGATTGTTTTAGAAAGCATACTAAATATTGTGGAACTTTTTCTTTTTGAAAATTTTGAAAATTGAGTTCAAAAACAAATTTAGTATGTTGTTATCTTAGGAAGAAGCTACGATTGCCCACAAATCAAGAAGTTTTATAATTTTCAATTCACTAATGCAAATGAAATGAATTAAAGCCTTCTATTTAGACAAAAATATAATATATAGAGAGAATTAATTAATTAATTTGATTAGATTCTGTGTATTTTCTTTGCTGCTTGGTGGGTTCCATTTTGTACTCAAGATGGCATAACTTTTGCTCCTAAGTACTTAGCAAAATAAAATTATATTCTCTAAAAGCTAATTTAGTTTCCTATCTTAAGAAAGAGTTTCAAAAAATCACAACAAAAACTGAGACCTACCCAAAATCCATTTTGTCCCTCGTAGTGGCAATGGGACTTTAGGGGCATCATCAAACACTGTAATCAAAGATGGAAAATGTGCCACACACCTGTGCCTAGTATTTGCAACAAATTTGTCTCTCTAGCTCATAGGAATAGAAGTTACAAGCATCTCAAACTTGACAAAAGATGAAAGGTGAACAATTATTTTAACATAAATTTCATTTAGTTAACAACCACATTTTACCACTATGGCCCACACATGAGGATTTGTACCTTGGCAACAAGTGTGAGGTCTAAGAGGGACTGTGGTTTGCTATGTTGATGGATTTCAGCATCAATATGGGCCATCAACTCTTCCAATCTCAACTGATTCATGTGGTGAAAGCCGTTGTAGACAGCAATTAATTCCAAGGCGGGATGTAATGGAACCTGTGCCCCCACCATGTAATTTTGAGCCAAATGCAAGATTTTGGTAGGGATAAACTTTATTAAACAAAGCTGTGAGTTCATTAGCCAATTTATTACAAAATTATTGCGAATTTGCAAAAATTAGCCACATTTACCAATTACAATAAGTTGCTACAAGTACATCAAAGAGTTTGGAAAATTTTGCATAAAAATAACTACCAAATCATGTGTGGAGTTAGTGGATAGCATAATTTCAGTTTCTAGCAAGTTTTTGCCAAAATCTTACCTGGATTTGGTAGTGGCTACCAATACACTAGGGAAAAAAGGATTTTTCTGGGATGAAATAGCCAAAAACATCTCCAAGAAATATTAGATTTGACAAATTTTGAATGTAGTCTACTAATTTTAGATAGAAATATGGATGAAAGTGCATATCATGTTGGGTTGTAAGAAAAAGGGGTGATTGATCCGACTGACCTGAGGTTTCATTTAGGGTGCAGGTCGCTCTACCAAGGATTTAAAACATTAAAAAACATTAAAAATTCACCGGTTCCCCGTTCACCATGAAGAACAGGTCAACTTCGGACGATACTTCCTTGGTGGTCTGCCAACCCACTTTATTGGTTGGGCATTCTTGGGCAGGCCGTCTCCAAAACGTGTCTGTTTGACGATTCCCCCTTTCCCAAAGATCAAGGGTGCCCACAAAAATTATTGGCGGTTTCTTTGTTGGTTATGGACCGAAGTGCATTGACAAGCTCAGAGAGGCTTAGAGAGGCTTTGACAAGTTTTGAGTAGGACGTCACTCAAAAAACAAGCCAATGCTTCAGGGACAAAGCCTCTCTAAGCACGGTTACTTGTTTCTCACAGCCTTGATATCTCAGTATTTTTAGGAGCCATGTAATGGCCACATCTTCATGCTCATCCATGTTTCTTGGACTAGTGTAAAAGTTGACATTGAACAAAATGAGGTAAAGTAAACACATTTGAATTCTGTACCAACTAAGGTGTAGAAAATCTTTTCATCTCAAGCTTGCCTTGTTGCTAGAACATCTGCATTTGTGCGTTCTTGTCGCTTGGACTTCACTGATTTTATCCTGTTTGTGTCACTACTCGGAGAAAAAACTTGGAAATATATTCATGCAGTGCAGTAATATATCAGTCTGCACTGATACAAAATAGGTGACACTGGCAAACTAGTGTCAGACGCACTGATAAGATAAATCAGTGTAGTGTAAAGCCGGCATTGAATAGAACGAGGTAAAACAGAAGAAAATCTGGTTTATGCACCAATTCAGGTGAAGGATTTCTGTTCATCTCAAGCTGGTTGCTTCGATCTGTGCAACTGAATTTGCTCTCCAGTGTGTCGACGGATGGAATTGGAACGACCGCAGAGTGAGCCACAGAATACGACAAGCTTTCCTAGTGCTTCAAGGTCATAAGGCCAGCACAGGAGTAAGGAAACAAGCTCACAGGGAGTCAAAGCTCACCAAACCAAGCGTGACGTAGTCGGTTGACAAACGGTTGACGTAGAGCTCCATGGGTGAAAGTTTCCCCTTTTTCGCACTCAATAATACCGAAATGTCCTCCAGCATACGACCCCCCTCTTGCCTCGAGCCTGGATCACTGGATTCCCACAAACAAGCGGACCTCAGACAGCAGAAAAAGGCCTTGAACCAAACAGTCTCCTGCACGGTCAATAGATCACCACTGTATTCTCTCAGTTTCAGATACGGAGTATTACCCTAGCTTCTGTAAAAGTCACGCATGAACATGTTCAAATTGGGATATGGGGGCAATGGATTCATCTCACCGTCATTACTCTGGTAAAAACGTGGGAAGACATCTAACAGTCTAAATCCAGAATACATAAATCCAAACTTAGTCTAAACTATGGTCTTCACAGAATACTCAACCATCCTTCTAAGGGTGGTAAATGTAGCATCTATCACTTCGTTGGCGTGATGAAGCTACAGCCTCCCGGTCAGTTAGCACTTAGCAGATCTTAGCAGTTAGCACTTGCATTACTTAAAGATAATGCCAGGCAGTGTCTGCTTTACGACACGCAATATGTACTAAATAGTACTTGAGCAAGAACTGCTGAAGTGTTCTTAGCTTAATCTCAACCTGCTGTTAGGGATTAAGCAAGTTTAGGATGTTTAGGACCAGAAACTGAGCCGGGTTGTCTGGGATCTGCAAAAGACGCTGTAGAGATTGCGAGTTTCTGTTCGGTTGCCTGGCCATCATTGGCTGGAGCTAGGACCCTGTAGCAGAGGGCCCATGCAAGCGCACGGACGGTACTTTGATTCACTGCCCAGAAATCAGACACGCCAGCCAATATTCTCTTGCACGATTGGCTGGGTTTCACCATGCAACCAAGGGTGGCATTTTCCACTATTTTATGTTGCAATAATAGCTATAAATCTGTATACTGAGCTGTCAGATACTCCGTACTACCAAAGCAAACTGGGAAGTGTGAGCATGTAAATTTCTCTCACGAAAATATGGGTTGAAACAGTGTAAAGGTTTGCAGCATGTGACACGAGGGCTAGGAGGAGTAACCTTGAAGAGGGAGTCAAAGCACATGGCCGCCTTGTCATAATGGCCCTGTAACATTAGACACCAACCCATCTCTTCCAGCATAAGATTTCGAAGCCGGAGGTTCAATCCGCGCAAGTTCATGTCCAGTGAGTGGTTGGAGAGAGCGTCTGCAGCCATCGCCAGGTTGCCCTCGAAACGTGCTAAGCGGGACTCCATGATGCGGACGATGCATCCGCCTTTCCATGTAGGCTCCATGTTTTCAAGTAACGCAGCTGCACTTTCAATGTGGTTTCGAGTCGGAGGTAGAAGTGCCATAATCACGATGTGGTCTGATGCATCGGTAAAAGTCGGTAATTAGTGGATGTAAACACAAGAGCAGCTTCTTCGAAGCAGCATTGCTTGACGATCCCGAAGCCCAAAGCCCCAAACAATATGTGATCTCATGGTCAAACATGGTCAAATTACAACCTGGCAACCGGAAGAATGTTTTCTTCGAGTTGGCAACATATTCTGAGAAAAAGGAAGATCATTAGAAGAAATTCTATGGTCCTAATAAAGCTCGTACAGTAGTTCTCTGCATTCACTATTGCACAACTGCTGGAGAACTTTGATTCTTCATGATGACTGATGTACTTGGTGTGACAGAGCATGCCTTGCTGGCATAGACTTTGAATTCATTTTAAGTGTGTTGACTTTTGACACATGGGTGGTCAACTACTTGACAAACATTAGAAGATATTTTGACGAATTTGATCCCAAGACTCTTCTGCTTACTAAGTCACTATTGCACAATAGCCGGCGAGCTTTGGTTTTGCATGATGACAAATGTACTATGTGACAAAAACACCTCACTGGCATAGACTCTGAATCTTGATTAGTGAATAACTTTTTGCACATGGACAGTCAACAACTTCAAAAACCCAATCGGCTATATTGACTTGCGGAGTTGCTACATTGACTTGCAAAGTTGTTATTTTATTTTCCATTTAATTTTTCTCATTTGAATTATCAAACACAGAACTTCCTGCACTGTGCATACAAACGTCATGGTACCATTAGTAGTTTAGCACCCTACGGACAGACATTTAGAGTAGGTCTGACCGCATCTTAAATTACGGAGGGAGCATTTCCTCTCTTTCCTCCTGAGCAAGTAAGTGTCACTTACAGTGGAGAAGAAATAACGCAGCAAGTGGGGCTCTTGCATGGTGCGTTGTTGACACCCTGTGTAGAAGAATGATTGCCCTTGCTCTGTCTCCAGGCATGCCCAAGAGCTCAAGCGCCTTGTGATACTGGGCTGGAATGAGCGATACAATGAGGTTGAATGCTCCCATCCCAAACTCAATCGAAATCCTAAGAGATGCTAGCTCTTGGTCTTCCTTGATATTACCCTCGAGCCTCTGCAGGTTGACACTGGCAGCAGCGGCTCCTACCATAATCAGCTCAGTATCAGTGCCAACTTAACCCAGTCAAGACCTTCCAAAGGTTGAAATCGAGAGACGACCCAGTAAGGACGCCCAGGACTAAAAGTGTCCGATGAATGACTTTCAGAGCAACTGTGGAAACGAAGAATGCAGGAATCTTCCAGGAATCTGATCATTTTTTACTGACTACCTTGGTGATAGGACCGCATTAAGAGTAAGACTTGATAAGCACATCCCATACATCAGTCATTGCTAAACATCATGGGGTTGAAATGAGATGATACATGGCTACACACTTCATTTTATAACCTAAAGCTAAATAAGATATAGACTTTATTTATTTATTAGTAAGTTTGTAGGAACCTTTCAATATGACAAGTACTGGAGCTATGTTAATAGCTTAAGAAAATAAGATTCTAGTAAATAATTTACTTCCTAAAGTAACTAGCAATAGGTAACGACACTAAAGAGAATTAATGTGTAGTTGGCACTTCGTCAATGTAGGAATGCTCACCCATTTCTATCATTTGTGACTCTGAAAACCGGCGCTGTCTGGTTTGCCATCCCTCGTCACCTGTGTCTGACTGAGAGTTGGAAGTAGAAGGAACTGCAGATCCTGAATTCTGCATGTTACGACTACAACAATCGAGTACAAATCAGGTCACACATCATATTATGAACTGTTCAATGATTAGAAACTATTGTAATTCGTATATCGCATAACCAATAGTCTAGAAATAGTACAATTGGACTCTGCTGACCAATCACCGAATAGTACAATCTGGAGATAGCCGTGTAATCCATTAATATGAAAAGAGAAACGTGAAACAACTCAAATGACTCCAAGAATTCCAACAACACCACAACTAGTGACCACAAATCAGAAGCCTGAATCACATTTCTCTTCTCAACTTTCCATGAAAACCCCGTGAAATACGTGTATTCATTTCTTATGCATTTTCAAAGTGGGAAGTTCTAGATACGTGACAGTAGACAACTCCATTTCCATTCAAAGATGATTGGCTGTAGACATTTAGTCCATTCATGGAAACATCACTTGCTAACTAGTCCAACCAAATGCATGAAAAGAAGAGTTGTTGTTGGTAACATGCAGGGGTCAGTTATAAGATACGAGATTAGGTAATAGTGTCCATTACCATAGTGGGTCAAAGACCTCATACTACACGAGCTCACACAATTGTAGCCAGAAGCTTACCGGGTTCTGTTCTTCATCGTCTGAGTCATAGTTAACTCGAAGGCTTCCACTTAATTCACCCTGGAGACTGCCGCCCATTGCAACCCATTCTCGCTGGACCTGCATCAGCTTCTTCCTGCTGTGCTTGTAAATCAGCCACGCCCTTTTCAAATTGTATCCCACCTTCACCATGGAGCTCCATCTCTCCCCGCCAGCCACAATCTGATATACGTCAAGCCAAAGCAACAGAGGTGAGCTACAGAATCATCACGAGAACCAAATGATCAAAATCAACGAGGAAGCACTGCAGATCTTACGTTGCAAATCAATTCGGAGGCAACAAATGGAAAATTATGCTCGGAAACTTCTTCACACAAAAGAGAAACCTTCTAAGCACATTTCTATTTTTCTCGTTGTGGTTCTATTTCCATCTCCTAGAAATAAGTGCATTTGATAATTCCATTGAGTTACAGCCTACCCATTGAATTGACTAATGGAACTCCTACAAATTTCAAAATTTTAATCAATTCCAACACTGCAAGTAGACAATAAGAGATACAGAGGTCAAATGAGCTCATCTAACTTTTAAAATTGTTCAAGAAACAAAGTGAAATATATCCACTAAAGGAATCAATATCTCGAAAATCCAAATGTACAATGAATTTGAACTGATCCAAAGTTGCTAGAGGCTCCTTCAATCCATTTTGTTGAATGAAAGAAAAAGAGTGAATCGAATAGAGGACGACACTCAAATAGAGTCAAACTAGAGTTTCAAATGGCAATAAGGGAGACTGAAAATTTCTGATCATGTAGAGGACAGACGAAATTAGGGCATCACCAGAAGTCACGTAGATTATCTCACAGTCAAAAGGCCAATGAAGAGGAAACATTCGGCCTGAATGTACAAGCACCATAAGCGCATCCTGCGAAGTTTATGATTCGTGTTGGTTTCCTCGCGCGTCATGGCAATCTTAACATCTGGATCCTCTTCCTTTTGCTTCAGTTTGTCGCTCAGGGCAGCAGCTTTCTCAAACCCTGATTTCTCCAGGACTGCCACTGCCTTCCCCAAAGCCCAGGATTTCATGCTGTTCACAGTTTCGTTCACTTTCTTTATGCTGCTGTGAGTGCGATACCTGCAATTTCACTGGAAGGAGGATCGTCAACCCCTAGCCAGTGACACAATGCATAATAACAATGCTGGCATCAAAATGTCTTGTAAATGAAGATGGAAGCTCAGGGTTGTCTTCCCAGATAGATAGACTCGATGTCTAGTATGTTTCACAAGATGTTTAACAGACACCTTGGCTATTTTACAAGCATATTTTTAAAATATACTTCAAATATTCAAGGTTATCTGAACATATTTGATACCTACTTAACTAAAAAATCAGACATCAAACATTAGAAGTCTATTATAATGTCAAGCAGACCACACCTACCTAATAAGACAACCCAGTGAAAGGCACGCAAACAGGTTCTTACTTAACTTCTTGTTCAGACGCAAGCGCCTCGGTTGCCTGGAGAAGCGAGATGGCGAAGTTAATGTCATCGTCATCATGTGACATGAGTGCCACAAAAGTGGCCACTTCGGCATGGTGCAGGCTGAAGCGGGCGTGGTCTGCCCTCAGCGTCTGAAAATAGTCCTCAGCGTCGTTCAGCTTGTCCGCGTAGATTAGTCTCACCCCTGTCAACACCTGTTCCATTCATAGATCCAGAATCCCATCTCAGCTGAATTTTTCACTCTGCTTCATGCCAGGACCACACAGGCTTTGCAGACTGCCAGACTTGGGTAATTAGAGAGACAAAGACACCAATTCAACACTGTTTGACGAGACTCTAGTCTGTCTCTGATATGATTCTCCAGTCAAGAACTACTGAGACGACTGGGGCGTTCCAAAGATTGACATGACTGGCTTTTGAGAAAATAGAAGAGCTCGAGATAAATTTCAAGATTCAAGCTACTCTTGATGCAACCAAAACAAATTTAGACTCCTTACATTTTCCATAAATTCAAAAAACATCCGCCAGTCAATTATCCAGCCTTGAAATGGCCCTTCCTGCATCCAAACACTAATTCTCTCCCTCTAGATCTACGTTTCTAGATCACAAACCTCTTAGCAATCTGCTTGGAAGCGAATTCCCAACCAATTGACCTTATCCGCAAAGCTATTCATCATAGCTACATTCTCATTAATGGCCGGGAAAGAGGCTGGAATTCAAGTGTAGCAGTAAGCTACTCAAACTACTGAAGTAAACCTAATTCTTGTAATCACACCCTAGAGCTATCGAATGGCCGCATCAACCTGCTCTGGCAGCTGCAATTTCCAACTAACAGTAAATGCAACCCTAAATTAGGATTAACACCATCACGCAATCAAAAAAAGAAAGAAAGAAAGAAAGATGATAGGAAGACACCGAAGGCACCTGCTCCTCCTCCACCTCGAACTCCATCTGCATCGAAGCTGTGTCCTGAGCCGCGCCGGTAGTCGGCGAAGGCGACTGCGATGGCGACGACGGGCTGAAAATGGACTTCCGAATCGACTCCATCTTCCGCTCCGCACAGCAGCTGCTGCAATGCAATGTAGGAAGATGTCAGAATGAAAAATTCTCTAGATTACACGGGACATCATAAATCTCCAAAGGCACACGGCTCAACAAAATTAGGGTTAAGTGTGGAACACTCACAACTAGTCGCCTTGTTTTCTCTTCGAAATTCTTTTGTTGCAATTGATTCTTCAATTTGTGTTGACAAAAACAATAACAAAGAAATGAAATCCGTCTGCTAGCTCAATGCGTGATATGAAATCTGCCAACTCCATCACCTCCACGAAGAAACTGCAGCAGGATGTAATGTGAAGGGGTGTCTGCTGGCGTTCCGTTACATAACGGTAGCTTGAATAGTGCTTTCAGTGCGCCTTTCTGCAAACAGACAGCTGAAGGTGAGCCAGAAAGTCGAACTGAACTGAAGGTCACAGAGTTCATGTTCATATCGAAAAGTGGATGATTTTCATCCAATTTTTTCTCCTACAATGAGTTTGCTAGAAGTTGTAATTGTCTTCTCAGCAGCTGAACAATTCTTCAGTGAGTTTTTTGAACTCTCTAGTGAGCTTTGTTGAAAATCCTAGTGTGTGACTCCCTATATTGTTGATTGTGGTTTTTTACCCTAAAGCTCTAAACTATGTTTTTTGGCAAATATAGCGATTTTGGGTAGATGGAATCATTAGTTTTTCTTCGAAATTTTCGCACAACATGCACCTGAGGAGTAGCTTTAAGGTCCAACAATTTTTATAACTTTTGACTACATGGTTAAAGAGTTATTGTATGATATGTAGTTTTCATTGCTTGGCGGGCAATCTAGGTAGCTAAAAAAATTTCTTTAAAAATCACTTTTTTAAGAAATAAAAAATTGAAATTGATATTTTAGATTTATATAAATGTGGAAAGCTTTGAATCATTCTATTTTGATTAATGAGATAAAAGTTATTGGGAGTTTTAGTTTTTAGGTAGTTTGTGAGTAGTTATGGAATCTCTATTCTAAAATAAACTTTGAAGTCAATTTATTTAGCTCAATTTTCAATATTTTTGGGAAATAAAAAGTAAGAAAAATGGTTTACATTGTTTATTACAAGATCACATCCATTGGAACTGGCATTTTTCAATTCCATAAATAAATGGTTAACAATTTAGTATTTTAAATCATTATCTATTTATTTTCTACTTACAATTTTTTCCTATATGTTGTACAATTCCAAATGATTTGAAAAATTTTAGGCACGTAGACAACTTGCTTTCAAGAATGACTCCAAAGAAGGACCACAATTTGGAACATTTTTTTCGTACAAATGTGACTTTGTGAAGTACAGCTGCCCAATTTTTTGCAAGGCCCCTAAGAGGATTTTTGTTACTTCAAATGCTAATATCTTGCAATCTTCAAAGTAGAAGTTTTTGAAATTTTTTTCACTTCTCAAAATAGTGTTCTACAAGATCCTATGGGTACATGTGTCCAAAAATGTTTCTTTTATAAATTTGGTACTTGTACTAGAAATGGCAATTTTGGAGCGTTTTAGGTGAAACATAGTTAAAAACCTTTAGGGATTAATCCTACAAGGATGTGGGCTCCTAACCAAGGTAGTCACAAAAATATTCCAATTATTGGACTAGTAGGTGAATCTTTGTTTTTGTACTTAACAATGAAGTCATTCATCGGATCATTTAGGTCCGCAATGTCCTTGTTGAATTTAACTTGAAACGGAGGACAAAAAGTATTCCATGAATGACTTCTTGAAAAAATGTAGAGAAAAACAATGTACCGTAGTTATTTAAGAATTTGGTCAATTTTTATTGACTAGCTGAATGACATAATTGCTTCTTTCTAGGTTTGGAGCTCCTAATTGGTAAATTTGCACCATAGGGAAAAATAAAAAAATGCATTAGATGTTTTTCAGGAGCATTAGAGGGCCACTTCAGTCCTGTTCATAATGCTGTGAACCAAGTAGTGCTGGTCAAAATAAATAATAATAATAAAATATTTAAAAAATATAATTATTTTAATATTTAATAAATAAATAATAATAATTTAAAAAATAATTTTATTATTCTCATTTGTGGTAGTCGCTTTGCCACGTCAAACTGTTGCTATGGCCTAGTTTCTATAGTCTAGGAACATGGGGGAACTCACAACCTTGTAGACTACCTGAACTTCATCTAATGCCATAAAGGTTATGATTTCTAACTCAACTAAATCATTAACAACAAGGAGATGGATTCTCATCCTAATTCAATGTAGCACATGATATGGTAAGTGCACTTATATCTTAAATCACTTGACTAAGTTTAGTTTTCATGAAACATTGTCAAAAATTATCATTTTGGAAGTGCATTGACCAAAATTGAAAATAAAATTATTTTTTTGTACTTTAGTTGTAAAAAAGTATATTAGACCAATACATAAATGTGTTAAAGAAAGTTCAACCTATTTGACTGTGGAAATTGAAAGATAGTTAGGTTTGAAGTTTAAATTTTTATTTTTTTTCATCCTTGTAGACACAACCAAGAAATTTGAAATCCTCTTGGAGTAAAAATTTTGCTCTACTCAAAATTGAGACTCTAGACCATTTAGTAATATATCCTTGTTAGATCTTTGCATGCAAATTTTTAAAAGAAAAAGATGAGTTTAACCTTGAAAATATGAAGCATATCACCAAAGTGCTTTGCCAAAAATGACCTTATTTGGGGACAAATAGGTGCATTCTTCATTTCCATAGGGGTTTTGAAAATCATCCGCCGCTTTTTGGCCTCAACATCTTATAAAGTTAACATATTCTAATGACCTACAATAGAAAAGGTCAAAACTAAACCAATTATACATTAGCCAATTTTTGATGATTTCTTGATTTATTTCTTTGAATTGGATGCATGAATCATGAAGCCAAACATTTCAAAAATGTGAAAATTCTTTCAAAAGCTTAAATTGTGCAAATTGCAATGTTAATGTGTTTTAAGTTTGATTAAAATGCCTTTTCTCAATCTAGTTTGGAATAATTAACAAAGTTTGACTTTTCTTGAAGAAAGAATTCTGCACCAAGCTTTGAGGGCAGCATAGCATTTGATACAAGAACCAAATAGGATTTTTTTTAAATTCATGTGAAAGAAGTATTCGTCAATACTGTGTGCTAAAATTTCAAAAAGATCCACAATAGTGATTCATCAGGAGCCATATCAAATTTCAACTCTCTATTCAACAAACAATCATCTTTCAATTAGGAATTATCCTCTAAAGGACTATCGAGCCCACTTTGGACATTTTAAAAACTTGACCAAGATTTTTTCACTTCATATTTTGAATTTTTTGTTTAAAATTATTAGGATAGCTCCTACTCATTCTACTCTATATAAAAAGTCTTGTTGCATGTCATTCCAATAAGTATTGCAAAAGTTATAGGTGTGTTTGATTTTAATGTTAAAGCAAGTTATTAAAAAAATATTGTACCCGGCTATAAAGGTTGGTAAAAAATATTTTATAAAAGAGATGTCCAATTTTATATTTAAATATTTTATAAAAGAAATGTCCAATTTTATTTTTAAATATTCAAAAAATTACATGAAAAAATACAAAAATTGAGGGAATATTTCTATTCATGGCGTATGCTAAATTTGATTTCTCAACTTTAATTAAATACTCAACATGAAATGTCTATCTTGGTAGCTAGGTGTGATTGTTTAAAGATAGATTATTTCATTTTATGAGTTGATTGGACATATTCATACCAACACAAAAACTTTCAACCATTCACTTTTGACTAATGAGATGAAAGTTATAAGAAGTTTTATTTTGTATACAATAAATGCAAGATTGAAAAACATTTGAAATTATTTTATTTATATTCCATTTCTATAATTTTAAAAGAAAAGTAACACATTGGGTACATATTGCTTACTAATTTATTTTCACCATTGGAATTGACAATAGTCAATTTCTTGTCAAAGCTATTAGCAATTTATTTTTTTCTCTCATCAAATACTACCTTCCACTTTACAATTTTCTTAAAGATGAACATCAAAGTTTTTTGGGTTAAATTTTTTCTTGTGTATTTTCAACCCATTTTGCAACATAATATTGGCTAAATCGCATACTTGTATGTGTTTTTTTCCTTAACCCCTAAAAGACTAGCATGCATTTCTTGGCAATATAGAAATTTTGTGCATGTACCTATGATTGGAGATTTTCATATTTTTGGCTGAAAATTTAAAAGAAGGTGGGGACAAGGAATATATTTCATATGCACTAAATTTCATGACATTTGAAAAAACGAGTCAAAAGTTATGGCCTATTATATTTCTTTTTTCTTTGGCCTGACAGTCCAAGCAGATCAGAAACAATCATATTTTTCATAAAAAAACCATTGAAATTGTTTTTTCTAAAGTTATGTATACGCGGAAAGCTTTGAATCACTCCATTTTCATGGATGACTCAAAAGTTATGAGGAATTTTAGTTTGAGGGCAATTATAGATTCTCTACTCTAAAATAAACTTTGAAGTCCTTTATCTAATACAGTTTTCATTATTTATTGAAAAACATTATTCATAGGATGTAGATTGTTTATTACAACATTTTGACCATTGGAATTGGCATTTTTCAATTCCATATCTAAATTCTTAACAATTTTGTATTTTGAATCATTCTCTACTTCTTTCTATTTATTATTTTTTTCCTATATGTTGTACAATTCTAAATGATGTGAAAATTTTAAAGCATGTAGCCAACTTGTCTAGGAAAAAGAATCCAAAGAAGTACCACCATCTTGGAAAAATTTCATAGAAAAGTGAGCTTCTAAAGTGCAGCTGCCATGTTTTTCGTAGTGCCCCAAAAAATGATTTTAGTCAATTTGAATGCTTATATCATGCAATCCACGCGGTGAAAATTTCTGAATTTTTACCACATGTTCTCAAGTCAGCATACTACAAGATCCTACGGTTACATGTGTCAAAAAAAAGGTTTAATTCAAAAACTTGACACTTGTATTAGAGATGACAATTTTGAAGCGTTTTTGGTGAAAACATAGTCAAGGACCTTGAGAGGTTAAAATGTTGAAAGACAAAGCTTCACCATTAGGATGTGCTTCAAACATTTACTTTTTGAAGTTTAGGAATGATAAATTGGCCATGCATTACCATGAAAAACAGCTCAAAATTTATTTTCTTACTTGCTAAAAAAGTCCAAAACAATTGAATTTGAAGGATTATTAAACAGAAGGTCCACTTGGCAGGTGAATGAGCTTGGTATCGACAAACGTCAGTCACAGACAGTCAAGAAGGACTTTTTCAGGATTTTTTAAAAAGAGAACACGTGGCGCGGTGACAGAGCAACATGGAGAGGTAGTCATCTCGAAATAACTTTTAATTTGAATCATTAGTCTTCGCACGAGACCGGCAAGTGCAAAACAAGTCCAATCCAATCGGCAATCGCCACCTCACCTAACAAGCAAGCTGTTGTAACAGTTAGTCCTGTCAGAAAGAACTAGCATTTATGCAAGGTTCCCGTCAAGGATCCCAACAATGTTCCCAACAATGTTCCCATCATTGTTAGTTGGTGGAATTGGGAAAAAAATTGGTTGCATTTTGATAAAATCAGGAAAAAAACGGTGACAAAACCAATAAAATTTATGTTTTGATTAAAAGAATAGAGAAAAAATTGAACTAAATATTTGAAAAATCAGTTCAATATGAGAATTGAAGGAAAATAGCTAGTAAAATTCAAAAAATGTCCTTAATGTTGATTCCCATTATTGAATTGTGTAAATTTTTTTGAAAATGTTGTTGGAAGTCAAAAGGGGCTTCGGGATTCCCATTATTGAATTGATTCCATAGCATGCATTTTGGGGGGTAATTTATGGATAATTTTTGAATTTTACGAATAAGTGTTGGAAAAATGTATATCCAAATTTATCCTAGGTTTTCGTATTTAGAGGACTTATATTTTAGACAAGGATTTAGATGGGATGGTTTTCCAAATTTATAAGGACATAAGTAACCCCTAAAGTCCCAAAGTCCCTGCGGAGGACTTTTGGGATTTCGGACAGGCTTGTGTGATTTTCCATTTTTGACATGATTTTTGAAACTTTTTGAAACTTAAGTATTTTTTGTTGAATTTTTTTCTTAGATTTTCAACTCAATTCTTTTGTATGAAAAATTAGAAAATCAAAACTAGTAGTGCAAAAATATTAGTTAAGAAAATTTAAAGGCAAAGAATCTAAACAAGCAAGGTGTAAAAAAACTTGTTTTCTTCACTTTAAATGCAAATATCTTGCAATCTACTTGGTCAAAGTTTCTGAAATTTCTTTTATACATTCTTATACTAGTCTAGTGCAAAATCCTACAGTGGGATACTCAGGAAAAAAAATAGTTTTTTTGCTCTTTGCAATATAAATGGCAATTTTGACTAGTTTTTGATGGAAAAAAGGCCTTGGGACTTCAAGAGTTAAGTCCAATGAACTTAGCAAAATAGAGTTGGATTCAAGGATTATATTTTTAGTTTCAATTTTCAAGGTACATTGATTTGTAGTTTTACAATAGATGTAAATTGAATGCCACAAATAAAACTACATTGATAATGAACACTAAATGACAATATAAATACTAATTGGCAACTAAATTTCCAACCAAAAAACTAAATTAGGACCAAGATAGTTCACCCTCCATTAAATTAGTATCCAACATAAACACTAACTAGCAAATAAATGAGACTTAAAGTGAATTATAAGATAGGATAAATAACACTAAATTTCATTATTAGTATAGTGTTATTACAAGATTTCATTTTAATCAAAATCAATACAATATGATAATCATTCAGCATACTACATCTAAAATGGTGCAACTTTGGTAAATTAGTTTCATAAACATTTATACAACAAATCAATGTAGTATAATTTGCAATCTTAAATACAATGTCTAGCTAATTTGTCTAATTAAGTATTTGTAACTTTAATGTAGCAAAGCTAAACTATTTGTAAAATAGTTTCATAAAAACTGGCTAAAATATGATTGTTTGGGATTGAAGACTTGAAAGTTTAAATTTTGTAATGACACTTATTTTTCACACTTGCTAATAGTACAAATCAGTGTAGAATCATGGCCTTATTTGGTTGCATTAAAAGATATGTAGAATATGGATGAAATAATACGTACATTCATTAAATTAAGGTAGGAAGATCCATTGTTGCTCTAGTGGTTGTTGCGCATAATTAACTCCTAAAGGATAGAGGGTGTTTTGGAAGAGGAAAAGTCCCAAACTGGCAATTTTTGATGCATTGTCAAAAATTATAAATTGTTATTATTTTTTTAAATTTCAAACGTACAAAAGTGTACTTAATAAGTAAGGCAATGTGTAGAATTTTTTAAAGCCCATTTGGCCGCATAAAATTGAAAGATTATAATGTTTGAAGTAAAAAACAACCCTTTTTTTCATTCTTACAAAACAAGGTCAATAGACTTCCAGTCCTCTTGGAGTAAAATTTTTGCTCTATATAAAGATGCAAATTTTGACCACTCATAAATATATGTTGTTAAGCCACTCATAAGAAATTTTAGAAGCAAATATGGAGTTTAGCTTATTCAAAATCACCTTGTAATGCAAAAAGGTTAAATGAATTTGCAATATACTAGTCATTTTTGATGATTTCTTGGGCATTGAGAATTTTTTTAAATTTAAAATCCAAAAAGTGATAAAGTTAGAGACAAACATTTGGAATGTAAGGAAACAATTTCAAGAGCTTTGACTTCATAGATTGCAAGATAAAAAGGCTTGAAATTAAAAGAAAATATTTTTTCATGAATACTTTATTGCTTATGTACATGCCAAATTTCAAAAGTTGATGAGTGTTTTTGCAAAGGTTGCCCAAAACATGTCCAAATTGCCCAGGTTGCCAAAAATATTTAGGGCATTATAGTTTTAATTTGATTCAAGCACATAATAGGAAAAAACATTATTTACCTACTAAGGAGATACATGTTTAGACCTTGTGTCAAAATTTAGTAAACATGCAATCAAAATTGACTTCGTAGGAATCTACTTGGATTTTTAATTGTCCATTCAATAGACAATTGATCTTTAGGGGTTGAACCTATCAAATCCGTAAATATTTTTTGACGGCAACTCAAGGAATAAACATATATATTTAAGTCAACTTGTTTTTGGAAAAGAAAAATGTAGTCACTACTAGTAAGTGGTACATACAAAAACATATAGCTTCCCATTTTAAACCATATGTAAGACTTTTGGCTTGTCCTTTTGATGCCGACATGGCTCTCTTAATTCTTAAATCTGTTGCTTAGATAATCCAAAACTATCCCTCTTGATTGTGGAAAAACAAAGACATTTCTTAAGTTGATCACTTGTTTCCATATTGTGTTTTCCTTTTATTACTTATTAGAAAGTATTTTCAATCATCAATGAAGTACATTCTACCGTGCAAAATTGTTATTGTCATTTTTTTTTTGGAATAATAATCATATCTACACGGAAAGATTTGATCCATTCCATTTGGATTAGTAATGTAAAAGTTATAAAGAGTCTTGTTTTGCAGTCAATTGAAGCATCTTTCTCAAAGAGGAATATATAATACTTGTTTATAAACTCAATTTTCACAATTTTTTCCTAAAAATAAATCAACATGGTGTAGATTAATTACTACCACATTCTTGCCGTTTGAATTGATATCTTTCACTTCCATTTTAGAACTACTACTAAATGATTTAATTGTTCTTTCCATATTGGACCAACTTCCACTCAACAAATTTTAAATTTTTTAAATTTTTATAACTTATTTTGGATTGTTTCCTAAGAGTCTCAACTCAATTCTTTTCCATAAAGATTTAAACTTCAAAACTTTATAGTGAAAAAATTTCAAGTTGAAGAAGATTCAAAGTATAAAACCCTAATGTTGAAGTTCACAAAAGATGTCATTTTGAGCAACAATATCTTACATTCTATAAAAGTCATATTTCCAAAAAAATTCTACACATTCTCACTATCAAAGTTTTATACAAGATCCAATGTTTGGATATGAATCCGAACTCTTTGTTCTAGATGTAGTAGTTTAGGAGTGCTTGGGAGGGAAGCATAAAGTAATCACACCTAAAATTCCCCCCGTCTAAAGCAAACCCATATAAATTACTGCCTAAAATGTACTCCCTCTACTCATGAGAATCTAAAGTTGGTTTTAAAAACACCTATTTTAACAACACTTTGAAAATTCATAGTGTATTCATACAATGTCCAAAAAATGCATTCTAAAAGAATCTAGAATCCTCTTTTGACTACCAATAAGACCCCACAAAAATAAATTCAATATTATAATGGGAACCACACTGGAGTGCTTATTTTGTTCCATTTTTGGTGTAAATATCTTAGTTCTAGAACTTTCATTGTGGATTACTACTAGGTTAGACACTAAAAGGATTCATCACAATTATAGGGATTCTAGTCAAAAACTTCCCACCAAGACCTGCACACAACATTGCGTAACCAAGCAACGGTCCTTCCTATGCTGGGAAGGTATTATGCAATAGATAAAATTTCGGGCCTCTAGATGGATGTCAGAATGACCTTGAAAGGACTAGGAGTTTATCAATTTAAATTTTCCTACACAAAGAATTATTCTCCTATCTCTGCCTGACATGCTAACAAAATCCATTTGAGAACAAACTCTGATTGGCTCGGTCATGAAAGTCAGATGATGTGGTTGTCAAAGGGATGTCGTTGTTTCTAACAAACAATGACATGGAAATAGCCAAGCATGTCACTATCAAGCGGCTCTCTAGAGACCCAAAATTTTCTCTAATGCTCTGCAAAATGGCTAAAATGGCTACGAGGGACTTATCAATTAATTCAAGGACTGAAATTGACTTGGCTGAGGAGCCGTATCAAACAATGTTGTTCACTCTTTACAGGTTTCCTTTTCAAGGTTTCAAAAGGGAGCCCTTCATCATTGGTAAACAATCAATGTTACGGCTTGGTTCACGTTGCTGCAACTCGTGGTCCCAGAATGTTCTGGAAAATACTTTTTTAATGTAAAATTTGTACACAACGGGACAAGCGTCATCGAAAATGTTCACCACACAATACTATTCTCTTTCTGCCAAATTTATAAAAAAAAATAAAAAAAAATAAAAAAAGTGTATCACACACCTCACGTGCGTTGATGTAGGTTACCTCCTTAACTTTTGTATCTTGAGAGATCCTTTCCTTTGGTCGCAGCTCCAATTTTTTCTCAACTTTTACTCTTCTCGACATCGACAACTCGGGACCAACTGACTTCCGGGACCACTTCACTCTTCCGGTGTCTGTGTTTCTCGAAACTCGCGCTGCGGGGATATCGATCACTGCATTCACTAAACTGTAGAACTACTTCTCCATCGATTTCGCACTAGGAAGTGGGGTTATCAGTGAAAAGTTATGGCAGAATTATCTGTTTGAATGGCAATTTGTGTTCAGGGAGTCGCGCTCCGGGAAGCGGGCGGGAGATAATCGATCCTAGCTAGCTGGATGTGTGCACTGTAGCACGTGGTGACGAATTCAAACCGGAAGAACGTCTGAAACTGGTGCCCGAACTGGTGTTTGCGATCTGGTGAACCGCTCAACTTGTATCGAGGTACTGTACACTACACTACTCTTTCATCTTCTAGCTGCTGTCAGTTCTGCCGCATAAGCGCTTAAGATCAATGTCTTTGACAGCGTGATTGTACGTACGTGGTTCCAAGTTGCTCTGCTATCCGTCAACCGGAGAAATCCGAATGCCCGTCCATGGAGTTTTTGGAGAATTCTATAGTCAATATCCCGAAAGATGATAGAGTAAGTTACACTCGGGAGTTTGGACACGAAAGGTTACGACATTTGTCCAATTTCCATACTGGATTTCTCCTGTGCGTTTCGGTCTTGTTCTGATCGTTCAAATGCCGTCTTCCACAACACCAAAAACACGAAGATCGGAGGTAGCAAAGCTCTAGAAACCAACTAGGACACAATGTACAGATTGGGTGGTCTCAGTTGAGTAACTAGCTTAAACTGTATTAAATGCTTACTGAAACCCTAAACCGACACGAGGGCTCTTCGAAATCTTCACGCCTGGAGCTCTAGATAGAGAATCGAAGAGATCGATTACTCGTCTGCCCGACGTCGCAGTCGACCATAACTCACAAGTGTGTCCCATTGCAGCACATTGCAGCTCGATCAAGCTCCAAATTCCAAGTGGGTTCCCTAGTCGAAGCTCAAATTTAACCAATCACAACCATTCTAGCAAGACTAGCTAGCTGGCTAGGTTTGTGCGAGAAATTCTCTCTCATAACCTCGTACTACGAATTTTTCCAGCATGTCTACAAATTCAGGCACGAATTCGGACCCCAATCGCAAACCCAGTCCGGAGGTGCTCCCCGCCATCGATGAAACTCGGCGTAGCAATGTGGCGGTGCAGGATTTGGACAACAAGGACGAGGAGCAGTTGAAGAGATTACAGAGCGTTAGTAACCCTGGTTTGTGTCGAAAGAAGGGCATGAAGAACAAGATTCGGGGGTTGGGAGAGAAGTACGTTTCGTGCTTGCAAGCCATCGACGGCGCGGGCGACGTGAGCAGTTGCGCTGGAGGGCCGGCTCTGGCCGTTCCTGCGTCGGAGCCTTTTGACTGCGCAGCTTCTCTCTCTCCAGCTGCAAGTGCTAAATGAGGTAAACACTAGCTCTTAAGTCTTTTTATTTAAGGAACTCAATCGCCTTCTTGTGATGTCCCTTGTGATGTCACAGTACTGGATTTCCATCCATTAAGTTAGGCTGTTTAGTTGTTTTGTTTGATACGTTGAGGGTTTTCTAGACCATGCATCTGAAAGCTCTTGACGGGGAGGGGTGCACAGACTTTGTTTTGTGATGTTCCGACCTACGGTGTGAAAGTTATGGAATTTTGAATTATTTTTGGATATTAAATTGTAGAAATTATTTTTTCTTTTCTTTTGATTGTGACGACAAAGGGCACACTAGTTAAAGTGAAGAGTGCTTGCAAATTTTGGATGGATGGAAATTTGTAAGCCTAAATATGGGACCATCTACATGAATGAAAGTAGGTTGCGACCAACATTTTTTTGGAACACTACTTGCCACAAGCCTTCATAGCTTCGGCACACTTGGGGAGGGATGGAGTGTGTTGGATTCAAATCTATCAAAGAGGGTAAAATTTTGTCCCAACCCCTCTAGTGTTGGTTACAACATTGTGTTCCTAATATAATAGATGTTAGTTTAGCTTTCCTTCAGTGGTTGAAATGGCATCCAAATGTAAATTAGGCTTTTATTTATGATGCCGTTTCATTATCTAGGAGGATTCCACTGGTGTATCATACGGAGATTGTCTTTGGTTCTTGGATTGTCGTTCTTGGATTCTAGTGTTGTGATTAGGGAGAATTTGTGCTAATGAATTTCCTTTGATTGTTGCTATGCTTTTAATAATCTTTACAACTTTTAGTGCAAACCCATTTAGGAAGTTTTTGATATTCTTGTGAGGAAATAACAAGAATCTCCTTGTGTATGACACACATGAGTCTAGTTTTCAATAAGTTGTTGAGTTTGAAACTTCATTGGATGAGATAATAAGTCATAAAGTCTTTTACTTCATTAAATGAATTCCTCATTCAAAGTTTCAAAAATGTCATCCCTTGTACCTATTTTTTGTTTTCTTGATTAGAAATCTTTTGCCCTTTTGATTTTGTGGAATTTTTTTTATATACCAAAAAATGCATTAATTAGATATTGAATTCAAAAGTTACATTGCTTCAAAGCTTTAATGGTACCAACACTTGAATAGATGTTTCAATGTGATCCATTCATATCTTTTTATCTCTTCAACCCTAATAGGCCCCTCTTAACCTTCAAATACTCATGTGTCAAACTTGATTGCAATTTTGATCAAATCCGTTTTTGGTACTTCATTTCTATTTAGAAAATGGAGCATGAAAAGTTATGTTTATAATCCATTAAAAGATTCAAAAAATAATCTAAAAGAATGAATGGATGAATGAATGATTGGAATTGCAAGCTCTTGTGTGTTTATCATTCATATTATCTACATTTGAATTATAAACAACAAAATAATTATTTTTTTATCATCCATTAAAAAAATCCCATATTCTTTTTAGATACTTCTTTTGTCCCAAAATAAATATGGGGTTTTCTAGAAATGGATATATATTAACGCAATAGTTGCTCCTATTTTCAGGGGATTATGTAGTTACTATAGCTTCTAGTCTCACTTCTAGTCCACCCCACTAGTCATGAAAGAATAGAAGTCAATAGTGAAACAATGCATGTTGAAAAGAGGTAGTGAAATTGACAAGTTTCCCCCCTTTTTGGAATTGTTCCAATGCTATTAATTTGGATCATTCTCCAAGCAATGCTAGTGTAGTGAAGTTCGATGATTTCCTGTGATTCAATTCCAGTAAATTCTCAACAAGAGATTTATTATTAGTAGTTGTTGTATAATTGTGGGTTGAAATTATCACCTTTGGTTGGTTAGAGGTTGAATTTGATTCCCTCTGCAATAATCAAATTGCTATGTAGACTCTTAAGCTTGGCATCTATAGGTTCTTTTGCTTTACTATATTCAAACTAGCTTCAGCTATTCTCGATCAAGTTGTAGAGAGCTAATTTCTTGCGTAACAAATTTTTTATTTGGGACAAGTATATTTGGAAACCCCACATCTATAACGGGACAAAGAGAATATAATGAATATAGTTTTGTTTATGCATTATTCTCTAATAAATTACAATAATTTGATTTTTGCACTAATTTTTTTGAAAAATCTAACATCTAGAATATGAAAATTTAATCAATTAACTATATATGGCTAATTTAGGCCTAGTAGTACTCCCTCCATCTTGAAATGATCTTTTTGTTGGCCTCAATTTTTCTTAGAAAATGATCTTCCTATTGCACTTTGTGACATTGAAAATTGGTCAAATTCATCTTTCAATTGCTATTTGGAACTAGTGAAACATATTGAGAGCATTAGTTCTTTGTGCATCCATACAATCCTCAAACGAAAGACAAATGAAATGACTAAAGGGGTCAATCAACACTATTCATTTTTATTTTTTGCTTCTCTTTAAATGTTGCATTGGGAGGTGGTACAAAGATTCACATATGATTTTAGGCTCATACTAACTACCCACAAAATAACACCTCACTATCAACAATTAAATGTCCATTGATGGTCCTTGAAAATGATTCATAATTTCACTTTTCAATACTCCCAAACTACACTTTTGAAAAGGGTTTCAAAACTCAAAGTTTCTAAGATGCTAAGAGTGGACTAAATTTTATTTATAGTGCAAATCATGTTTGAAAAATGATATTTTCAGTCTTAATCTTAAACATTTTGTCTAATAAAATCATTTTGGAACAAAGGGAGTAACAACTGGACTTGAGGGTTCTTTCGGTATAAAATATAAAATAACTGGTTGAGAAATTTTCACACCATTCTACACGGCTGCTTCAACCTCATGATCAAAAATTCAATTTCTTATTTTTTTAGGTCATATTTACCAATTCTCCCACTTTTTGTTATAAGAGTAACAACAATGACACAAATTTTCCTACATTGATGTAAGGTGGGTTCACCCAAAACCGCCACTTTTTGCTACTGAGCCTAGTTACTGTTATTAGACTAGTCAAATTTTCATATATTCTTGTTGACAAGTGAAAGGAGGTTCCAACACACCAAAGAACATGGCATTTGGACATCATATGCAAAAGTTATTAAGGGTCAAAGTTTATTTCTCAAAGCACTCCATCCAAATAGGTATATAACTGATTTTAGAAATGTACACACCCTGTAGATGGCGCTTTAAGGTCAGGTGCCATTTTGGGGGTGCCTACCTTACATCATATAATCTCATATAGTACTGGAACCTGAAAAAAAATTTAAACTACTAAATAGAGCTCAAAAATGATGTTTTAATAACATGATGTTGGGCCATATTGCAGTAAGACTTGTCCTCTGGGGATTGAGGGTCATGAAGTAGTTCAAATCTCCAAAAATGTGAAGAAAAAGTGTTATAAAGTGTAGTTTAGAAAAATAGTTTCACAATTAACATTCAAACAAAAAGTTGTAATCTATGATCCATGCATCACATGAACATGGTACAAGACCCCATCTTAAGCCCTTAAATTTACAAGTAGCAGTAAGCAAATAGCCTTGTGGTTTCACCTATGAAATAGTGAACCACAAGAATCTTATTTGACCGAAGCAAGGGTGCACTCCCCTAGAATGTTGCTAATTAGAGCACAAGGTTCAGTAGTACAGCATCAATCAACTAGAAGTTACTCTTGCAAGGACATCCACATTACAGAGCCGAACTTGTGATTAACCAATACTAATCAAATTACAAGACAAACGTAGATGTCAGTTTGTCATAGAATCCAGTGTAGTAGTTCCACTGACATGATCAATTCCCACCCAGAAAAAAATCAAGTAACAGCACATACGAAGCAATTGCGGTTATAGCCAGAATCAATGGATGTACAAAGATACATACGGAGTGACATAAAGACCCCCCCCTAGCAAGAATAATCCTCTAAGGAGACGAAATAGAAAGAGATGTATAGACACGGAACTGCACGTCGGAAGGCCAGCTGCAGTTCCAACTCCTTAAATATTTTCCTGCTTAAAAACCAACCCCACTACTCCCAACTTCACCCAAGATTAGACATATGGTCTTGCCCATGACTTACGAGACCATGTTTTGATCGAAGAGGTAAGGCAGTCTCCTCTCCATATACATGTGCTGCTTCTGTTGGTGAACTTAGAATGCAGATAGCGAAGGGAAAAAATATTATCTTCCCTGAATACTGTCCCCGGCATAGATGGAAACCATAGAATCACTCGCTCCCGCAGTCAGAAATACGTTGTAGGAATGGAAGCACAAGGACGTGACAGGACCAATTCTTCGGCCTAAAAAGCTGTGGTGGAATTTAACCATACTCAGCTGCTCCCCGCTCGTACTGAACGTTTTGATTACCGGTAACTGCTTGGCAGACCCTGTGGCAATCACAGGGGCATACCGGTGAACGACCATGGAGGTCAAGTTGCCCTTGTGTGCCTCTACCTCATGATAGGGTGCTGAGCTCTTTCTGATGTCTAGCATCTTCAAATCTCCGGCCTGTGATGCTGAGATCATCTGCATAGCCCAAATGATTTTCATTAATAGGAAGACACTACGAAATTATTGAGAATATGGAAAAATATACTTTACTTTGTCAAATTAGACTAACAGAGAAACAGCGTCCCAAGATCCTCATGTCGATCTGGTCCCTGGCATCCCAATGAACGTAACGAAATGCATCACACGTCGTTTGAAACAGACTCGGTCCAGTCACCAAAAGTGGAGTCACAATATAAAACAAGAATCAGAATTTGTAAAGCATCATTTGAAGGCTCAGTAGATCACCTTGGTATGATCCGCTCCAGGTTGAAAGTCGAGGCCCACAACTTTTGTTGTGTGTGGCCTCATCGCACAAACAAGTCTGCATACACATTTGACAAGGAGTTGGTACTAAAAAATAGGTCATGAGTGATAAATCACACCAAGTTAGTGCATTTCAAAGTTACTACCGTATGAGAGTAAAACTTCTAAGAGCCTGAACAAATTGAAAACAAATTATTTGACGCCATTGCCCACATTCAGTCATTTGAAGTAGGCTGTTGTGACATTTGCTATCTGCAGTAAATATTGCCTTCAGTATACTCAAAAGAAAACAGGTGACAACAAAGACCTTGTAGAGAAAGAGATCTTCCTGAAGGCTAAATATTAAAGCACTTACGATTCTCGAGAGCGTATATCATACACCCTAACAGAGCCATCTCCACAGCCAGTAATCACACGAGAATTATGAGTCTGACAAGCAGCCTGTAATGCAATCCGGATTTAAAAATTAGTCTGCCGAAATAAATAAAAAAGCAACTCGTACAAATACATTTGCAATTGCAGGTAGTATTAATCATCCAGATCCCCAAAAGAACCAAGTTAAAACAGATATTTGTATCATGGGAATTTGTTTAGTTTGAAAGCACTGATGAATCAATTTCTACAATCTGCTCGGTCAAACTTACCATAGCAGACACAGCGCTATCTGCATGAGTAGAGATGCTGGAGGCTAGCTGCTCCCGATCAAGATCCCACACCATGATACTGGAGATCTGTCCTGTTGCGTACTGCAATCCGAAAAATAACATGGTTATGATTTTCAAATAATACAAGCCCGAAGTACTTTGAAATGGGCGACACAATTGAAAGAGATTCACTTCAGATATTACAAGCAAAACAAATGAGCATAAACGACCCACCTGATAGCATACCCACCTCTAGACTTGTGCCTGGAATTCTATGAAAGTGCATGACAAATAATTCAGTGATACAGGCAGATACCTAGCCACACTATGGTGATGGAAGAGTTTATGTAATGTATTACCAAGCTCCCCGTCATCTGTTGCCAATCTACCACAGCATTGATTCCTCGTGCACCAGGCCCGTGACCCTGCACAGCCTGCCATGATGTTGCCAGACGATGTTTGCCTCTCTGAGTGTAGTCTTTCCAAACCCTTACACTTCCATCACCTGTAAAGAAGAGATAGAATCAGCATATAATAGACCAACAGCCAAAAAATAGGGATAGAATTGATAGGCATCGCACATCAATATCCAAACAACCTAGAAAGTTGAAAACAGGCCAACTACAACAAACAGGCCAACAGTTGAATATCAGGGTATACATTCAAGAAATGCGGGTACTCATAAAAATCTATTTTCAATTGCAAAGAGACGTTGCTAGATCAATTGATATGCCAAAACCGCAGAAAGCATTGATAGATCACATCATAAGCAGCAAAACTATCTCATACAATGTTGAGAGATCACGCGCAACAGTATCAATACACATAGCAAGCAGACAAACAACTTACTTGAAGCAACAAGCAGCAAGCTATCATCCAACTCGTTCAGCAAGCAAAGCTTGGAAATTGACTTGTCTGCATTATTATGATTCTCGAAGGTGTTTACCACATCATCTGCATCATAATCCCATATCCTGCAAAAGAATTTCCAGAATGGTAACTTCAGCGGAGCAGCTATCAACGGGACAAGAGTTTCTGATCGTAATGTTGTAGTCCAAGCTAATGCGCAGAAACAAAACAATTGAACAATACTTCATACATTGAACTAAAATCATTCCAGATTGATGTCTGCTTTTAGATCAGGTCTTAGGTACTATAGATTATAAGGACCCTCCAGATTAAGAATAGTACCTAATAGTCTCATTGTCGTCTGCAATACAGACTAGAGGTTTGAATGGGTGCATAAGCACTGCTTTGGTTCCAAATTCAGATTCAGTATCTTGACTGCCAATCTGATCGGTAACTTTGCTTACACCTGCACCCAATGCGACAAATACCAATTAGCAGGGGAACGCCATACCATCACTGGACTTCAGTCCTACAACGATAGAACTGAGGCATAAAGCACGTCACACTAGAATCAAGAGAGGTTGAAGGTATGAGAAAGAAGCAGACTATGTAGGCAAAATGAGAACCTACTCTGCTCAGCTGCAAAATCTTTCAGATACACTAGAAAATAAATGCAGACTCGTGTTCTCTTCATGTGCTGCCCCAAAAGTCAACACTTAGAGTATTACACTCCAACAAAGAAAAACACTGTAATGTGACACAAAGACACTTACTTGAATGTTGACATCTATCAATGCCAATGAGCGCCTCTTTCTCTCTCATTTCCCGACGAGCTAATATCTCTTCTTCATCATCATGGGATGGCTCCAACAATGGCCGGGAAAAATGTCCACAACTCCACTTATAAATAGTTGATTCTGGCAACTGAGGCCCACTTGAAGCAGACTCCAAAGTGATTGCTGAGAGTCCAGAAGTAACCATCCCCGCTGCATCAGCTAGACCAGATGTCAGTGTATTAAGTCCTGGAGTTGAGGCATGGGCAATAATATCACCAGCAATTCGCACAGTAGGTCTAGAAGCATCCCAAGTTCCGTTCACTGCCGCGGAAATATCCATAGATGCCACACGTCTAAGGCTGCTGGTGGAACCTGCAAGAAATGCTGGTCGCGTGGGAGGGCTAGGAGGTGGTGTTAAGATTCGCCAAGTGCTTGCAAGGTTTCCTGCCCAAAATGAAAACTTGGGTGTTACAAGCTTATTTTAGACCAAAAAAATTAAAATGTCTTCCATTATGTCTTCCATACATGATTTCATTAAAAAAACAATTAAAATAGACATTGAATACCCATTTTAGTACCTTGCAATACTTTAAGTCAAGTAAAAGTTTCATTCTGCATTAGAACCAAACATTCCCAACAAGTATTAAAACGTATTGATTACAAACCTGAAGAAGATGACACCCAAGAAGTCGACCGGTGCATTACACCAGCCATAGGAGTAGGAGGAAGTGCTGCCACAGGTGGGTTTCGTGGGTAACTGAGGACGCCCCCATTAGACCTTGAGGGTGCCACAACTTGAGCTGACTCAAATCCACCGATCTTCAAAACGTTAAGGCCCAGACTAGCCACGCGAGGGAAAGGATCTCTAGCCAGTGCATAAGCAGCCATAATGCACTGCACATAGACGCTGCCTTCCTCTGACCGCCGCCACAGCCGAGTTGCTCCATTACTGGAGGCAGCACCGTTGGAATCTCCAAGGACCGGATTATCAGACAAAGGGGAGTGCCCTGCAGAACCTGAAGTCCAGTAATCAACAAGGAGAATGTATTATGCGAACAGCAAAAAAATTAAGAAGAGATGGATCTCATAGCACAATCACAAGGAAAATTGCAAGCCCACATGATTGGATTGTGCTTAGCAATGGTCCACATATTCATGTCACTACAATCTTCTGTGATGGCATTTTACTTTCAAGATCAAATCTTACTAACCATCATACTATCGTGGCATTTCACCGCACTCAATCCCTCCTATCGAAGACCCAGGCATCAACATAGTACGGATCCAGGTTACCAATTAATTTCTACCTGGGGAGCCTGCCAAAGACCCGTTGCTACGGACAATGCGCATTACTGGACGGTAGGGTGTCCCTCCATCCAAACTCAGAAGGCCCTGATCTGAATCTGGATGTGAACCGCCATATACGAGTTGCGTTGGGTAAAGGTACCCTGGGTTCCTGTAACCTGTTCCATAGACGGGCGAAACTGCTGTATGCGATGGAGGTCTTAAGTAAGCTGCAGCAGACTGTCGGAACATCCTGTTGTGACTGGATGCTAAGCGAGTCATTGCTGTAACAAAAACATAGCCATAGCTAGTAATATTAGAAACAGAAACAGCCGAATCAAATGAACAAATAGATAGAGAAACTAACAAACACAGCAATGCCAAATTAAAGCAAAAGGTACTTAGGACCTTGTGATTCTATTTTCATGATTTAATGAGCAACAATTCATTTTCCTACAAAATTTATAGCCAAAAATAGAAGGTAGTACACAGAAATATGCGCTACTGGCTAATTAGAAAATGCTTCAAAATGAGATGAACGTAATGAATGATCCAGTATTCAAATGTAAGAGAGTGCCACGCTAAACATTTGGAGATGCAATCTAAAGAAAGTTCGTTTCAGTTATTACCTCTTCCTCATACGAAAATAGAACACAAAAACGTAATATAGATAGCAACACATGACAAAAAGTCATTCACCGGAGGAAAAATAATCCGATAGCAACGACAGCGCGTACTCTCACCGATAGCAAGCTCAGCTCGAACAAGAGGGCTTCCATCACACAAAACTTTCAATAAAAGGCTTGCTATCTTCTGCTCTGCAGCTAGGGTCTCTTCGTCCACCTCATCATCAGCACCTCCCGAAGAAAGTCCGTCTACTCCAACTTTCACAAGTGTACCCAGTGCATACGTAGCAGCAGCTCGAACCTGGAAGAGACGATACACCAGATACTCAAAAATCGAAAACAGTCCAGAACAGTGAAAACCCAAATTTATGGACTCGTATTAGAGAATACGAAATGGACATCAGAACAAATATCTTTCGTGGAAAAACTCTTAAATTAACCAATCTGCATTGCAAGATGATCCTGTAGAAAGAGCAATAAAATGACATGACAGGACTAAATACACACAAAAAAAAAATACAAAGAAAGCAAAAACACCAGGTGCGCTCACCTCAGGCTGCGGCTCAGAAAGAACTTTTCCGAGGATTGCTGGTGCACCCAAATCCAACGCTCTGGCTATTCCCTCTGGAACTCCATCCCAAAGCTTTCCCAAGCAAAGACAAAGCCACTGAAGAAGCAACGGTTCAGCCGGTGGAGCACTTGGAACTGCCTGCGTGTTTGAGGCTGCTTGTATATGTGAGAGACAAATGTTAATCAGTCCAGCATCTATACAGGCTTGCTGCCCGTGCTGGTGGCCATCAACTATAACTGCTAGAACAAATGCAGCCATAGCACGCTGTTCTGCATGGATATCGGGACTCTCCAGAAAATGGATAAAGTACGAATGACCACCGTCTTTGACAAGATCAACTTGGCATGACTGCAACAAGGTCCACCAAAATTGAAAAATGCCAACAGTCAGAAATTTTCTTCCAAGTTTATTAAGAGGAAACCCTATGTATGAAAACAAACTATCTACCGCAGTTCATTTGAACCTGAGATTTCAGATCAATGAATAGTACATTATTTTTAAATTTGTTTCGGTCCAGCTCCATTGAGGCTTTAGATAACTGTTCACATTCACTAAAAATCAACTTTTTGCATAATTCAGGACTTCCACACGTTGCTTGGCAGGCGGACATAGGAAACAAGCATGTACATTCGAACATGCACGAAAAGCAGTCAGATTCTGAAGCTGCAAGACTTGAACTAACGACAAGTCATTAATCAGACCTGCGACTACTTGTAACGACCACAGGGAGGGAGGCTGCGTGCTCTTTGACCTCTCGTCTTTATTCTTTTATGTCTTACAAGATAAGAGTATTTCTAGTTTGGAGGCACTTGATCAGAGCAACCCATAAACACTTCATATGCATGTTAAGACTTCCAAACGAAACCACCCTCAAGCAACAAATCATTGAAATCTAAAGAAAAGCACACCTTGTCAAGAGCTAAAATCTTTGTCCAAATGAATACAAGAATCTGCCGTAAATCTGTAGCCGTCGTTTGCAGCAGCTTGAGAACATATGGAAATATTCCAACAGATAACGCCTGGTCAAAGAAGAACCCAAAACCACATTAACACGACTTTGACTGATCGTGGCCAAAAGAACACTAAGAAGGGTCAATGTACATCCAAAAGTAATACGATTGATTCACGCTAAAATGGGCAAAAGAGATAAAGTCTCTCAAACTAGATTGAACTCCTCTTCAAAAGTATTCACGTTAATTAAGCAGAAAAGATACGCAATACGTTATCAACAAGAAATGAGGACCAAATCGTTACCAAATCCACAGCCCACGCTCCCATGTCCAAAAACCTGCCCAAGAGTACCAAGGCTCGGAATCTATGGGACTGGCTCAGCAACACCTGGAAAGCCATATCCAATAGCATCACTCATCACAAGGGATATAATAGACCCCAACTCTGACATAAACTTAGGAGACCAGCATACCAATTTGGACAATTATGGTCTATTTAAACATGATTATGCAGCGTTCAAAAGATTAAAAAAGACCATATAAGTGCTATACTCTCCAGTTTTAAAAAAAAAGGTAACTTTCTCATTCAGTTTTGCACCATGGAACACACAGACAATGTTAGCCGATGCAATATCAAACAGAAAACGGTCTCAGAATTCAAATAGCATCCTTCCCTGAATGTTCATCCAAGAACACCAAAATCCAAGCATTAATAAGATTTGCAGGTACTGTACAATACAATACCTGCAGGACGATAGGAAGCTGCTCAGGTGGCTTCTTCCTTTCAGAACCGTGCTCCAACCACACCTCAAAAGCTGTCAACTGCTCCGTAAAAAACGGACTTGGCTGCAACACAGGCAAAAGAGTAGCAGGGTTAACCTTGAGCTTAAGAAACATCTGCTGCATAAAAAGAACAAATAAAAACATATACTACATTCCATGAGAACAAGGAAACAAATTTGTGTGTAAGATCACATGGTTACTAAAACTTCTGAATCTTAAGGTGTGTACGTACCATAACAGATACGAACACAGACCTAAAGCCCGCAAGAAAGACTTCATTTTATAAATAGGGGCATAACTCTGAACCACAAAGAGCTGCATACCTGAAAGTCAGCATTTGGGTCACTTAACAGTGTTGGCAACTGTGAAAGGCAGATTTCAGCTGCCATATCCCATGCATGCCTGCACAACAATGGCAAAAGATTTATTTCATCTAGAAAGGTTCAAACAATGATTTGAAGCTCCTTGCCGTACCAAAATCAAGTTATTTCCTAGCAATATCAAATATACATTGCAACAAAATCTCCAATTTATTAAAAACACGTTCATCTTTCACTAATAGCTTGACAAGGATGCTCACAGGTACGCAAACAAAGACAATGTTTTCAAGTTCAACGATCCCCGATTACCATTCACAGTAAAAACATCTACAAAGCATTTGTGCAAAAGAAACAAACTACATACCACATAGGATGCTGATGTGTGGGAGGCAGTCGAGGATATGACTGTGGAGAGCAGTTGGCAGACCTCATAATGCGTTCAGCCAGTAAGAAATTCCGAAACAAGCTGGCAACAAGAAGATCTTGCCGGAACAACCGCTGAAACAGTTCTGAATCATTGAATTGCAAATAACAAAGGTTTCAGTTAGTAAAGGGTACAAGCTAGTAAAGTCTCGACCACTCATGTCACATCCAAAAAAAATTGTATGTCGGAAGACATTGTAACTAGACCTTGTAGGATGCGGTCTATCCAATAAAGAGCATCATGGACTCTATATAGTTCTGAAAACCACATTCACTAACTGCTCACCTCGCGGGAGCACATTCCACGCAATTGTGTCTGTTATAGCTGTAAATATCCAATTCAGCTCCCCCAAAGGAGTTTTCCGATCGTTTTGACGTCCGGGGATCTGGTCTATCAGATCGGGATCCAAAGGAAGTAAAGACCGAGGACAGAACCTGAAACAAGAGAAACACGTCACTTGTGACCCAAATGCAGATCCAGCAGTGAACAGAATCACTAAATAATGAGAACCTTTCAAGTGAACAGGGGTGCATAATTGAAAAAGAGGGAGCCAAATCGCGATTAAGAACCCATCTCACAGAAAGTAACGACGTTCATTAGGAAAAAATCATTGCTATGACTCAAAGTATTTGTATCCAGAGGTCCTGGTCTAGAAATTACCATCTTAAAGCGATTTTGATCGGGGTTGTTAGACAGGAAGTAAAGACATCAGCTGGCAGCTCCGTATCCTGAGGAAGTGATTCATTTGCTCCACATGCCGCTAACAAGATGCAGTCCTTCATTGCGGCAGTCAAATCTCTCGAGGACGTGCCCCCAGGACCCCACTCAGGCCGCTGTTTCAAACCGACATTTATGCACGAAATCAGTCTCTAATATTTCGCAAGAATTCTGCAAAAAGTCAGCATGAAGCTCTTGCAAGGCTAACAGAAATCTTCAGACTGGAATAAAAATAACTATTAGGAAGAACTACTAACAAGATATAGTGACTTGAGAGATCACCCTAATTGGGAAGCACAAAATCGACGTTACCATTTACATAACCCCATCTCCGACGGGATTTGAGACCATTCTTGGCATCACATGTCACATAAGCTACTTAGATTATATCTGAAAAAATCTAGGAGTACTGAACGTTACAAAACCAGAACAGCATACCTCACAGAACGCATTCACAATCATGCCAGCTGCTGAGCAATCGAACACATAAATGCATGGATTTCCAAGCCAGGACTCCAGTTCATAAACCGAGAGTGGTATGTACTGAGTAAAATTCTGCAAGAAATAAAACCACTACTTTAGACAGCACATAACACATTATTTTATCCTACAAATGCGAAATAGTCAACAAAGCTTTGAGGCTTTAAAATCAAAGAAATGGACATAACCAGACGTTATAATCTAACTGTATAAAAAAGAAGTGCAATAGTAAGCTGTATCTCGACCTTGTTGAAAAGCCATATTTCCCCATTGATTGTTGGTCTCGGAACACCATGGCCGTTATAGTGAAACAACACTCTTTCGCTCTTCGCATTTTTCCGGCAACTAAGGCATAACTTTTTGACCTCTTCAACAGTAGGATCTAAACAGACCTTGTATCGGGCCTGCAACCGGAATCACACACAAGTGACTAGGAATTAAATTACACGATTGATCAGCACTAATCACTTTCTAGAAACGGCAAGCAACATACCAAGCATAATAGATATTTCGCGTTGGACAAAACCTTTGCATTGAGAAGCAAAAACTTTCAATATGGAAGATACAACGCTTCACTTGCAGTAGCTCAGTCGATTGTCAAAAATAGAGTTTTTTCTTAACACAAATAAACTCAAATTGCCTAATTCAAAACACGTAATCAGATTACACTACTTACTCTGGGCTGCCACCGCTCATACTGGGCTTGTAGGTTCTTCCCAATTGCTTCTAACGCTTTTGCAGATGCAGCTGAGAACGGGTCTGCAAACCAGGAAGTATATTAAGTGGTGATCTAAAATCGAAGGGGCAGAAACCACAAAAGTTCGTGATAAATGCTTTCATGTGCCCTCAGCTAACGATTCTTGAGCTGTCGTTAAATTCTAAACACCGCACTGGTTCATGCACCAAATTCACAAATTAAAAGTAACAACCATCACGAAATGAAAATAAGAAGAACCCTAGAAAGCGGGTAAGAACATCATGAGTGGTTAACAAATAATTTTGAAGATGACGAGACATTTTCGCAAAAGACAAGAGTCAAAAAGGTAGATCATCAACATACAGCACTATCATTACCTATCCAACATTCCAGTCGGGCGCATGGCGAGATTTTGATAACATCTGGCGGGTCTACTCCAATATTCAAGCACAGACACAACGCCACCCACCCTGTTTTCATCTATCATGAATCACAAATTGAAACGTCAAAACCGAGTGAAATTTCGTGCATGGTGAAAACTACTTCAAGCAATTTCAGAAAAGGGTCCTACTTTATTCCGTGAAAATATTGAACCAGGGATCTGCGAGTGAAAAGCAATTAACAGCTATCCCATGGTCATCGACCAAAAAAATCAGTGACGGTAGTAATTGCCCCACAGCAACAGATATTTTCTGCAGCTCAATGACTAATAATACAATCTTCCACATCCTCATCCAATTGAGGCACGATAGGGTAACTCGCTACTTTGTGTCCCAACAATTTCTTCATCGATGCACTTACCCAAGCTAGCTGCAACAATAAAAGCTTCAAGTAAGCAATGGAAACATGCAATAAGATTTGATCATAATTAAATAATTGTAGATTCTTACTCTGTCCTTCATCCTCCACCTTGAAACAGCGCCAGGTTCAACCGCCGGAACAGCGGCTTCATCAACATCATGACGCAAGTCACAAAGGTAAGAAGTATTAGAAAGGAAAGACTCTCCAGGATCGTTGGCACAACGCCTCTCGTCGTCTTGTGCAAGGTGGTGTGCATCCTCGACCTGGTTCCTTCTTGATAAATCATCAACCATATGTAGTGGGAGGGTTGAAGCAACATGCGGACCTATATGTCCTCCCCCCATGCTATCCATGGACCGTTGCCTATAAAGTATTACTTCTCCCAACGCCATTTTCTGTTGCTAAAGCCACCATTACACACTTATTCCACATCTACGTCGGGGCATTCAGATCATCAAGATTAGCAATGCTAGAACTTTCTTCAAAGAACAGTAAAAAAGACGTAACCTCCCAGCTGCTCTGGGACAGTCATTCACACAGACCAGGTAGTGCCTACAGTACTTCCATTCAGTTGTTCCACTGAGAAGGCGTGAAATCAGGGGGTCGCCATTGCACGAAAGAACAGGCGACACACGGCGCCCGTAACTCTCGAGGTTCAAACATTTCCGCGCTCCAGCATTAAAATGAATGCCGTCTCTTAAACTCCTCTCTTCTTTGGTTTGAGCTCAGCGTAAGAAAGGGATTGCTTAACTTTCGGCAGAAAGTATCCGAATTAACAGCTACCTCGAAGATAATTGATAAAAAGACAGAAGCAAAAAATGTTAGAAACGATTAAGCTACAACGCTATCAGTGGAAAATCATACGGCATTCGATTGAGAGCAGGCCGAATGCAATCCAATGAAGAATTCACACATCCAAGGGTAGTCTGACTAAATTTCTAAGCCAAAAGATAATAGCCAATTCGCGAGATGCCGAAACCACTACTCTCGATCTTCTCCACTGAACAAACACGCCACAAGTCGGAAATGCAGGCTCCCTCACAGAAACTGCAGATAATACCAGTCACGCCACCGCGAAACAAAACCACATGCCAGCGGCGACGAATTCTCCGCAGTCCACACAGACCGCTTATCCAAATTCTAGGGCAGACGCATGAAGAAGCCACTTAAGCGCGCCACCATTCTCCACCACTCCCCATGCAACCTCTCCAAAACCTCAAAAACCTAACGCCGCGCACCACAACCTCACCGAACCAGAAAATTAACCTCCACTGACACTCCCCGACAACACGCCAGCGCGCAGCTGAGCTTTAGCGGCGGTAAAAACGAGCACAAACTCTTCCCAAGAAGCTTCACGAACGAGCACTACGAGTTCAAAAGACGCAATAAGCGCAGCCGTAGAAAACGGAACGAACTTCCAACGGGACTAGACAGATAGCGAGAAGCAAAGCCGCGAGTAAGGGTTTGGAGGCGCTACACTGGAGTAACAAAGAGCACCATAGCCAGAAAGCGGGCTACCAGGGAAGGCTGTTGCTGCGGGGGGGGGAGAGCCAGGGCTGGCGCCCGAGAGAGAGATGACGGCGTTCGACGGACGGCGCAGTTGCGAGGTTGACGAACGGCGTAGGGACGGCGCAGTTGGGGGTAGTGGCACGGCGACCCGGCCCGCCCCGCCCCAGCCGCGCGGTGGTCGCTTGAGGCGCGACAGGGCACCGACACCCGCCGGGGCGACTGCCTGGCGGCCTGGCCTGGCCTGGCCGGGAAGCTGACGGCGGCGAACTGCTGCTGCGGGTGGATCGGCGGGAGGCCCTTCCGTCTGCGGCAGTTCCCGGCGTCCCGCGACTGGGGAATGTATTTGCATGGCCGCCTCGGGTAGTTTTGGCTCTCTTTGCATGCTATCCAGGGCTAATTTGGGTCCGTACACTCTGTCTGCCTGCCAAATGCCAAATCCCCTCACAAGCCATCAGGAACTTCAGGACATGGGAATATGGTGCATTGAAACGCTATGAAGATAATTTGGTGCCAACCTCCCAGCCAAAGATGACACAGCCAAAGATGACACAGCCAAAGATGACACTGAAATAGCTTCTGCTATTAAAAAAGACACCAAAATAATTTGGCCCAACTTCTCAGATGAGCCCTGCTCTCATGGCTCTTTTTCCAGTAAGTTAGTACTGGACTAGTATCAAAGACATGGGAACGCCTCGGCTTCATACGATGGTTGTTTCATGTGCATGAGAAGTACATGAGGTAGCAGGTTTATAAAGCAACCGAGCATTCTATAATACAGAGGTACATATTTTGTTTTTTTCAACGTACCCAATGCATTTGTCAATGTACAAGCAATGGACATAGCATGGGGGATGGACGCTTTTAGAGCTTTATGTGATTCCAACTTCAAAACTCATCTCTACGTCCACAAAGGTTTGAAAATATGAAATGACTTGGGTTAGATGCCAATCCCATTTAACTCCCGAGGAAAGTATTTTGGAAAATATTTCAAGAAGTCAAACTATGTGAAATTGCCACTTTGCAGACCTCCTAGTTTACTTAATGGTGATTCCAATCCAAGAGTGTTCTATACCCCTAACTTCCAACCAAAATAATTGTGATCCTAAGGTAGGCATGAATATAAAGTAAATGCACAAAGAATTGACACCAATAGCAATTGAGATTATTTATTAGTGTCAAACACAAATCAATTTTATTAGATGTTACTTATTGGCAAGTGAAAGAGAATTCCAATGCACTTGCTTTGTTGGGTATAGTTTTATGTGTAGTTTTATGTATCTTGAAGGTATTAGAATTCTTGATAAAAAAAATGGTAGGATATTTTATTTTTCTTATAACTATTTGAGATCCTTTAATTGAGATAACTTTATATTAGTTTTTGTGAAGTATGAGAATGACTACAAATCTCAATTTTTAATAATTAGATTCATAGTTCAAACCAAAAATAGAACATCACAAAATGAAGTGTTTTTTTCACTTTGAAGACCACCATCTAGTTTTAGAATTATTGCCCTCCAAACTTGCCTTTAAAGGCTATAATATTTTACAATCTACAGGGTCAAAGTGAAATTTTTTTCACACATTCTCATACTGCTCTAATGCAAGATACTATAGTTGGATATGCAAAAAAATAATAATGATAAATAAATATAAATAAATAAATTATTTTGCACTAAAAATGATAATTTGGAAATTATTTTCTGAGACATAATAAAAAAATGCAATATTTCTAAAATACATTTTGAGTTCTAGAGGTCACATAAATTTATCAAAAGTTTCAACAAATTGTTATTATGCATGACAAACATACCGTAAGACACTAAATACATTTTTGTATAGTGAAAGCTTTAGTGGTGAAATGCATGAATACTGTTGGATGTTTTTCTTTTGTTGTATACATAGTTATACAATGACAACATTAGAAAGTGCATGAATGGATTCTACTTGATAATTTGTATTTATTATAGTAACAATCTCAGTAGTGACATGAACAAATTATATTTAATATTTAATATGCAGTGGTTGTTAACAAAATCACAAAATAGTACTAACATGAATAGATATAATTTGATATAATCTATTTCATGAATTCACTTCATATAGCATGCTTTAATTCCAAAGAGAAGTGTCACACATTTGGATTGGTATTAAGGAATGATCATATATATATACTTTGAAATGTATGCATTTTATAAAATAGTGTCGCATGCCCAAATTAAATTAGATAATTAATGCATTATGATGTGTTTGAGGTTAATGGAGAGCCATAAATAGCAACACAAACAATGGCACTTGCCACATTTCAATGACATGATGAACATTTTATGATGAGGTGAGGATCCATGATGAAAAGATTTGGAACATGAACAATGGCACTTCCTTAGATTGTTTAAGGCATAAAAATAGCATTTAATGACTAGATGAATATATAGAGAAAAGATGAAGAGCAACAATAGAAGCTTAGAGTATAAATGACATCTACCTAATGAGGCCAAAAATAATAGCCTTGAATGACAAGCATAATAGAAACCTTGAGCATGAATAATGACGTCACGTCTACTTTTCAAGGCAAGCTTAGAAGCATCCATTAGCCTAATGAACATTTGGGCAAAAAATCAAGAACAACAGTGGCATTATATGGCAAGTTAACCCTTTAGTGATTGTCGACCACTTTGTGGTCGATTTTGGGACTCTTGGTCTAATGCTATTCAAAATACATTTGATCACAAAAAACTCAAAGAGTAATGCAATTAGAGTGTCTTCATGCGCTTCAAATAAAACCAATTTTAAGGGAGTTGGAGCATTGATGAATTAGTTATGAGGTTGCAAACTCAAATGGCCTGGACCTTCAAATAGAAAGTGTTCAACAAAAATACAAAAAAATGTCAACCAAATTGTGAGATTTTTTTGTAACTTGGTGTCTTGACAAGGCATAAGTGTTTCTTTGTAATCTCTTGAATGCCCAAAGTAAACTTATGCATTGGTATTTATGTAGCGCAAATTCTAAAGGGTCATTCAAATCATTGTTTTTTGAGAACTAAGGAAAGCAACTCAAACTCCAACAAGGCTCTAGAAGAAAACATGATGTAGAGGTACATTTCACTTTCTTCAATGTACCAACTCTGCACATTTTAGAAGGGTATTCGCATTGATGACCACAGATGACCATTTTTTGTGAACTTAAAAATTTGTAACTAATTTCACAAAGCTTGAAAAAATATGAAACGACTTAGGTTAGATGCCTATTCTACTTGTTTTTTGTGGAAAATTTACTAAAACATATTAAAAGATGTTTCACCTCCCCAAAATTCAATTTTAGCCCTTAAAAGGTTCATTTATGGACCTTCTACCTTATTTATAGAGATTTGTACCGTTGGATGAGTTTGATTTTTTGTTAGGTTGAAGAATCTCCCTTATGGAAACACCTTATACGGTTTGATCTAAGATTGCATCTTTAGAGTGGCTACAAAGTTCATTTTCTTGAAAAACTACGCCCGCCCCCCAAATCAACCACGGTCACTAAAGGGTTAAAGAACCATATTAGGGACCTAAGGCATGAATAGTTGCTTCTTGCAAAACTTTCAAGGCACAAATAAAATATGATGGGATTACTGGCACAAATAAATGGGATTACTGGCATCTAATAAAAAAAATAGCATTTAATCACAAGATGAAGAATCAAAATGTGAACATTGGCATATACCTACTTTTTTAGGCATAAATTGTGGTATGCATGGACAAAAAGAGTATCTGGTGACAAAATAAAGAACTACAATACGAGCTTGGTTGCATGACAAATGGAATATTTCCACATCAAACCATGAATATTAACATCCAATGACAAGATACATATTAGATGATAGTCATGATCAAGATCATGAAGGTATAATTCAAGAATGGCATCAAACCATCTTTTAAGGCGTGGATTAAATAATCTAGTAATAAAATGAATATGACGTAGTTTATTGAACAATCAAGATAGGAACTTGAAGCATTTCATGTGGTTTCTACACCCTTTTCAAGACACAGTTATCACATAGCCAACATCCAGTGACTTAGATTGGGGCATGAATACTAGCAATTGTCCACCTACTTTTTATGACCTAAATAGTAGCATCACATTACTCTATGAATATGTTACAATTAACACCTTGGATGTTATTGTCCAACATCCAGTGACTTAATACACAATCACAATACGAACTTGGGACATAAGTAATAATAATTTCCTACCCCCCAAACACCACATCTAATGACTTGATGAAAAGTCACATTGGAGACTTGGAGTATGAAGATCAGCCTTTATATGCTTTTCAAGGCATGAACATCGACATCAGTAATATCTATGATGGGAATTTTTCAAAGGCACAAAAATTGTATCCGGATACAAGAGTTGGCAAAAATTAATTAAATTAGATAAATTATAGTTGCATTTTTTTAGAAATTACTTTGAGAAGAAGTAGGAAAATAAATTAACTAATATTGAAGATTTCTATATTGATCACAAGCAAATAATAGAATAATAAATTGTCCACCTCCTTAATGTTCTTATATTTAACATCAAATTCTTGAATTTAAAAAATATATATTGATTATTAATGCAACCCTTTAATTATTTATTTGGCATTCCATATTGGCCCTAGTAGTTGAGTAGAATAGTAGCATTGGCTTGCCTTTCATAATTTCATTTAGAAACATTGTGGCATAGATGCTTGGATTCAAGGCACAATAGTGAAGAATCATGATGGAGACTTGAGGCTCAAAAAAAAGCATCCATCGACCAAAAATAATACAATAGCGACTGGGATGATCGAGTCATAGAGTCTGCGTACAGTCCTTGACGCCTTCTAAAAGCAAGAGTCCATGAAATTATAGGACCTTACTATTCATATCGACAGTGACTTCTTAAAGATATTTAGATCATTTGACTGTTTGGCATCAAATAGAAGAATCAATAGAAGCATCCACTGATCAAGAATACTACAATAGCATCCGGATTCATTGAGTCAAAGAGGTTGTATGCGTCCCTTAATCTCTTACCCATGCAAAGTCCACGAAATTATTAGACCTTACTATTCATATTGACAATGACCATTTAAAAATATTTAGATTATTTGATTGTTTGGCATAAAAAAAAGAATAAAAAAGAAGCACCCTTCAAGTAACAATCACAATGGGGATTTTGAGTGTTTGGATTTGTTGAATAATAGGATTTGTATGCAATCTTTAACTCCTTACCCAAATAAAGTCCATGCAATTATAGGACATTGCTATTCATATTGACAATGAACACCTAAAAAAATTTAGATTATTTGATTATTTGGCCTCAAATAGAAGAATCAAAAGGAAGCATCTATGTAGTGAACATTCACAATTGGGACTTGGAACTCAGAAAGAAGCATACCACCCACTAGGGATAGGTCATTGTACCAATGCAAGGTCTATGGCAATGTCTTTTTTCCACCAAGCACTAGAAAAAAAAATTATAATAATTAAAAAATTAAGCCAAGTTATTTTAAGAATAAAATAAATTTTAATATATATAAAAAAGTTTGTTAGAAAGGGTGGAGGTAAGAGCCTTGGATGGTTCTATTTGGAATCTCTAACTAAAATTATCTAAAAAAAAATTTTGAATATTTTTGAAAAAAAATAAAAAATAAGAATGATGAGCATTTGCACCTACTTGTCTTGACTTAAACCGACTATACTAAGACAATTTGATATTCTACCACAAAATTCTTGATGTTAGGTAATTTTTTGTTTGTAAACTCAAACCAAAAGTGTTAGTTTCATGACCTTTGAAAACATTGTTAACCACTATAGTTTCTTATTTTGACAAAAAAACAAGTAACACATGTAAACAAAAACTAGTACGAATAGTAATATTCATAAAAAACAATTTCCTACTGCCCATGTCTTGTGTGGTAAAACCTTAAGTGCTTACAAACGCACATTCATACATGGGTTTACAACACAATAGTGGAAAATCACAATGGGGATTTGGAATTCAAATAGAAGCACTCCATCAACCAAGAATAATACAACAATGCTTTGGTTTATTGAATCATATCATTTGTGTGTGTTCTTCGACTCCTTTTGAAAGCACAATCTACAAAATTTTAGGACCTTGGTCTTCATACAAACTTATTTATGGTATATTTTCTATGAAGAAAATATATTTAAAGAACAATCAAATTAAACAAAAGACTCAAAAAATAGTGACCAAGAAATACTTGCTTGTGTCACTAGTTTAAAACAATTTGAGGTGAATTCACGCCAAATTCAAAGAAGTCTCTTTGCATTTGGATTTGTCATACATAAAAGTCACAAAGTTTGTTTTTTATTATTTTGCCTCGAAAGGAGAAAAATTTGAAATTCATCAAGTTATTACTTATAACAAATTAAAAGAGGTCAAATCTTTTAAGATGAAATTTATGTAGGTCATAGTATTCAATGGCGAATGCTTCAAAAACTAACACATATTAAAGATTAAAGATGCACATGAACAAACATAACAATTTAAAAAAACTCTTCATTGGCAACAATACAATTAGAATATAATTATTAGTACCATATCCAAATAGCAATTCCTATACTTCTTTGCAAGATATGTGATTGCTAAAACATTTAAATATGCTTCAAATTGAATTGTTTTCTAAAAATAAATTCCAATAATGATTTGAAAATAAATTCCTCAAAAATTTTGGCATCCATTCATAGAAAATATCCAACCCAAGTTCTTCTTGAAGTCCAATAGTGGATTGTAAGTGAATGCACTAAATGAAAAGTTTTGCTAAACCTTTTCAACATATTTGAGTTTGAAACTATAATGACCAATTGACTTGGAATATTGTTCAAGATAGGTGCAAATAACTAAAAATATTTCTATTATAAAACTATGATTGAAAATTTTACTCTTTGAGGAAGTGGTTGTAGTGTATATCAATAGTCACAAGCATCAATAATATATTATAGTACAACATACACAATCAACTTTGAAGAGACAAAGTTTGAGTTTGATTTATATTAATTAATAATGATGGCTATAGTATTCTCAAAACCCTAATCTTTGTCCATTTAGTCCTATATAATTGCACATGGACATAATTATTCATATATACAACAAATTAGTAGAATTATTATATTGATAGAAATGACATATATAACATTTATCAAAACTGAATTTACAAAGTGGAAAGCTATATTTTTATATTTAATATAAATCATTAATAAGTATATATATATAATAACAATTAGGATTTTAAAATGTTTGAAGAGGTAACAATTAATGAGGGTTGATTGTACTATAGCCAAACAATACCCCCCGCAATAACCAATAACTTATGAAAAATGTTATATCCAAAGCATTACCAAAAGTGGTTGAAACTTGAAGAACCATGATTGGAACAAGTGAATTAATTAGAGAGGTTTGCTTACAAGTGTGTGTAAATTTTTGGTAATGTAGGTTGTTCTAAAATCAACAATGATCCAATTCCATCAAAGCTTTGTTAATTTCATCCATACTGAATGCCAATTTTAGACTCTTGAGATATTGTATATATCATTGGAGTATCTTGGGATAAGAGAATGATGCTAAGTGGTCTTATAGCAATAGTCTACAATGTTGTGATCTCTTAGATCATGCCATCAAATCACAATTGATTAAGTATACCAAATTTGGGTTTCAAAAAAGTGAAATTCCATTTTTGGTGAATTGTTTCATTAAATTTTAATGATCAATTTTACATGATAATTCATCGATGATGAATTTTTTAAATTTGATTGCGACAATATGTAGGAAACATTTATATGCACATCTCTCTTTCAGTAGGCATTTAAAAAATATATAATTTCCTCACAAAGGTTTCAAAAGTTGGCTTGACAATGTCCAAATTTTGAAATATAGATAACTCTTTTATTGTAAATAGATTTTGCTAATTGACCTTCACATTGTTACTAATTTTTTACATTTGACCATGAATGTATAGTTGCTTTGCCAAAATCTATTTACAATGAAGAAATATCTATTTTTCAAAATTTCAACATTGTCATCTCAACTTTTGAAACCTTTGTAAGGAGATTCTAAAACTTTTTCAAGATGCTTACATAAGGAAACATGTGTATATGGATGATGTGTATATGGATGATGTGTATATGGATGATATGGAAAAATATACACATCATCAATATTTTTCAATGAATTATCATGTAAAATCATTAAAATTGAATGAAACAACTTACCAAAAATGGAGTTTTGGTTTTCTAAAATCCAAATTTGGTAGGCTTGATTAAAATTGCATAAGTAAATGTTAATTATACAAAACAACAAATGTTAATCATATGATACATTCTATAAATTTTTTTGAATGGCAAAATGGGATGGACGATGGAGAGTTGTCAGATACTGTATATTAACCTCCCTTATCTTGGAAGCATTCCAATGTTCATATTCAAAGTGATGGATATTGTTTTGCTTAAATAGTTTTTCATTCATCCCAAGTGATACTTGAATGTTTAAAATTAGACACTCATACTTTATAGCCAATTTGATGTGATTGAAATAAATTTTAGAGAGAGATGGAAGTAAAAAAATGCAAAAATGCAAGAAAAGGTCAAATGTGAAAAGGTTAAAACCCTCAGGGACTGAGAGAACATAATGTGTCCTCTTCAAATTTCCAATGGCAAATCCTCAGTAGGATGAAACAAATCTCAATATTCTATAAAGTAGGGTCTTGTAAAGTAACAAGTTGACATACTTTTTACATTTTTTTTATTTTCAAAATTTCATTGTGATAAGTTTTTAAAAATTCATTAAGAAAATGTAGTCTTGTATAGAAAGGGAGTAAATAGAATTTTTTTTATAATAAAAAGAATAATGGGGATGGAAAAAAACATTTTTTGGGACATTTTTAGATCTACACAAGCAAACTATGTCTCGAGGGAATTCTTTCAAAGTTGTATTTTTAGCAATTTAAAAAATATAAAATTCAATCTGGTATGATCAAGAATACAAAATAATTAGAATGATTCCAAATATTTTGAAGATGTTCCAAACAATATGCTAGTTAATTGTTAAATTTTAAAAATTGACTCATATGTAAAATTTTAAATTTTTTTTAGGATCAAATTTGGCCAGTTTTGGCTTTCTATTTCTTTTGTTTGATATTGCTTATAAATTTGAGAGAGGTTTTTATTTCTAATTTAAAAATAAAAACTATTAAATTTGACATAGATTCCAATATCATTTGGGAAGAGGAAAAAAAGCATTATTCATCATCTTATCATTTTTCTTCCCCCAAAGTTGCATTTTTTGCTTGTAAATTGACCATCCAAAATTGTTATAATTTTAAATTCAAAGATCAATATTTTCTACAATTAATTATATCATACTAGACAAAGTAGTCTTTATATTTGTACAATTAAAGTTATAATTTTCAAACACATCCACGTGCCAAAAAGTATCAAAGTGGGACAACCCATTGAAAAAACTGTATTGTCAAGAAGTTGTTAGGCTTTGAGGGGTTAGGGCTATGAGCTTTCAAGGGACACTTCACACTACATCCCAAGTTCCAACTCTTCAAGTCCTAATTCAAAGCCAAATCTCAACTTTCTTGGCTTATAGAAGGTGAGTAAAAGTATATGAAATGTGGAATTTGGGACTTATAGTGTGAAGGCAAAATTTCCAACTCTAAATCTTATGTATTGTATTATATAACAATTAAGTGCCTCCAAAATGGATTTGAAAGTCAAAAATCCATTTTTGAAGTACTCTTGATATCAAATTTGTATTGGATAGATTTGAACAATATTTCAATCCACTAGGATGCTTTTTATAATATTTTTCTCCTCAATTTATATATTTTTTAAATTGATGTGACTTGAAGGTAGAGTTGGATTTTTAGTTTTGCTAGATCAAATTTGGCCACTAGGTCCTACTTTTTTGGCACCAAAACTCCCGAAAAGTGATTCTATGTAGGTGGCTTGGAGTGATGTGGGATTTGGAACATAATAGGAAACTCCAAGCTTCTATTTTAGCCCACCAATCAAATTTTGAGAATTCAATGGGATTTGAAAAGTAGTGTGAAGTGGCCCTAAAAGCATTATTATTGGCTTCACCAATGGCAATACTATTGTAGGGCCTAAGTAAGTGAGCCAATCGTTGTTCCAATGGACCCACTTTATGTAGGAAGTTGTTGGAGATCCTATATATGACGTGTTCCAAATATTTCAAAAGTATTGTGTCCTTCATTGGGTTCAACACCTAATGAATCAAAGCTACAATGGTGACGATTGAGTTGGTTTTGGTATCAAAGGGGAAGAACTTTAGTAGAGATAAAGAGTGGCAAATGGTTCAAAGTTTTTTGCGTGTGTTGCAAGATATTGCTTAGGACAATAGGCAAAGATTTGAAGATGGGGGAGATCAAGTCATTATCAAGAAACAAGCTACTTAGAAGAAAGGATTGGCCTCCATGCTCGCTTGAGACCAAGTAGGGAATTGTGAAGCATAATGACTATAAGTTCATTGGGGTGTACAAGTTGGTATACAATGTAAAGGAACTTGGCACAACGTTGGAGGATACGCTCCTTGCAACTTTAAAAAATTAAGCACCCGAAGTAGAAGAATTTCATTTTTGCATTATTGGTCTATTCTAAAAGACATTTGTTGTTGGTATGAAGGCCTTCAAGACCTACAACATGGCATCGATTAAAAAGCACACTACTTAGTTGCAACTCATGAAGAAAAAAATGTCTTCATCTCAAGGATGCAAGAAATGCCTTGTCCATTCCTTCATATGAACATTTTTTGGCTTCATTGATTGCGTGTAGTAGCTCACTACGCCAACACTCCATCCTTCCAACCCTTAGAGATATAAGATAGAAGAACCCATCATGGTAAGAATTAGGAGTCCTTGTACCATTGCTGAATTGTCCTTGTACCATTGCTGAATTTTTTTAATTTTCTCCCACATGAAGACAAATATGAAAAACGATGGGATCAATTGAAATTATATTTATTTGACAAAGTATGAATTTTTGTTATGAATTTTTTAAGTATCTTGCCCATTTTGGCCCCAAAGAGTCTCTAGACTACTCCAAATCCAACAAAAAATGTATCCATAATGGTCATCTTACTCACCTAAATCAATCACAATACTTTTTAACATGGTCACAATAAGAAGGCCTAAAAAACTCACATCTTGCAATGAATCCATACTCAAAAGGTGGAAATTTCTATTGTAGTCATTAATTACTTTATTATTGTCACTAAAGACATTGACTGTAGTCCAAATCTCATTTATTGAAAAGAAATTGTGTTTGTATTTTGAAAAAAATTCATATCAAATTCAAAATACATTTGAAAAATCTAAAATTTTCAACATAGATGTATATTACAGTTTATAACATTATGGTATAAATTGAAGTTATTGCATCATTTTGAAATTAGAAAATCAATATACCACGGCTATAGACCTAGAATTAATATTGCTATAAAACATTACAAATTTACAAATTTTTATAAATTTTCATTTGGAATATAATCTACACTTGATAAATTTTTGTTCATTGATTGGACCCAAATTCAAAAAATATCATTTTATGGCTAAAATTCACATCAAGAGTAAATAGCAAAAAATAACCACAATACTCTACAAAAGTGATCTGTGGGTTAAACATCTTTTTCTTTAGAAAGTCAATAATACCATGATGAGGGAATTTGCAATACCATTCACTAAAAATGTAATCAAAAAACTTTTAAAAAATTATATGAATTTTTTTTCCATCCTACAATTTAGGTCAATTCATTTAAATGAATACTTAATGTCTTCAACAATGTTACTAGGTTAATGGATTGTTCTAACTTTAAATAATTGGAAAAAACAAAAAAATCACAAAGTCAGACTCTAGTAAAGCTATATAATAGTGATAGTGCCAAAACTGCCAACAAAGTAGGCCAAGCCATGTGGAAGTTCTCGGGCCCCATAATCAGAGCGTGAACATGAAGTTTGTGGGGTGATTAAGCTCTTTGTCCTTATTTTACAAGTCATTTTATGATTTTTCATGGTCACTTGGTTGTTTTCTAAGTTTAGTCATTTAATTCAATAAACAAACTAATTTGGAGGTTATTTTCCTCAAGTTTGAAAAAGCAATTGGTTAAAGAATCACCCCTAAAAAGTACAACTTGGTTCAAATACTAAGTTGAAGGCAATTCATCAATTCAATGCAATTTGCACACTACTATACTTGAATAGCAGGTTTGGTATAAATTAATTTTTTTTAAATGCCAATTTTTTTTGTTCATTCTAGGACTAGACCAAGGACTAGACAACTAAATCTACAAATAAATGTAGAGATGGTTTGTCAAAAATCCAATGAATTCAATAACAATTAAATGAGTCATCTACCAATCTATCATTTTACCATCTACCATCAAGAATTTTATTTTATGGCAAAATGATGGGACTACTTTATTGACAATTAAAATGATTGAAGAGTGCAAAGGTTGCTTTATAATAAAATCCATTGTTTATCACAAATCTTTAAAGGATATGGGACAATTTGAAGATGAGAACTTGACTGCTCATTGTCAAAAACACATGAATTGTGTTCAAAGCATGATTTTAGACCTCATTTGGGCATAGTAGAATAGTTTTTTTCAAAAATCCTAGAACTAAGAAAAAGTTGGAAAATTGAGCTAACTTTTATCTTCAAAAACACATTTGTGATTTCAAGCCTCCCAAAAAATGATATTAACAAAATTCATAGAGGATATTTGAAAATGTCAAAGAAAATGTCCCTTCCAACCCCTCTTTGAACATTGTCCATAAGTTTTGATTGGAGGCTTGAAATATCAAATGGATTTTTGGAGATAAACATTAGCTTGTTTTTCATATTAACATAGTTCAAAGTTTTTTGAAAAAAGTCATTCTATTATGCCTAAATGAGGTCTGAAATTTTACTTTGAACACAATTCCTGCTTTTGATTTAACTATGAGCGGTTGAGCTCCTACTAAGCTTAACCCCTAAAGGACCGTAAGGCCACCATACGTCTTCTACAACTACATTTGTAAAATAATTGATATGTGAACCTCACTAATAGTCTGTAAGCAACAAAGAGACTACAAATGATTTTATTCGTTGAATCCGTGAGTGGAATCCGATCGAAAAATGATTGAGTGTGCAATTTTTGTTGAATTTTTTGAGAATGAGAAAGGTATCGCGGGCTGTTACTTCACATTCTCATATCTTTTTTTCTGCACCTCAAAATGATTTGGAAAAAAAAATCACACATCAATATCATGATGATATGCACATGTGGGAAAAAAAACAAAAAATTTGGAGCACTTTTGAGCATTCCGATTTCAACATTTTGATTTTAGTGTACATACAAAGTACTCCCAAATTGAACATCTTCCATCAATCTTGTCAATGGTGGCATATTCTCAAAAATTGTACAATTTTATTTTATTTTTTTAATAGGAAAGCTAAGTAAGCCTTGCTTCATTTCAACAATGGCATTCATCAAAATTATTCCACACAAATGAGGAATTATGATTGTTACAAGAGTTAGTTAAGAAAACAAGGACTATGCTCAAACACACACACACGTCCTTTAGGGGTTAATGAACATACCCCACGTGGTTGTTTTACCTCCTACCACCCCACTTCTACAAAGACCTCATCTTCTCATCTGTCGGCACTCACAATAAAATCTCTTATGAAGTTGTGTAAGAGACATTTGTAGAACATTTTTGATTTCCTTGGATTCATTGCCCAAATTTTGAAAACGAGAACGGGTCCAAAACATCTACACCCTCAGAGCCCACTCAGCTAAGAACCGACGTGAGCTTCTCCAGGGCAATCAAAATCCCGCTTATTCTTGATCGAGGAAAGGTGAAAACCCATCATCAGGAAAGTCAGGGCATGCCAATATAGTGCCAATATGGTGCAGCAAAACGCTCTCAAGCTAATTTGGTGCCAACCTCCACGCAAACTGAGTATCAAACCTAGCACGGAGGTTGGTACCAAATATTAGCTTGATCATAGCGTTTCAATGCACCACATATTGGCCTGCCCTAAACTTTGTGACGATCGTTCCTTTTTTCACAAAGCGATTCATTCCCTATCCTCCTACTTTTTTCATTTGGTTACACAACCTAAGGTAGGTACCTCCAAATGTGCCACTGACCTTAAACCGCCATCTATACTACATGTACATCTCCAAAATCAGTTCTGTACCTATGTGGAAAAAATGCTTTTAGAACCAAACTTTGTTTTGTAATAACTTTTGCATACAGTATCCAAATGCCATGTTCTCTGGTGCGTTGGAACCTCCTTTCACTTGCCTAGCAAGTAACATATGAAAATTTGACCAGTCTAATAATAGTAACTAGGCTCAGGAGCAAAAAGTGGCGGTTTGGGGTGTACCTACCTTAAAGCACTGAAATCGATCCAATAACTTTTACCGATTTCTTTTTCACTCGCTTGATTCCACCCCCTTCTTGCTAGCCGATAATCTCCCCGTCCATTCATCGGCCGGCACCGAGCGCAATAAAATTGACTGCCGTGTACTTACCCCTATAACCCAAAGTACCCGCAACCCGGAACCTGATGTTTAAGTTAGTACCTTCCTGATTTGCAGCCCCCCCCGCCCCGCCATTGATGGTGCTCTTGGCTACCCAGCTCACACACCGCTGGCCACTGCGTCTGTCTGTGGCTCTGTGTCTGTCTGTCTGTGGCTCTGCGCATTCTTGATAAGCTTTCAGTGTTAAGAGGAGAACTGCGAGGGTGGCAATCTTTGTGGGAATGATGGTACCTTATCACAGTTATCATAACTGGCTTGAGTAGTAAGTCGAGGCCAAGCCTGATTTGCCCTAAACATGCACAGGTCAGGTCAGGTCAGGTCAGGTCAGGTCAAGTCAGGTCAGGGTGGAAACTCATGGTCCTCACGACTAAAGACGTACATCGACTGCGCGTTGCCAACCATTGATACTTGGACCTCGTAAGTTTGTTGCCCCTTGATAAGAGCTGGCGTATGTCGTCCGTATATTGGATTTATTTGATCCTCTCCAAACACTACAAAAAAAAAGGGTCCCAAAACATTCTCGGTTTGACTGACCGGTGATGTGTCTGAAATTTACAGCTTGAATGGGATTCATGTAAGGTAGGTGCACCCAAAACCGCCACTTTTTGCTACTGAGCCTAGTTACTATTATTAGACTGATCAAATTTTCGCATGCTCTCGTAGGCAAGTGGAAAGAGGTCTCAACACACCAAAGAACATGGCATTTGGATATTGTATGGAAAAGTTATCAAGGAACAAAGTTTGGTTCTAAAAGCGTTTCTTCCACATAGGTACAGAACTGATTTTGGAGATGTACACATAGTATAGATGGCGGTTTAGGGTCAGTGGCACATTTGGGTGTATCCACCTTACTGCTCAATTTTCCCTTTCATAAGGTAAACCAGCCCATCGTGGTCAGAATTTCGAGTCTGCCCTCATGCCATTGCTGGAAAAAAAATTCAAATTTTTTTTTGTCACTCACTCAAAGATAAGTGTGAGAAATAGTGAGAGCAATTGAAATTTTATTTTTTCAGACAAAGTGTGAATTAGTTATGTATTTTTGAAGTGATCTTCCCAACATGGTCTACAGGTTGCACCCCATAACCAACAAAAAGTGTATCCAATATGCTCATCTTAATCAACTAAAGTGATCACAATAATTTATAATGTGGAATGCCATGAAAAGCCACTTCCTACAATGATTTACACTGAAAAAATTGGGTGTTCCTAATGAGGTCACTAATCACTCCATAGGTGTCAGGTTAGATATTGATTGTGGTCTGAAAAACCATGTCCACTAAGGGATCATAAGATGTCCACTATGGGTCATCTGACCGTAAGGGTCTGGTTTACCTTATACAACAGAGGAGAGTGCGTAGAAAACAACAACATCTTTAAGGGGTTAACCGAGAGTTAACAACTTTTGAATTAACCCATGAATGACGTCGAGGACGTTTTCCGGTCAATGAATGACAAAAAATCCCTCCGTGCAAGACAAAAGTGCAACTGCTAAACCTCTAAATTTTGTGTGAAAAAGAAAGGTCTTTGAAAGTAGTTTGACTTCCAATGAGTGCTTTTGCATTTTTTTTAAGCCAACAATTCACGTAGTACCAAAACAAATGATTTCCATGGTGACTAGCTCATTTCATTAAGGGTTAAAGGAGAAATAATTATTAATACCTTAAATCAACATATTAATTAATTTAAAAAAAATCTTCCTCATCCTTATGTTTGCACACATTGAGCACAATTTCTCAACAAATTTTCCATATTGTACAAGCTGAAATGCTTAATTCACCAGAATAGGTACTCCTACCTCATAATGTTCAATTTTGCGAGCCCTCCAAATCAAGCCCAGTTAACCCTTGAAAGGCCCTTAGGGTCTCTTTATATGACCTGTATTTAATCTTATAACTCTTCAATTGTGGTTTACTATATGAATTGTGATACATTGTTATTTACATACTACCATGATCATTAATTTACTTTCTAATTAACAATATTTGATCAATGTTTTTTTGGTCAAATACCATAGAATTCATAATATACTATATGGCCACAAAGGGCTTTCAAGCCATTCTAGGATTAAGTTAACAACTTGGAGAACTTAATTTCATGAGCCCGCAATTATAGTGAGCCATTTGACGTTGGGGTAGGGGACCAAAAAGTGGTTCTATTTGTATGGAATCGCCAAAATGCACCGACAAGCACAACTGAGGTAGGTAGGAAATGCTCTTAAACCCTCACCACCCAAGGAGATCAAAAGTGTCTTCGCATAGTATGGAAGTGTTGTACGTTTTTGCATCCAATGTCCAAATTCAGTAAAACTTGTTGGAAAATTTGCACTTTGTCTTTTAGCTTGGGTGGTAAATTTTTCAAATCAATCCAAGATTTGCTAATTTTTTGGAAGCCATTCAAAATTCACAAGTTCAATTTGAATCCACCAAACTAAATTTTGATGGCTGCAACTTCTAGGGCTTGTATCTCCTTCATCTAATGTTCATTTGCAACAAAAATTTGTTGGGCTATGTTCCCCTTGAAGTCTAGTTATTGTAGAAATTGTTTCATGTCAATCCAAAGTGTTTTGAATGTTTGGGAGCAATTCAAAACTCATAATCCGGACATTTTGGGATTACAATGACGCTTTCGGCAACCGTTTTCTTCTTCATACATAGTCTGTTTCCAATAAATATTTTTGAAAAAGTTGCGCATACTAGTCTAGTTTGTATGGGTAAAATTTCATATTGACCCAAGAAGTTATGAGTGACTGAGAAGCATTTTAGTAGATGGAGGTTCAACCTTAGATGTGTTTTTTGCAACTTTTCTTGCTATCTTTTGACATTTCAAAGCCATTTTTGCAAACACAATGAGTCAATTGAATGACATTTTCTTTCACCAATGTGTTTGTATGCTAGTTTTGAAGCACTTCATAGTTTGTTTATTTGTTTTTCTTCTTAGTAGGTTTAGAAATCAATGTGTGCTTCAAATTATGTTGCTAGGAAAATTTCAGCATCCTTTTTTAACACTAGAACACTATAATCTTGCAATCTATATTGCCAAAGGACTCCAAATTTGATTCACATCTTCTACACCATGTACACTACAAGATTGTATAGTTGAGATTTCTATACCTCAGTAACATTTTTGACTATAACACTTCAAAAGCAATGATGTTTTTAAATCCCAAAAGACTCTAGGCCTTGAGGGGGTGTAAGTTTACTCCATAGTGGCATGCAGTATGCGAAGTTCACCTATAAGGTAACATACTCTTAAAGCGACCATTGAAGGGATGGTCTGTGTTTTTTACACGCTTCCATGGACAAAAATATTTTTAGATCATTTTTCAGATAAAGAAAAATAGAAATGGAACCTAACACAAGTGGTTTTGTTTTGTTTTCAATCATTTTTGAATTACTTATAAATTTTCAAAGATTCGGGACATAAGCACCTATTTGTGACCATACGTCTCCCAAAATCCGTCCACTTGCAACTTGTAAAGAGATGAGCAAAAATCAAAGACAATGATTGACTTTCTTGCAATAAAAAGAAATAATTTTTCCTCCATGCATTCAATTGCTAAACTGGTCCATTCAAGAATCACCTCCATCTCCATTCTTCACTTAAAAATAGGGGAGTTTGAAAAAGATGGGTGCTTTGAGAGCACGCTACCTTAGTAAGCTGATGACAGTTTGTACGCAAAGAATTAAAAACCCTTAAGTTACATCATGTTGTGGTTGTTGAACTTCACATTGAAAAAAAAAAAAAAAAAAAAAAAAAGTTTCTTCCATGTCTGGCGGTGTTTCATACCCACATGGCCACATCACTTTACCATATTTCATTGGGGGGAGATATTAACTATGTCCCTAGCATGCACATGTTCCATGTACTTTCACAAGTTTTCAACACTGATGTGTTCAACACAAGGGTAACTTTAAGGGCACAGACCAGGCTTCGTTCAACAACTTTCATTGGTGTTCAAGGATATCCTTTGCATCTGTTCCAAAGTCTGTTTCACAAGAGTCTGTTTGGCAAGTCGCGTGCTTCACAAGTCGTGGGCTTCGATCTAGACGCAAGGCGTAGTGTGGGATCAGCCATTTTAAATATGCTGCTCTCCTTTGCAACTCTGTGCGCGCTTCCACTAAGGTAGGAGTCTCATAAACCGACCATCTAAGAGCTGTTTGCCATTTTGGGGAAGCTAAACTGCTTGAAACAGTTTTCAGTAAATTTTAGTAGGAAGAAAAATGGAATTCGCATCTAACCCAAGTCGTTTTATATTTTTTGGACCTTTGTGGAATTAGTTTTGAATTTTTGAAGTTGAAATCCAGTGGTCACTAAAAGCGACCACCCCTTGAAATGTACATTGTTGGTACATGGAAGAAAGTAAAATGTACTTCTGAACCATGATTGGTTTTACAACTCGGTCGGTTCATGAGCCTCCTACCTTAAACCCTAACCGAAAGGTATGTTCGCACTTGGTGTTAAAGAGTGTTGTTACTGAGGGGTCTTAGGAACAAATTTAGACCTATTGCTGGATTGGATTCACATTGCAGACATCACCCCTAACACCGAGTGTGAACATACCTTTGTATAGAGTCTAAGTTAAGGTGGGTACCCCTTTGAAACCACAACTTTTTTCTACTATGTAAGGTTACTATTATTACCCCCTAAGTGCTCAAACGACCATTTTTACCTCTGTAACCATGGAAGGTACTATAACCTAGGAGCCTAGACTCATGGGCTCAAGATCTTAAGCGCACATGCTAGTAACCATGGATTTTAATGTTCAAACTTTGTACATTGCCAAAATTAATACCATCACTTTAGGCAGGAATCTAGATGTGACTTTTTTTAATCAATGATGATTTGGATGTATTCACTTTACAAACATAAGTAGAAAATTTCATGTTAGTATAATTTTATTTATTTATGCTAAAATTATACATTAGGACTAGAACTAAGGTTGATTTTAGACCCTGTGGCAACAAGAGCCCTTCTCCCAAAGATAGTGCGTAATAAAAGGTAGATCTTACTATAGATATTATAAGTACTTTAAACAGACTCTTCATTCACATGGTGTGTTAAATCTATATTATATTAGTGTGTCATGTGTTGTTGCTACAACCCAATTATAAATAGAAGTAATTTTCTAATTAAAAAAAACTTCATGGTTCAATATCTATCACACTGTAGGTCAAAATGCCACCAAATGAAGCCCATGCACCCCTCCTTGTTGAAGGCTTTCTGATGGTATGACTTGAAGATAGACAATCTAGGAGAATTGAACCTAACAAATAAAACAACCAACCTAACTTTAAGGCATGGATTTGCTTTTCTTCATATCACCCTAACTTTAAGATTGTGAGTAGCTAACCAATTTTGAATGACTTTTGGCTTTTGTGAATGGCCAAAAGTAGCTACTAATACAAATTTTGGCCATTCACAAAATAAAATCATATGAGATTGGGACAAAATTGTAATTTGCATTTTCTTCCAATTAAGCTTGTACCTAGCTCCAGAAAAAATTGGGTCAAATATGACAATATTAACCCTTGAACGACGCGGGGGTTCTCTGTGGAAATCATTTGTTTTAATACCATGTGCATTTTGGGATTAAAAAAAATGAAAAAAAGCACTTGTTAGAAGTCAAGCTACTACAGAAGACCTTCCCCTTTTCCCACAAAATTGGAGGATGAATAGTTGCACTTTTGTCCTACACAACAAAGATTCTCTATCAATGTTCCGTGGCGTCGTTTATGGGTTTAAGCATCAAAAAGAATGCCGGTGGGCTACTTTCAAATGGTCGCAAAAATTGGGTCATTCGAATGCGTTAACGACACAAAACAAGCGAAAACCTGGCAGTCGATGGCAGAAGGAAGGTGCTGGACGTCGCGACGGAGTCGTGAAGTGTGCGTCAAACCGTTTCTCAAGCGGTGGTGCCGGGGGGCAGGGGGGTGAGTCACCGGGGGGTGTCGGGACCAGCGGGACACCGGGGTATGAATGCGGTCAATGGTCTACTTGGTGGCGGTATTGACATCAATACAACTCAGGGCGGGGGGGTCATTTTACTGTTGCAATTCAGGAGACAGTGGCCATGTTGACGCCTTGATGGGGGGGATCAGGGAGCTGCAGACGCTGGGTTGAGTTAGTTAACTGTAGTTTGCATGGCAGTACGTCCGTGGTTCAGAAAATAAAAACAGTAGTTCAACATTCCCTTGACAAATTACTCTTTAGACCAAATTAGTATGGGGTGGGATTTAGTATGGGCGGGCCAGGGGACCTTCGGTTGGAATGAATTTGGGTGTGGTTCCATGGAAAAAACGGCCTGGAAGTTGGGGCGAGAGGATGAAGGCGAGAGAACCTGTAAAAGGTAAACCAGGTGCCCATCGTGGTCAGGATTTGGAGTCTGCCCTCATGCCACTGCTGAAAAAAAATTCAATTTTTTTTTCTCACACAAAGATAAGTGTGAGAAATAGTGAGAGCAATTGGAATTTTATTTTTCAGACAAAGTGTGAATTAGTTATGTATTTTCTAAAGTGATCTTTCTGACATGGGAGTCTACAAGCTGTGCCCCATAACCAGCAAAAAAGTGTATCCAATATGCTCATCTTAATCACCTGAAGTGGTCACAATAATTTTTTAATGTGGAATGGCATGAAAAGTCAGTTCCTACAATGATTTACACTGGAAAAGTGGGATGTTTCTAATATGGTCACTAATCACTCCATAGGTGTCAAGTTAGATATTGATTCTAGTTTGAAAAAACCCATCATGGGGTCATGAGGTGTCTACTATGGGTAATTTGACCGCAATGGGTTGGTTTACCTTACAAGCAACGTTGGGTTTGTTTTTTGAGTTTTACCATCTATTTTCCCTTAATTCCCATATGGAACCATTTTTTCAAGTACCAAATCCGGATTTTTCCTTTGTTTTTTACTACATATAAAATTTTGTAGATTTTTTGTACTGGACTTTTTCCAATGTTTTCCAATTGCAAACTTCTCCCCCCCCCACACCACATTCCACTAGCTAACAATGAACTCATTGGCAATTCTCCGTGAACATTGGTCTTCAAGAATGCATTTTGGGCTCTATGTGTTTTGGAGTTAGGGTCCGAAGAATTTTGAAAATTTTAGAGCAGTTACTTCTTGGTTGTTGTAAGGTAACAGGGTCTAAAATTGCACAGGCTCTAAAAGTGTGCCCACCTCTTCAGGTGTACACTATATGTACATGTTGCTTTTTTTTTTATAGCTTCAACAATGTACAAACAATGTACATTTTTGGAGGTGGGCAATTTTAGAGCCCTATGCCATTTCAACTTCAAAACTTTATATCTAATTCTACAAAGCTCCAAAAAATATGAAACAATTGGGTTCGATGCCAATTCCACTTCTCTTTCTTCAAGGAAAATTTACTGAACAATATTTCAAGAAGCTTTGCCTCCCTAAAATTCAATTTCAGCTCTTAGGTTCACAATTTATGGACCTGTTACCTTACTCTACAAATGAAGCTTTGTTTCATATGATTCTCATAAATTGATTGCAAAGGTTGTAAGGTTAATTTGATCTTGGACAACTCTTAGTGTAAAGCTAGTAGAAATAATAAAAACATTGGTTTGATTGAATAGACTCATACCTACATGAAATTTTTTGGATCATCCTATTTTTATAAATGCGATGAAAGCTACAAGGAGTTTTGCTTTGAGGGCAATGAGAGCACCTCCTTCACTAGAAAAAATGAGGTTCATTTGAACACTCTATGTTCAATAATACCAAAACCATTGGATATGTATTGCTTGCTCAAGCATTCTCACCACTAGGATTGAAATTTCTCAATATCATCTCAACCTTTTGTTTTTTTATTTTCTTTCATTATGAAACTTCTTTCACTCTACATGTTTTTCCCTCTAAAAATTTGCTTTAAAATCCTCCAAATTTAGGAAGAAATACATGAACAAATTTGCTCCTGTAAGATCTTGAAGTTGAGTCCATCCAAAAAATTCAAAAATAAAGAATTAAAAGTTATTATTGAGAAGAATATTTTGAAGTTGTTTTGGGATTCAAAATGCCTCAAATCTTTTGAAAATAATGAATATATAGCTAAAAGCATCCATATGGTTTAGACCATTGAACATGGTTTCTATCATCAAATTGTCTTAATTTTTTCCAACACATTTTTGCATGTATTTTTTGAACACCTTATAAATAAAGTATTTAACAACCTTTTAGAGTGCTGATTATTACTCTGAAATTCAAGAGGTTATTCAAAATTGATCAAGTTTCTCATATATGAGCAATGTGCATATTTTGCCAAAATGTATTGAGGTCTCTTTGCCCTTTGTGTAAAAGTTGCAACTAGGTGGATTTTCCTTACCAATTTTCAGTTTATACTCAATGAAGCTTGAATCCAATACTATTTATTCAATGATAATGAAATGAAAAATGCAAATCTTGTTTCAAAATTAAAATTTACAATCAGTGAAAAGCTTGACCAAAAATCTAAGTAAAAACCCATCTTTCCATCCTTCTATGTGAGAGCCATCCTTAACTAACCTTTAGAGGACTAACAAATTTACTTTGAATTTTCTAAGAGCTCAAGTAGGTTCTATAATTTCATAATTTGGAATCGTTGCAAGAATTTCTTTTAATGGATTTTCATCATCTTAATCTATATGTAAAGCTCTGTTTCACATCTTACTGATAAATCTTGAAAAAGTTAAAAGGTTATTTTTTATTTTAGTGTCAAAGTGGACAATTGTAATAAATTCTAAAAATGATCAATTAATTTGATATTATTGTATGTGTCGATACCTACTCAAAAACATTTGAATCATTCTATTCCAAATAATGTGGTAAAAGGTACAAGGAGTTTTATTTTGAGTCCAATAAAGGTATAAAGATTGAGAAATAAAAAAACAAAAGGAGAACATTTGTTTACTAACACATTCTCACCATTGGTATTAATAGTCCTCAAATTCATATAAAAGTTATTAGTAGTTTAGTTTTTTTTCTTTCCTTCAATACCACCTTTCACTTTACAGTTTTCTTAACCCCTTAAGTACCAAACCTTAAAATTTTGAATAACGGATGAATACACACTTTTTAAGCATACAACAATGCTCTTTTTTCATCCATCACTTTTTTTTAAGGTTCTTCTATTAGTTCATTAATTTTTGTACAACACAGGTTTTAAGACTTTGCTTTGCAAACATAATTATGCAATTAAGAGGAAATTGATACTTTGGGCTTCAAAATGTAACTTTCTCATTTCAAAAAATGACCTTTCAAAAGAAAACTTAAATTAAATAATAAAATAAAGTTTTCAAAAATTACCAGGATAATAACTTAATATTTAAAATATAAAGGAAATAAACTTTTTCCAAAAATAACAAATATTCAATCTACAATCAAACTTAAAAGAATTATAATATATTTTTGCTTCAAATTTTATTGCAAAATATAGATTTGTACACTAGTTGATCTATTAAAATAGATTTCTGACTTTTTGGCCCATTTTGGAGGCAGTCAATTGCTATATAATATTACTTACAAGACTTAGAGTTGAAAATTTTGTCTTTTCACTATAAGTCTCAAGTCCTACACTTTATATTTTCAACTCATTTTCTCCGCCTAAAATATTAATATATGACCTTAAATCAAAACTTGAAGAGTTGGGACTTGGAATGTAGAATGAATTCCCCCAAGAGCACATAGCCTTAACCCTTTGGCACTTGAGTCTTTATTGCATTTTTGCATATTTTTACTTACATCTCTCTCTCTCTAAATTTTATCCCAATCACATAAAATTGGTTGTAAAGGAAGGATGTCTTTTAAACATTCAAGCATCACTTGGGATGAGTAAAAAACTACTTAATCATAATAAGATTCATCAATTTGAATATAGACTTTGAAAAACTTCCAAGATAAGGGATGTTGCTATTGGAATGCTGTTGGTTTTAAAACAATCTATATTACCAACAATTTATACACTTATGAGCAACAAACTTCCCTCCCTCCCTAACTTGTTCCAATCATGGTTCCTTTCAATTGCTCTTGGTAATGCTTTGGATATGACAATTTTTCGTATATCGTTGGTTGTTGTTTGACTATAGTACAGTCAATCCTAGTTAGTTGTTATTATTTGTCATTCTCTCTCTCTCTATACGTACTTGTGAATGACTTATATTAAATATGAAAATTTGATTTCCACTTTCTAAATTCAGCCTTGATAAATGTCAGTTGTGTCATTTCTATCAATATAATATTCCTTCTAGTTTCTTATGCACATGAATAAATATGTATATGTGAACGTAGGACTAAATGGACACGGATTAGTGTTTAGATTTTTTGAAATAGCCATCATAATTAATTAGTATAAATCAAACTTAAGGAACTCTTTGTACTCCGCAGAGTTGACTATGCGTAATATACTATTGATGCTTGTGACTAGAAGTGTATACTAAAGCAACGACCTCAAAGAGTGGAATTTTCAATTATAATAGAAGCATTTGAAGTTGTTTGTACCTACTGTAGTGTGACATGAGTTTTGATTTTTGTTAATTCAAAAAACGAATTTTCAGAAAATGGTAGGAAACAAATAACGAAATGTGTGAAAAATGAGGAAGAGATATGTCGAAAAGTTTAGTAATTGTCCTTTGGCAACACAAAATATTTTTAAGAAAACAAATTATTGATTCAATTAAAACTTGTTAAACCCACTCCACTTTCATTCACCTTGATTGTCCCTTTAAATTTGAAAGGACGCGATGTTTAGTTCAAATTGAATGTATGACAAAAAGTCTAACAATTATTTACTTACAAAAACGAAAGCTTCATTATTCCATTTAAACAAAAACGAACCTCTTCAGATAAAAATAATTATTATTTCGTTTTTGCAAAAACAAAACCCATGTCACACTACGGTATCTTGAACAATATTCTAAGGCAATTGGTCATTATAGTTCCAAATTCAAATCTATTCAGAAATTTAGGAAAACTTCACACATTTAGTGCATTCAACATCTACTGTGGAAGTTCAACAAAAGCTTTGGTTGCATTTTTTTCTATGAAAATATGCCAATTTTTTTTTAAGAATCAACTTTCATGTTATTATTGGGAAAATTAAATTTTGCAAAATAATTTAGTTTGAAGCATATTTGAATGTTTGAATCAATAGATATTTAGCAAAAAGTGTAAAAATTGCTCTCTGGATATGCTATTGACAAGTGTGTTCAAACAACATTGTTGCCAGTAAAGAGCTTTTTAAAATTATTATTATATTCCTACATGTATGCCTTTAACCCCTAAAGGACCAGCATGCATTTTTGGGTAGTATAGAAAATTTGGGCGGGTATCTGTGAGTGGAGATTTGCATGTTTTGGGCTGAAATTTTAATAGAAGGTGGGAACAAGGAATACCTTTCATATGCACTAAATTTCATTACATTTGGAAATATGAGTTAAAAATTATGGCCTAATATGTTATTTTTTTCCCAGCCAAGCAGTCTGGGCAGATCAGAAAAAATCAGTATTTTCAAAAACAAAAATTTGAAATTGGTTTTCTAGAGTTATATCTACGTGGAAAGCTGTGAATCATTCCATTTTTACTATTGAGTCAAAAGTTATGAGAAGTTTTAGTTTGGGGGCAATTATGGATTCTCTATTCTAAATAAAACTATGAAGTCCTTTATCTTACTCAATCTTCAATATTTTTTGAAAAAAATGAAACCATAGGATGTTTATTGTAGATTGTTTATTATAACATTGCAACCACTAGAATTGGCATTTTTCAATTCCATGATTAAATTCTTAACAATTTTGTATTTTGAATCATTCTCTATTTCTTTCTACTTACTATTTTTTCCTATATGTTGTACAATTTCAAATGATGTGAAATTTTTAAGCATGTAGCTAACTTGTTTAAGAAAAAGAATCCAAAAAAGCACCACCATTTTGGACATTTTTTCATGGAAAAGTGAGCTTGTGAAGTGCAGCTACCCTATTATATCTTGCAATCTATATGGTGGAAATTTTTGAATTTTTAACCATGTGTTTTCAAGTCAGCATTCTACAAGATCCTACGGTTAGATGTGTCAAAAAAATATTTCAAAAAAATTGTACTTGCACTAGAAATGACAGTTTTTTTGAGGGGTTTTGGTGAAAACATAGTAAAGGAACTTACTAATAAGTGTTAGTTTTTTAACCCCTCACCGCCAAAGTCCCATTTGGGTTCAAAAACAATAGTGCTTTTGAAGTGATGTAGATCTCAATGTCACTAAGTTATAGAGATCTTAACCGTACAATCTTGTAGTGAACATGTTGTAGATGATGTGGATCAAATTTGGAGTCATTTGACCGCATGGATTGCAAGATTTTAATGTTTTAGTGTTGAAAAAAGATGCTGAAATTTTCCTTCTAACACACTTGGAGGTGAAATTCGATTCCTAAACCTACTCAAATGAAAAAACTTGAAACTATAAAGTGATTCAAAACCAACATAAAAACACATTGGTGAAAAAAAATATCATTCAATTGACTCAATATGTTTGCAAAATGGCTTGCAAATGTAAAAAAAAAGGCGAGAAAAGTTGCAAAAAACACATATGAGGCTGAACCTCCTTCTACTAAAATGCTTCTCAATCACTCATAACTTCTTGGATTGATATGAAATTTTAGCCACACAAACCAGACTAGTATGTGCAACTTTCTCAAAAACATTTATTAGAAATTGAAACTATATGAAGAAGATACAAGCCTCCGAAGTTCATTGTAGTCCAAGAATGGCGGGATTTTGAACTTCGAATTGCTCCCAAGCATTCAAAACAATTTGGATTGACATGAAAACTTTACCACAATAACTAGACTTCAAGTGGAACATAATCCAACAAATTTTATTGAAAACAAACATTGGATGAAGGAGACACAAGCCCCGAAGTTGCAGCCTTCAAATGCAGTTTGGTGAATTCAAATTGAACCTGTGAAATTAGATTGGCTTCCAAGAAATCAATACAACTTGGATCGATCTGAAAATTGTACCACACAAACTAGAAAAGAGAGCGCAGCTTTAACAACAAATTTTATTGAATTTGGACATCAGATGCAAAAGTTACAGCACTTTGAATTTTCTTTGAGGACACTTTTCGTCCCCTGCGGCGATGAGGGGTTAAGCATTCCTTCTTTATTACTATGACCATCATGAATTATATACTAAAGATTTGACCTCTCTTTATTTGTTACAAGTAATAACTTTATGAAACTTTCAATTTCTTTTTGCTCTGGTGGCTGAATAGTTAGGAAAACACTTTATGACTTTTATTCCAAAGAGCTCTTTTTGAATTTGCTGTGAATTACCCCCAAATTGTTTTAACCCTAGTTATTCAAGGAAACATCTTTTGGTCCCTATTTTTTGAGTTTTTTTGTTCAACTTAAATGTTTTTTAAGTAATACAAAATTCAATAACATTAATTTCCTTGAATTTTAAATTAAAATCCACCCAGTTAAATTGTTTATAGTTGAGTAATATAGTGAGGTTCATGATTTGATTGAATTTTTGTTCAATTTGGATATGAAATGAGAATACAACCAACCCATGGAATTGTTGTATTTTAATCCCTCGAGTCTTGGTGTCCCTTCAAAGGACTAAGTGGATTTCAAGTAGGTTTGTATCATCTCAATTTTCAAAGTGATTTTTTGAATTTTTTTATTAAGATAGAAAAATACACAAGTTTTTTGGGAGTACAACTTTATTTCAGTTGTTGCCCCATAGGCAAAAATTATACCACCTTAAGCCCAAATTTTGGTTTATCAAATAGCACCAAAAATTTCACAAAAGTCTAAATTAAATTTTCAAAATTTTGTTTGTATAGAAAATATTCATATATACGTGTAAAGACTTGATTCATTCTATTTAGACAAATGATAAAAAAATTATGGACAATCTTGTTTTTGTGGATAAATTAAGCACGTTCTTAAAAAAATAACTTGCAAGATTTATTTTTGAATTCAATATTCACAATTTTTCAAAAACAAATGCATGATAGGGTCAAATCTAATTGCTAACACAATTTAGTTGTTGGAAATATTATGGTTCAATTCCATCTTAGAGTTGTTAACAACTTAGTTTTTTTTGTCCAATCTTGTACCTACTTCTACTTAACAATTTCTTACAGTATGAAAATCAAGTGTGTTTATTTAAAAAAAAATTCTTAGACTTTCAATTCAATTTTTTAATAGAAAACTTTGTAGTGAAAATTCAACATGTGAAGTGAAAAAACTTTAAGCTTAGAAGATTCAAAGCTTCAAAATCTATGCAGGTTAGGTCCCTAGAAAATAGTTTCTTTCACTTCAAATGCAAATACCTTGCAATCTACATGGTCAAAGTTTTGAAATTTCTTCCACATATTCATCTACAAGTCTAGTAGAAGATCTAGTAGTCGGATATGCAAAATATTAATTTCTAAATTTTTTTGCACTTTGTAATAGAAATGACAACTTTGAGTAGAATTTGATGAAAAAAATAGCCTTGGAATTGTAGGGATTAAAAGATGGTTAGATACAAGGCTCAAATGCAAATGTGTCCAATGTTTTAGTTAATGGTTGACAAAAATAAATTTTTCTTGAATAGAAGGAAATAAACTACTGAAAATTTAAAAAAATACCATAGCAAGAAGAGACAAATAGATGCAAGTCCTCGACATTCTTATTTATTTTGTTATTTCAAAAATTTCTATAATTTTTTAATTTAGAGAACTTTAGTGAGAAATTTTAGGTAGAAACATCTAAGGGTCTACTTTCCACCCTCTTATATTGCTATCTGATATATTAATAAGCTTAATTTCATTTTTTAAATGTCTTTGCTAGATTTTAAAAGGAATTTTAAAATAATTATTTGAGCTCATGGTGGAAAAGAACATTGCTATGGAATTGCATTGGCATAGACTACATGCACACTCTAATATGTAAAAAAAAAGTACAAGACGTATTCCTAGTAGGTGGATGCTTCTATTTTAGCTCTAAGTCTTGTTGTGATCAGTGTTTTTTTTTCTGGCGATATTCGCCGAATCCGTCAGAGCATTTGGCCATTGGGCCCGGCTCCCTCCCGATATCGACCTCTGCTGGGAGGGCACGCAAGGTGGCCTGTCGCCAAAAAAAAAAACCCTGGTTGTGATTGTTCGCTAGATATATATGCAGCTTCATTTTTATTCTTTTATTTGATGCCAAACAATCAAATAATTTAAATACTTGTAGGTGTTCATTGTCAATATGAACATTAAGGTCCTATAAATTTATGAACTTTGCCTTTGTAAAGAGTTGATGACCGTAGATAAACTCTATGATTCAATGAACTAAGATGCTATTGTGTTATTTTGTAGGTGGATAATTCCAAATGAGCTCCAAGTTCTATTGGAACTATTCACTAGATGGATGTTATCTTTTGATTCTTCTATTTGATGCCATCAATCAAGTAATCTAAATTTTTTAGGTCTTCGTGGAGTTTATCTTGGTGAAGAATTGAGGATCGCATGCAAACTCTATCATCCAATGAACTAGGACACTATTGTACTATTCTTGGTGACTAGCTGGCCATGCTTCTATTTAAGCTCCAAGTTCCATCATGACTGTTCACTAGATGGATGTTTCTATTTGATTCTTCTACTTGATGCCAATCAATAAAATAATCTGAAGTGTTCATTGTCAATATGAACAACAAGGTCCAATAATTTTGTAGACTTTGTCTTGGTAGGGAGTCGAGGACTGTACGCAAACTCTACAACTTGATGAACCTGGACATTATTATATTATTCTAGGTGAATGGATGTTTCTATTTGAGTTCTAAGTCCCCATCATGACTGTTCACTATCATCTCATGAACCCATGTTTGAAAAGACCTTTTGTAAACACTCAAGGTTTCTCCACACAAGACATGTATAGAGAAAAATATTTTTTATTAATATTGTTACTCACACTAGTTTTCCTTTGCATGTATCACTTGTTTTTTTTGGACAAAATAAGAAACTACAGTGGTACCTGACACTTTTTATTCAAGTTTACAAACAAAATATTATTTAACATTACGAGATCCTTTGGTAGGATATCTTATTGTCTTTGGAATAGGCGGTTCAATGTTGTGTTGTCCAACCTTTAAATCAAAATGTCTTTCATTGGACAATCCAATTCATTTTGCGTGTAAGGTAGTAGGTCTATAAAGTGGAGAGGTTAAACTTTTTAAAATATTTTTCACTAAATTTTGCTTAAAAAAATGGAATTGGCATCCAACCTAATTCATTTCATATTTTTACGTAGGTTTGTGAAATTAGTTATAAATTTTGGAAGCCGAATTGCAATGGTCATTAAAAGTGTCTACGTCACAAAATGTATTCTATTTGTACATTGATGGTGCAATGAGAAGAAAAAATGTACCTCCACATTAGAGGATGCTTTTAGTGCCCAAATGCTTTATGGACCTTCTACCTTACTAACTATAGAGATGAACCATAGAAGGCTAAAAAGTGGCAATTGATGACTTTCAAGATTGATGTGGGAACGAAAAAATGAATTCTTTTAGTCGACTACCTTAGTGATAGGTCTTGTCTTTTCAAGGGTTACCATTATCATCTATAACAACAACTTTTTGTAGAATATTTGAGGCAAAAAATTCGCCTGATTGAAGAATTTAGTGTCTTTTTGGAATGAAAGATTGAAAATTAGAAGCAAATGATGTTATTTTGTTTTTTTTATTGGATAAATTTAGCTAATTGCCTTTAAATTTAATCCTAGAAGGACACCCCCTTATTACCAAGGGTCATTCCAAAATTATCACATACCAAGATGAGTAGGTGCATTCTTCATTTTTATAGTTTTTTTAAAATCATTCATCACACATTTTTTGTCTTTAATATCCTTTCTAGGGGATAATCTATAGCACCCAATTCCTTCAAGTATCCCTTGTCTAAGGTTGACTAAGCCATGCAATTCTTAGGTTTATAACGTGGTCACTAAGTAATGTAGAAACGCCTAAAAGCAACACTTTTTCCTAGTTCTACTATTTTAAAGGTGAAATGACCAAAATATATTGAAGAGATTAATAGAAAACTCAAGAGAAATGCAATCCAAGTGCTTTGATAATTTGTTGACACTTTAGTAATATTTTATAATTTTCAAAGATGAAACTAAAATATAGGATAGCCTATATTTAACACAACTCACCTTGAATGGATACCCTTGAAGCATAAAATATCTCATCTTCTATTAGTTGCATGCTTCAAAAACTCTTGACCTATCATTGGTTGTTTTCAAAAAATTGTGTTGGTTTTGGGTCTTAGAAATATTCATTCAAGGTCATTATTAAGTGTCTTAGAACAAAACATGTCTTTGTCAAGTGCTACTACCTTGGCGTTTGCAATGCCATTAAAATATTGAAACGCTTCTTCATTCAATTTGAGGATCAATGCACAAGGATATTACATGCCTTGAGTGTCATAGTCTTAAGGTTAACTTTTATATTGTGTAGGAATTGGACACGAAGTATAATGTTTCCAAAGTTTGAATTGCCTTTGGTGAGTTGCATTAAATAATAAATTTAAGAGGATAGTTTTGATAGGATATTCTTAACCTTTGAATGCCCAAGTCTTTTTTGAGCTTCAAGGAATTTGCTCTAAATTGAACAAAATGCCAACATTTTGATGAGTTGTATCATTTAAAAAAAATTGTAATTATACAAATTCAAGCTAGACATATTTGAGATCACATAGGAAAAGAAAATACACCAATATCACTTACGGATTTGAAATATTATAAGATTTAATCATGAAGGTGTTAAAACTTCAAAAGTGATTTGAAGTCTTTTAATTCTCTTTTTACAAGTCAAATCTAAAAATTTGATTACTAAACAAATATGAGGATAAAGGGTCTAACATGCATAATTCCAATCAATTTATGGCTTTTCAAAATCTATTCTACAAAATTATAAATGAATTTTTAATAAATGTGATTCTCCAAGATTCTCCAAGATTCTCCAAGATCTAGACATCTATTGTATTTGAGGCTCATTTCCAAGAGCCCAGAATATTACATAAAGTCAAGATTCTAATGGATACCCTTGCACAAAAACTTGAATAGAAAATTCATAATCAAATTTTTTCAAAATCATATTTTGATGCTAAAATTAGACTTTAAAAAAATCAAAAAAATATAAACTTTAAAAAATAGCACCTAGGTTAGGTTTTATTTAACTTCAAAATATTGTTGACACCAAAATTTGGTGCCTCGGACATTTAGGAGTTAAAATGGAGTTAAAAAGGAAAAGTTTTAAGGGCTTCATAGTAGGGTTGCAAGACTTCTTGGAGGAGGCTTGTACATGATTTGTACTATAGGAATCGAATACTATATCATATATACGAGTCGTCACATACTTTTAATTATGCCATTAATTATTTCTAGTTCTAGTTTTCTTACAAGTGCTAATTTTTGTAGTGACCTCTTTTAATTGCAACTATTGCAAAATTAATCCCTATAAATACTTGATTATTTGTTATTGCTTGTCTAACTCAAATTTGAGTATAACTTCTAGAGTATTAAACGAATTTATTTAAATTCATTATTGAATTTTTTTTATTGTATTTAAAACCAAATTATATATATTTCAAAATAATTAAAAATTCATATATTGTTAAAAAATAATTTTATTAATATCATAATTGTAAGACATGTTTAATAAAAAAAATGGTTCAAAAAATAGATGCCAAAATTTGAGGAAAACGATTTTTCAAAAATCAATAATTTTGTATATTATAAAAAATATATTGCAAAAATTCATATTTTATTCATTTGTTGAATTTTATTTTAAAATAAAATAAATTTGGTAGAAGTGTGTTGACCCTGTCTTTTACATTCAATATGTTACTTTTGTATTTTTTTTTATAAAGATTTAGAGTTTTGATTACATAGTATATGAAATTTTATGTTGAATATTTGAAGATATGTTCCACCATTGGACATTCACCGTCATTTCAAAGAGTGTCTTAAACATGCGTATTCAATGCCCTTCAAATAGTTACAAAGAAGACTTCCTAGGGCGCAAAACCTACATAATAGACTTAATTGTCAAAGTCATGCAAAACCTTCCTTTATGTGGTTTGTCTTTCAATACGTATTCTAGAATGCATTTGAATTGTCACACTACTTGAATAGTGTATTAGAAATGACAAAGCATAGCCTATCCTACAACTATAATATTAGAAAAATTTGTAATTGATCTTTTTTTTTTGCAAAGTTGTGACCGAAACCTCCATTTATAAAGAAGTTAGTTCAGTATGACTAGATTGCATGGTAACATTCCACTAAATTGTCATTCTACAAAAAATCAAATAGAGTAAGCTATGTCTTTTGTTGTTCTAATCAAATACAATTCAATATAGAGTTCAAATGTTTTTTTAGAATAAATGTTCAAATAGATTCCGCATTGTATTTAAAAAAAATTAATATTGAAAGAAGTTCCACATTGCTTTCTAGAATAAAAGCAGAATGGGTCAATTAACATGACTTTACAAATAACTCTAATGACAAAGATAATTTCGACATTTTTTCTCTATATCCAAAGGTTCATAAAAACATCTTATTCTAATTTTGACCTTATTTCTATGAGAACAAGGTTGGTATTGTGTAAAGACGGAAGGCATAAAATCCCAAAGATAAAACTAGTTGCCTTTGTTGTTTTTGGTAGCTTAACACTTTGAGGTGTTTTTTGAACAAGGTCATGTATACTTTGTTGTTCTATTTATCACTTAATAGAGTATCACATCATCTACATTGTGTGATTAATCTTACTATTGTAGGTATAATGTGGTCATATATTGCTATTAAAGAATTTGATCAAGCACATGTCATGATGAAAGAACCATGGGATAATTTTTTTGTTTCTCTTCCCAAAAGAAACCCTTGTGGGGTGGGGGTGGGGGGGCACTTAATTCTACTACAACAAACCACGTGCAAACAAGTGGTTTCTAATAAACTATAATTTCAACCTAAAATTTTGAACATTGTTTAATAATGACTGTAGATTTCTATTGCCAAAATTTCCAACTCAAATAAAATATGAAATGATTTCTAGAACAGGTTGAAAATGAACTAAAATGGCATGTTTTTTAACTTAAATAATTATAGAGAACACATTTAGATGACCATTGAATCAATATTCAACTCAAAATGAGCTTTCAATAGAGAGTTATTTTTAGGAATTTTTTGTTCATTTTTTAGACTATTTTTTCTTATATAATATAGGGGTGTGAAAGTTATTTTTCAGTTCTACAATGTATCTTTTTACTTCAAAAATTTGTAAGTAATTATTATTAATAAATCAAAACATAAACTTTCAAAGTAGAAAAATCTATTCATATGTTTTATATTTTGTTTTATTTAAAATTCAAAAAGTAAATAGGGGGTCCAAAGTTTTGTTCCCACGTGGTTTCTAATGGATACTCTAAGTGACCCCCCTGAGAAGAAACCATTGGATAGATTTGGGAAATTTTATTTTCTTATTGAACTAAATATTTGACACTTTTCTACCATCTATGAATTTGAATTCAAATGTACTTGTTGCAAAGTACTATGAGTAGAGACATTCTAATGTTGAATAAAAGAATCAGATCACTTACATGTCATACATGAAAGAACCACTATATAGAATCATCATTTTTACACTTGTCTATGTAAAATTGCATTTACTAGTCATATTGCCAAATTCATCAATATAGGAGGTACTTGGCCACTACATGACTTGGTACAATGCAGCCCATAGAGGTCTGTAGGGTCCTAGCAACACACACAAAATATAATAATGATAATAATATTTTTTTGTGGCAATTTTGCTGCTACACGTATGATAAGTGTACTTGGCAAAGTAGAAAAATGATGAATTGCAAAGTATTTCAAAAACTCTTATTTTCCATTAGAATCAATGATTGAGACTTATCTATAATTTTCGAGAGAATGGCTCATACAAGTTCAAATGTATTTGCTTTAGGGTACAATGAGGTAGAACATTGCATTGTGGAATAAAAGAATTTGATCAAGCACATGTTAGATATGAATGAACCATTGTATAGATTTGGGTACCAACAATTTTGACACTTGTCTACTATTTGTAGGTACAAGGTCTATTTGAGTTCAAATGTACTCGCTATAAGGTACAATGAGATCAATCATTGTCTTTTTTTTTTATAGAATAAAGAGATTTAATCAAGTACATGTTATATATGAAAGAACCACTCTTTAGATTTGGGGAACTTTTATATTCTTGCCAAGTCAATAATTTGACACTTAATTACTATTTGTGAATGTGAAATGTATGTACTGACTACTAGGTACAATGAAGTGAAGCATTGTCTTTTTTATGGAATAAAGGAATTTGGTCAAGTACATATTATGTATGAAAGAACAACTACATAGATTTAAGAAACTTCTATATTCCTATCAAATCAACAATTTAACTCTTGTCTACTATTTGTGAATGCAAAGCGTATGTATTTACTACAAGGTACAATGAGGTGAGACATTGTCTTTTGGAATAAAGAAATTTGATCTAGCTCGTACTATATATGAAAGAATATATATACAAAATCCAACAATTTGACACTTGTCTGTTGTTTGTGAGTACAAAATTTGTCTAAATTCAAATACATGTGCTGCAAGGTACAATGAGGTGAAATATTATATAATAGAATAATGTACAAAAATTTGATCAACCACATGTTATATATAAAAGAATCACTAAATGGTTTTAGGCAACATTAAATTTCTATAGAACCAAAGATTTCAAACTAGTTTGTCATTTGTAAACGCAAGGTTTATAAAAAGTTAAATGTATATTTTACATGTCATCAAAGTATTCATTATGCCCAACATTTGCAAAGGTGCAACAAATAGGATAACTATGACTAATTATTACATGTTTCTATAACCAACCATTACAAATTCTTGCCTAAAATGTAGAACCTTTGTTCATAAGAGACTTTGGTCCATTTTGGATATACTTAAAAAAAAAATCATGATTTATTTATGTGTACTTAAAATTCATATCCTAGGTGAATCTAGAATTTCCTTTTCCATTTCAACAATAATGACCATCTAGAATTTCCTTTTCCATTTCAACAATAATGACCATAGTCACTATTTTCAAACATTCAGAATTTTTTATCAGATGTCACTTTCAAACAAGAGTTCCAAGCATAACATACGACACAAATCTGAATGAATTTTGATTCGTTTTACAAGGGTTTTGAAGCATCTCGTAAAGAATGTTATTATCTTTTGGATGAGTTGAAGGATAAGCAATATTTACTGGCATGTTGCTGGCATGTTATTTCCTTGCGATGAGCCCAGCGAGATTTTCGACGGTCGAACGTTTATAAGCTACAAAATTACACAAATCAAATGTTGCAATTTCAATTTCTAAAGGTTTATGGGTTCTTAGAATTATTACAGCAATTCTCTTCAACATAACAGCTGTGTACCCGACTTCTCCCGTTACAAACGAGATGCACGCAAATATGAAGACATGGGAATATGTAAGTGTACTACTCCCAAGGTACTTGTCCTAAAACAAATCAAAGGAAATCATCCTACTCGCACACCAGATCAAAGCTTCTTTTTTTCGTACAAACTGGGTTTTCCTTTCCTTTGGTACAAACGATTTTTTCCGGCATGTTGCATGACACTCAAAAACCGGTCAGAGAGTTGGACAGCCAGTCAGATTCACGCCATCCTTACAATAGTAAATTGTTGCCAACTCCTAGGAAGATCAAGAATCTGATGTAAAAAAACGATTCAGAAAGGCAAAACAACTCTTCCAGATTCTTCTGAGCAAAATCTGCATCCAACAGATGCGAACTCTTTGCTAACCATCCTGCTATGACAACCTGGCAGAAAAAGGTTTAGATTTCACAATAGACCGTATTGTGACACACCACTTCTTGAGACCAAAAAATAGTCTGTTCTCGTTTGACTATTCAAATTGTCAAGTTGTGGTATCGTGTAAGCACAAAAGATAAAGCAAGGTTTTGGTATGCAAATGGAGGGCCTTACCTCACTTCTTCTGCACTTTTCCAGAAAGTTGAAGAGTTGTCTCCCACTATGTTACACATGAATTGATTACAAGCTCATTTCTACACTGCCATGATCAGGAAAAAAACACCCAGATACAACTAGGTGCCTGGCTGTTCAGTAGTCGGTAAAGAGGAGCAAGAGATTTCATGTATGACGAGCATCCAGCATTCTGAAAAGCCAACAACAGACTGTTGTCAGACTCGTTCGTCAAACTCAAAAGCACAGACAACAAATGTGTCGGAATTACATCAGTACATCAGTTTCCAGGACAACTTTCTAATGAGGAAGAGCATTAGTGCACACATGTAAAAAGTGATAGACGACTAAAAGTGATAGACGACTTACATGCAGCATCTCCTTCTAGAGGTATAACAACTTGACAGACTCCAGCATCGCGACCATTTGAAACGCCCTCCTGATTCACTTGTTCACAGGCAAGTATCTCTTGATCAAATAGTCGGGTAAGTTGCTCCTGAATTGATGTCCTTAGACTTGATGCTTCAGTCGCAAGAAACCAGTCACGACCAAACTGCAAACCAAGATATTCTCATATTCTTCAAACAATAAAGAGACAAAATTCCCACCTGGAATCGACCTCAACAACCCAACACTCTACAAATTATATTGATAATGCTAAAAAGGATAAATGTGCAAAAACAGCAAGTGATTAAAAACTGCAAAAGAGTTGATTTATTGGCAAAAAAAGGATCAATACTTCACGAGAAGATCGAAGAAACATCTTCACAAATGCAGCAGAACATTGCTGACACTTAAAGTCATAAACTTGAGAACTTACCACGCCCAGATCTTTCCAGTTTCCGTCGAGATCACTATATTTCATTCTGTAAGGAGCTTGTTCTACAAATTTTCGGATGTAGTGTAGCAGAAAGAGGCCACAGTCTGATTCATTCTCTTGCAATGGAACCTGATATGCAAAAATAGCAGTTAAATTAACTTGATCATGTACTTCTTCCATATAGACAGCAAATTTAGTTCGTACAACAGCCTCCTAACGAGCAATTTCGGGTAACGACAGAACAAACTGACGACACACAGATCGTATTGAAAAGAAAGCTACAAACAATCCATAAGCAGACGCAGAAAATAATTGTCCTCATATGTAGGCATCAATACATTGAAAATTCAACAGCGTGAGATTTCAACAAGCTGACCATACAATTAAAGAAATCAAAGGATATAGGGTTGAGTTGCAAACAAACACGATTATCCAATCAAAGTGGTACCGGACCAGACCAGTATCAACTAAGAGGTTTGATACCAGATAAAATCTCAAATTTATGGCTGAAATGGTCTCGAAAAGTTAAAACTAATGTCCGACACGTACCGGGACCTTTTTACAAGGAATGTTATCAGCTTTCAAGTTCGGGATTGTCTGCAAGGCTTCATCACCATAGATTTGGCCACTATCGACACTGTGCTTCCACTCTGCTACTAGGTAACTGCGAGACATTAAAAAAATCCAACAGTGAATGAAAACAAAAATTCAAGGTGTTCTAATCCAATAAAGAGTTCTGTAAACTTCAGAAGGTGAAAGCACCAATCTCAAATAAAAGAATCTCAGGGCCGAGGTCACAATCAATCATACACAAGCAGACAAAACAAGATTCCAAGTACAGGTAGAACCTCTCTTAGTGCATAATTGTCCATTATGGAGTTTGTAGGTGGGCCCAATTTGAAGCACATTTTCTGAAAAGTAGTTTTGGAAGTTGACATCTGTTAGGTGGGGCCATTATTACACCTCTCCAAATGCATAAACCTCTCTTAGTGCATATTAGTGCATAGTCCCGGCACAAAGAGAGGTTCTACCTGTATTTTGGTGCACATTCACACAATCGAACTGATGCAACCATCGATCTGACTGCAAGAAAGTTCTTCAACGTAAAGATGAGTCTACCATCATTAACGATACATGACCACTTCACTAGTTCAAGGATATACAGTACTTCAGGTGCCTCACCTTCTTAGCAGTCGAAAAACGCGTTGACTATCGTGTCCATGAGTCATGGAATCAAGATGAATGATGCACCGCTCACTTTTGCCTCCCTTGCCGTCGTCAGAAAAGCTGATAATTGCAAGACTCCAATGCAACCTGCAATCGGCATGCTTGAGCCTCGGATGGTGACTAGAACTTGAATATGCTGCACCAAAGAGGATGAACAATGACACAATCCATCACAATCTGAGGGCCTGGATATTCGTCATTACTTACTTGTCATGAATAGGTACGAAAAGGTATTTCTTCTCAAATATGTTCGTCCCTTTCGTCCACTTTCGTAATTTTGAAAAGTCAGCCCCGCCCTTCTTTTTCTGATAAAAGTGCACACTTGTCAGAACCTGAAACAACAGCATACTTATCCTTCCCCCTTTGTGACTGCCTCACCCACATATGGCTGTGTCTATCGGATCGTTGGATATAACTGAAACGAAGCTAAATACTGAACATTTAAAGGACGTGTACACAGCGCTTTCAAGTTTTGGTTAAGTGCACCCAGGTCCACTTGAAGTTTCTGCATACCTGTGTACTAACCACTTCACTTAGTTTCTTGTAAAAGAAGCTGTTAAAGAAGTGAAAGTGTTGCCTTCCATTTGAACCAAGAAATTCGTCCCTTTGAATGTACCTGAACAAATAATAATACCTGTTAATGATTAACCTTTGATCTCATACTCAGGTCTTGAATTGGTTACGGCCACCATGACTAGACCAAGTATCCTTGAAACTTGGTATTGCTCATACAAAGATTTCTCTTCTTATAACTTAGTGTTGCTCACGCAAAGAATTACAGTAACTTGATGTTGCTCACACGTGCGAGTACCAAGTCTCCCACTGTCTCATTATAAAGTAATCGAATTTTTGAACTAAGACACAGAAATATGAAACGAATGTCATTCCAGAGGGATAAACACACGAATGGCTTACTTGATGTAAAAATCAATGACAGTATCATTGAGAAACTCCATAGGATCAAGCCTTTGCAGATCTGCTGGCAATATCTCCACTGCGTCTGGATCGGTCCTGTATTGCTTAAGCATATATGATGTTAGGAAGGACATATTAAAAGCTGATGAGCTTCTTAACTAGCGACCACAACTTCAATAGCAATTCGTCAACAGCTTGCAAGCCCCAAACCATATAGAAATCTGATCTCTGTTCAGGTACCTTGTAGGATAAGCAATTCTGTATCCCTCCAGTCTGCAAACAGGCAAACACAGACCAACAGACGGTTATGATCGACTACTCCACATGGCTCTTAATGTGTCCTGCCGTAATCATTAGAAAATATTCATAATGTCTCCTTTCTCATCTCATCTGTCAAAAGCAAAATGAGACGTTGTACCTTGAAAACATAGCAACAAACTGAGCATTTTACTGACCGCAACAAAAATCGCTGCCACCATTGGGCTTCAAACACATGAACTTCCCTACAAATCAAACTAGAAGCGTTCTACATTGATGTCGGAATTCAGAGCTCCGAAGCAATATTTAATGTTCTTTGAAATAGGGAAAATTAATTACAAAATCAATAAAAAAATATCTATACCACATACAAGTTCCAATCGTTTAGATTAGCAAATATTAATCATATTTTGGAACACACAATTTTAGAAAATTACTTTTAATGATTGAAACTCTGAACACTAACATTACGAAAATACTAAACAAAGCATTTCAAATATTACCTTCTTTTGTAAGTGCTCCGGAGACCCACGCGGCGAGGCATGTCGTTACTTGAACTTTTCAGGGCAGATCCACTGACTACTTGAGCCTTTTCATCATCGTCAGAGGAATCGATCTCCATAGCTGTATCCTGGTTTAAAAAGAGATTAGAACTCTGTTGTCCGAGAAAGATCATTGAAAAATCTGTCAAATGAAACCCTCTGACAGCGATTGACCATTGGATGAAGGACTACTTCGGTGAGCCCTGGTCATCCTTCACCATGCTGATTATCACCTTGCCAATATTTGGGTTGTTGTAAGTGCTTTCTCTCACCTACCCCAAAAATTAAACGAGTTTATGGTGACTTCATTTTTCTAGGTCAATAAGTATATAAGTATGTCAAGAATTTACATAAAGTAGCCTATCTCCGTTCATGTAGACCCCTGCTTAAATGCAAGTTGTTTCTATTAAAATATAAACTGGTCTCAGATCAGGTTTACCTCACAATTCTGGGTGACACAAATAAAAGCATGCAGCGGATCACTGTGATGGAATATAGGCTTACCGGTGTTCCGCCAATAGTATTTTCCTGACGTGCTCGTTTCCGACTAATCTTCCCTGCCGCTTTCGCATCTGGAGTCTACGGTTTGCCCGGATAGAAAACTTATTAATCATACGTAGCTGTAAAGGAGTATGACCAGGACCTAGATCGTGAATAAGGAGGAATGCAATGAAAAAGAAAAACGAGCCCGTACAACCTCTAAAACCTTGACAGCGAACACTAGCAGTTCACCCACCCATACAAAGTGAAGAGACATAAGCTGAAGCGAAGCCCTAAAAAAGAGAAGAGTAAAGCGCATATAGACAATCAAGCCCGAGAGAGTGGATATGTAAGACGAAACTCACCTTAAGATCACTGTCCACATGAAAAGAAGGATCATGCATCTTTGCCTTTCTCCTACATTCACAGAAGCAGAAGCAATTAAAGCAGAAGCATATGGCAGAAAACAATGAAAGTCTCGCAAAAGAGAACCATACACCATATCAAGAATTCTGCATGACTAGCAACAATATCCTGTACCACTTCAATTGACTGGATGGAATACTATGCCATTACAAAACCTTTGCCACAACTATTACAAATCATCTTATTCAATCAATACCTACATTACTGGAAAGATGATGCATAAAGCTTACCGACACACTGAACAATATAGTCCATCTTTCCCAGGAACGGGATTCAGGTAGGAGGTCTTTTTACAAGAGACGCAACCCCCACCTTGGTCACATTGATTCGACGTCAATAACTCTCGACTAGAGGGTCCTGCTTGCTCCCCAGATGATACACGAGTTGTCCTTTCCACAGATGAGGCTCCTCTTTCTGGTGATGGAGACTGACTGATAATTTCAGGTAATACTATAGATTTTCCATTCTTGCATGATGCAGATTTGAAATCGGCAAGAAGTGAAGATCCAGTCGGAGAGTGCAAAGAAGCTTTAGTTGATAAGCTCTCTGTCTGTACATCCAATCAAGTTTCTCAGACGCGGTAGTTGGTTTCTCATGTCATAAACATAGGGCCATCTCATATCTTTAACCGGATACATGAATGTGGAATAGGTAATTCCAATCATCAAGAGTCTTATAAGGATCTGCAAGAACTTAGAGATGTAAACATTTATATATCAAACCATTATCGACTTATCTGTCTGTGACTAAAGCAGAGGAGTACAAACTACAATCTGCGCCACTGAAACGAAAACGCAGCGAAACTGTAAATAACACTCTAACTACCTTGGCGGTAGAGCAAGTGCCAAAACCCCCGATTAACTCAGGTTGCGTCGTCGCCCCTGTTCCACACCTTGCTTGCACGTTCCCAAACGTGCCAGGAGCTGTATAATACATAGAGATCAGCAAATGTTCTCAAGCTGTGTGAAGAGAGAAGAATGTATGTAAAGTACGAGAGGGCAGCAAGAATAGCTATCTTGAACAAAAGTCACACTACAAAATAAAGAAAACTCCCTAAACATTGGCCATCAAAGAAAAAAAGAGAAGAAAGTCCATGCACGATACCTCTACCGAGAAATTCGATGTCCAGTGACTTACGAGTAGATGCCTGGCAAAAAAATTCGGTAGTGAGATACAAGTGGAATGCAACAAACAAAACTGGCCACCTTAAACAAAAATGCATGATTTCAAAGTAAAACCAAATCACTGCTCTCTTACTGCCGCACAGGTCAGGTCAAATTCTATGATACCTATTTTTATCACACACTCGTCAGGCTTGCATTTAGCCAACTCTCGAATTTCCAGACACGTCTACTTACAAAACGAAGGCAGAAATCTGGATTCTTCATTACTAACAACTTCATAATAACTAGATGAACTTACACCCTCCTCTGCTCGTCATTCTCATTCAGAGAGTCTGCCTCATGCATAGAAATTGGAAATACCAGAGGTCGACTAATATCAATTCCAAATGTAGGGGTTTAGTTCACCCTAACATCCAAGTGTACCATAATGCAATTACAAGAGCGAGTAAAATCAGAAAAGATGAAGAAACCGTCCGTAAAACTCACAAACACATCACACATTTGGAAACCAGAAAAAACTCCACGTACCACCAGAGACGGCTTAATTCGCCTGGACTCCTTCTCGTTCTTCAAGTTTTGCAGATGTTTTGTAAATTTGGCCCCGTCATCTGGTAATTTCAGATTTTTACCCATCGAAACGTAGCCTTCGTACTTCTCAATATCATCCTCCAGCTGTGTCTCGGAAAGGTTTTTAAATTTCTCCGCCTTAGAGTCTCTGTCTTCAGGCTCGGGTCCATCTGAGTCATCCCCAGAACACTCTACATCCACGGGGGGGGAATGACCTATCATTTTGGAGAAATTAGCAATGAAGAGCCTGCTAGTACCAGGCAAAAGAGTAAACGCACCACACCAAGCAGTATCATCCAATGCAGCCCGGACTAAATCTAGAGGCTAGAGAAAGTATGAAACGTCCCTCGAACTAACATCGTCACTTGCAAAAATACTTATTCTAGACTTAAAAAATTATGCTCAACGCCAACGATCGATGCGTCACACTTCAAAACGGGTAAAGAAACGTGCATAGAAATACGAAAAGCCACGCATGACTTGCAAATATCTCCCTCTCCAAGAGAACATCGCCAAACAAGCAATCTGTCTTTTCCGCCTCCTAAAAAACTACTACAGGCACTTTGGTCTTCGCTCCCTACCACCAAAAAAGAAACACAAACGCTAATTGAAAAATTGCGCACAATGCAGCACCTTAAAAAGTGATTATAGCTGCAACACCGAAATTGCAAGCGAAAATTTTCTTTGCAATGTCGGTGCAGCGCAAGAAGATTTGCGCTCGCAACAGAATTGCGAAACGCGTTTCGTTAGGTCTTCACGTCGACGCTGGCTTACCTCGGTTTGGCTCGGCGAGAGACAGGCCGTCCCATCGATGGAAGGGCGACGCCGGTGCATCTTCCGGGTATCTCAGGGTTTCGAAACGAAATGGGGCCGGGTCGGACCGGTTCCATCTTTGCCCAACTGCTCTGATGCCGGGTATCTGGAATGTCGACGGCTGGGGCAGCATCATTCTTCTTTGAGGGGTACGTGTTCCTTCAATGGTCAGATATTTAATTCGGGGAATTCATCTACATTTTTCCATGGCATTATAGCTTGCAATCCTTAAAAGAGTGCTGTAGGGGCTACTTGCATCCAGACATATGTAGATTATGGATTAAATATATTTTATTCATCCAAATACATTGTCATTTACAAACACATCGTGCCAAGATAATATCTTGCCAACATGTGACAAGTGTGAGTAACATATCGTGACAAAACCAATTATTTAACAGTGACTATGTGAGTGTCGAAGCATTATTACTATTACATTCAAATATATGAATGATATAAAAATCACCTTCAATAAATACTAATGCCACCAAAGGTGAATACACCTAGTATAGAACTCCACAAAGAAATTTGTAAGACAATACACAACCTTCAATGCAACACAGAACTTGATAATGACTAGAATACTAACCTATACCACAATCTAATAGCTTTAGACTCATAGTGTACACCATGAGTCAATGGGACCATATCAACTGGCCTATGATACTTATCACAACAATCATATGACTTTGAAAGCATTGACACAAATGCAAAAAACATCTAGTACATGATCATTACTAATACTTGACATTAACAACGTCCATAGCAACAAAAATAAATAAATGCCCCTACATATGATGCATAAACAAATGTAATAAGTGACACAGCAATACCCTTTTACTTAACCCTTTTAGTATTGAAGCTCATTTCATGCTAGCAAAGCCCCCCACCCCCCGCAATGTGACCCTGAAAATACCAACTGTAATAACTCAATAGAAAGCTATATATGACAATTGACTATCCATCGGAAGACAACTTGAACACAACCATTGACTAAAAAAGATTTCTTCTAGTTGCAAATTCAAACATTGTAAATCCCCTCTAGAACAAACATCACACAAAATTATAGTGGTAAAGCCCTTAGTATTTCTACGCAACACAAATTTCAATTCAACTGAAATATAAGAGCTACTAGCATCGATTCAACCATCAATATGTGAAAAATGATACAATGCATAATTGCATGTGTAGTCCATATAGACCTTATTATCACAACCCTCTAGGAGTAAACTCCCAACCAAAACATATACTTTGTGCATTTGTAGAATAATACACCTTATTGTCACATCAAGCATTGTAGGATGTACCATCTACTCCAAATAGGCTTAATTTCTAAGCTAAAAACAATGTATTTGAAGCCAATAACCTCCTTTGCAAATGTTGGCATAATACAAGGTGTCTCTATGTTGTACAACAAAGAGATTCTCCAATGCTATCAATATCATCCTTTGATACTACTCCGCTCTTTCTTCACAAATACATGAACACGTGACTAGATCATCTACATTAATTAACAAGCACTAACGTCTTGCTTAATGGCTACTAATAAAATCAAATATCACTCTTATAAGAGATTATAAGGTGAAAAAAGCCAAAAAATGTTTACTTGCTAAATAGGTAGCCTATGGCTATTCATGGTAAATGCAAGCACCAATCTTTGTGATGTTCTTACTTCAAGCTATACTTCAAAAGTCCCCTCGAAGGTTAACACCATATGCTCTATCAAACCATCCACCTCGGAGTAATCTTGTGATGTAAAGCGGTGATCAATCATCACTTACTCACACAAAGCTTGAAATTCACCAAAAAACTCATGTTCACACCTCCGCTAGGCTTCCAAAGTGATTCAACACTCTATCCAAAAATGAATAATTTTTTCCTTTGTTCAACTTGTTTGGCAAGGCCATGAGCTCAACTTATTTTGACAAATGCTCCATCATCATCAAGACATATTTTTTGTGGCATGGTGTCACTAATAATGGTCCTACAAAGTTCAAACTCCACCTATGGCTCAATTTTATAACTGGCAATGGTTGTAAATGAAGCATTGGAACATTCAATGATGTCGCACTTGATCATGCACCATACATTTAGCTACTAGCTCTTGAACTTGCATTTGCATGTCTCTCTACCAAATGAATAGTAAATCTACAACAAGCTATGAGTCTTTTGTAGTCCAAAATGTCCCAAGTCTTTGCATGCATGTGTAACTAGCTTTACTCTTTCATGAAGTGTTAGTACCACCTTTTTCAAACCATTAGATGTTTTTTACCTCCATTAGAGGGTTGTTTTAGGCATATTCCCAATGCTAGGAACTAGACATTGCTGCCTAGAATTAAAAATTAAAAAATTAGTTAAAAAATTAAAATTAATTTTTTCTTTAAAAAATATTTAAATATTTTTATTTGATGTGGTTGTAGTTCTGCCACATCGAACTACTGATTTGATATAGTTCCTACATTTTCAGTAGTCCGGGAACTTGCAACACTCTAGGACCTTGAAATCTCATCTAATGCAACCTAAAATACTTGAATCAATTGAATCCCCTTCTACAATAGCTTCTTGATTCCTTGCAAGATCTAATCTCTCTCTCCTAGGGCCACTTTACCATGCTTGAAATAATTCATCACCTCCGTATCATCAAAAATATCCTTGGCACGCCTAGACTCTTCACCACCCTCCTCATCTATCATAGCCGCAATGGCTTCTTTGGTAATGTCTATTGTCATTGTCATCATACTCAAATATTTGGCACTATGCCACCTTAGTAATGAATTCTCTCCCTCTTCTATGCCATTTGATGGCTTTTTAATTGGATTGTGGCTCAAGCCATAATCATCCATATTTATCAAAACCATGAGATGAACAACCTTGAAGTCATATTCCATCAAGATCATGGCCTATTGTACAAGCTTACGTGTAAGCTTGCTAGACTCCATTAACCACTACAATAGTTCGTGATCTATGTAACCAATAAAATCTTATTACTATATGAATAGCACCAAAATTTTGCAATTTCCCCACTTATTGCCAAACATTATCCTTTTAAGAGCTATAATTTTCCTCTACATTGTTGTAGTACCAGTTGGCATATACAATAACAAATTCCTTGCCATCAGCATCCATTTGATCCAATACTATGCCAATTTTCACTAAGCTCTAATTCATTTGTAGTTGATAATTGTGTTGTATTAGAAATAGGCCTTTGTAATATTAGTGCCAATGATAGATGCTCCTTCAATTTATATGTCATGATCTTCATTATAAAGCATGTCTAAGTCACCTTGGTAAACACTGGGAACCTTAAAGGTGACTTCTCAAGCCTTACAAGAAACTAGGTGAGTAAAAATGAAGAATTATAAACAAACAAAGCATTATAGCACTCTGATTAAGACAAATCGGGTGGCAAGCTATACATTTTTGGAAATTTGTGAGAGTATATATCCATGAATTTAAATAACACAAGAATTCAATTTGTACATCAAAAGATATAGCTCCTCAAAGTTGGCAGTGTCTTAGCTGCAAACCTAAGGTGTATGACATGGAAAAAGGGGGTTTCAAGAGGAATTCCTTGTCCAAATAGGGCATGTTCCATATCATTGAAAAGCTATAGAGACAACAATTCCAAAACTTATGGGTAAACAAACAAATAGAGTCCTAGAGAATTGAACCTTTTAGGAGATCCAAACCTTTGGAGGGACATAATTTGCTCAATACTTGTTGCATTTGATAAAGTGAATAGTTCAAGGTGATCTATGTAAAAATTAGATTACAAAAATGGACTTGCATTTTGAATTTAGAATCAAAAGCTAAACATAGAGTTTCACCATTGCCTTCATGACACTGTGGAATACTCTTTGGCACTTCTTGATATTGGTAAATGATCTCTTGCTTTGTATTAAACTTTGACATTGAGTTGTGATTAGTGAGTCCTAAAATGAGTTCCAAATTAAGGTTGCTTGATTTAGTGGAAAATTGGATATACAGTTAAAAAGTGGTTAATGTTAGTGTTGTTGGTAGGTAGTGACATCAATGGAAGTTCTGCCCAAGTCATCAAATGACTTGCCCTTGAATGTTTTGTGGAAGCTAAGAGATGAGAATCATCTAGAGAAATGGGAACCATGTTACTAGAGTTGGAACTTAACACTATAAGTGTAGTATGTGCAATGTTAGAAGATATTGACCCTTGATGTCACTAGAAGTGAAGTGCTATAGAGGCATTTTAAGAACTTGAAGGAAATAGATGTTAGCAAGGGGAACAGAGTTACTTCTTGCTCAACTCTCCATATGCAAGGTTGATTATTCTTTGTCAACTTAATTAATGACTTTGCAATATATGACCTCCAATTCCAAAGGAAAGAAATATGTAACTACCACTTTGATCTCCTCGTTAATGTTGTACTCCTATCTACCAACACAGAATGTGATAGATCTATTTGTGAAATCTAAAAACCGACATATATCAATGCTAAACCTTTTGCAAGTGAGTTGATTAACCAACATGTATAAATGTTTGATTTAATTTAAATACTCCCACCACAAGTTGGAAATAAAAGTCAAGTAAAGGTTTTAATCTAGCTTAGCCAATTTACTCTTCCAATCAATAATCTGCACATTGCTACTATTCTAGTGCTAATACACAAGAATGTGAAAATACGGATTGTCAATATTTCACATAATAGTACTTGGCAAAAGATTCCTAAGCCAATCAACATGTAACGGCCTGTGTCATCATGTGACCATTATTCCATTATCCTTCTACAAGACAAAAGTCTATATGATTGAGCAAACCTGCTACAATAGATCTCTAGACTAGTCTAATTCAACTACATATAGTCCTTGCTTGTGTAATCTTGAACTAAAAGGCACGCAAACCCAATCACTACATGAACACAAGTTGCAACCATTATAGCCTTCAAAAACACAAATAATTGGTATTATCCGTAGAGCAAGGGTATAAAACACATGCCATATGGCGCTAAACTTTCCCCAAGCTCTTTTATTATTGTTATTCAAAAAGTCTTAGTATTGTTTTGAAAACAACCGCAAATTTTTATTTATTTTTAAACAATTCTTATTTATTTTAGAATAATTTTAAGTAAAAAGATTTGTCATATTTCAACAAATAAATACTATAAGAGCACTTCAAGATATTAAATTGGACATTATTGTTGACATAAAAACATGGATTGTTACATTGGATGTCACCTAAAATCAATCACCTAAAATATAGGTTTTTTATAATAAAAGAAAATAATTGACCCATCATATCATCTAAATAAACTGAAAATATCAAAAAGTTTAAATTGACGACAAGTAACATAAACCAATGTGGAGTTGACAATGTAGGTCAAATACTACACAATGGTTGACATTGCATCTTGCATCACATGTCCATCTATTATTCCCAACTCTATTGCAAATCACACAAAATGTGGAAAAAAGTCCAAATTCATGTAAATAAGTGGTAAGAGATCTTTACAATGACCTCTACTAATATAAGGTCCAATATTGTATTGCCTATGATACTATCACATGAGCATAGAGGTCAAATTACACTCAAATGTATCACAAAAGGGATCAAACCCACGAAAATCTACAATGTAACTTCTTTTTAGTTATCGTTTTTTAATGCTAATCTATTAATTTTAGATGGTTTAGTCCCTTTGGACTAGTATTTCAAGTCATATTAAGCCTAATACCATTTTATTCATCAAAAATAAATAAAAATTCTTTATTATAGTTCCAATTGAAGTTTAGATGTCAACATGTCAAGTTTTTCAATAGTAAAAAAGGGTCTAATTTTTGATGAATAATAATGTAATTGAATAAAAAAAATCATGTATATATATAATCATATGATAGAGTAAAAAATGACTATTTTGCTATAATTTGAATACTTTTTCATTTTCTATAATATTCAAAAGTAAAAACTTGTAAATGTCCTTTTCAATACAAAAAATAATCCAAATGATGACTTCTTAGAACAAAAAATGTATATATTATTTACTTCAAGGTCCCTATATGAGCTATTTTTGGAATTGAATGTCTAAATTTTGTATTAGATGAAATCAATAACTTGTTAATAATCAATTAATCAATTAGAAAATTATATTTTTTTGAGTTCAAGATTTAATCATTAAACCTTTTTAAAATAGTTTTATGTTTGAGAAGTATAAAAAATTGGATGAAAATATCCTTTTAAAGTAATATATTGTTAATAAAAAAGACTAAATTTAGCCTTAAAATTGGTGATTTACGTCTTTTAAAGGATTTTTCCTATAAAATTTTGTCTCCAAGTTATTTAAAGAAAACAAATTTAAGGAAAAAATTGTTTACATGTGAAACTTTGATTCATTCCATTTGGATTAGTGATGTGAAAGTTATGAACAATCTTGTTTTTCGAGCAATCTAGGCATCTTCCTGAAAAAATAACTTATAGGATTCATTTCTGAAAGCAATTTTTCAAATTTTTCAAATTTTTTTTTGATAAGGTTAATTTTGATTTCTGGAACAATCTCACCATTGGGATTATTGTATTTCAATTTCATCTTAGAGCTATTAATGATTTATTTTTTCTTTCAATCTTGAACCTACTTCTACTTGACAGTTTTTTAAAGAATGAAAAACAAACATTTTTTTTGGAACTTTTTTTCCTAAAATTTCAATTCAATTCTTCAATACAAAATTATTTCAATTCAAAGTCTATAGTGCAAAAAAATTCCACAAAGGGCGGTCAAAGTCATCTGAAATTGCATGCTAGTCAGCTAGTGTTCAAAAAAACTTTTTTTTCAACTTTGAATGCTAGTATCTTCCAATTTGTAAAATCAAACTCCATAAATTCTTACCACATGATCTTAGACAAGTAAGGTACAAGATCCTACGATTATATTCTAAATTTATTTTTTCTTGGATGAACACAACAGAAATGACAGTTTGAGTGGTTTTTGATAGAAAAATGACCTTGGACCTTTAGGGGTTAGAAATGACAACCTCAAAGTAATTTGTAGCATAAAAAGTTCAAAAAAGGACTCGAGTCATGTCCTAGCAAAGTAATCTCAATGAGTGTGGTTTAAGCCATCTAAATCCTAAAAGTATAATATTGTCAACCATGTCAACCAAGTCCTCCAGCTAAAGTGGATATGGGGGCAAGGAAGGCCTTGAGCAGTGCTAATGGCAATTTTACATAACCCTTCATTTTATAAAATACCTCCACTTTCTCCAATCTTCAACAGTTCACAATCATCATCCATTACACAACAAAAAGTGGTCGCTCATGGGAAATGAACCTTCAAACGCCACAAACCACATCTCAAATTTTTCTGCCTAAACTACTCTTCTAGAAAGCACTTTGCTTTAGTACACTTAAGTGTTGTAGAACATTAGAAAAAAATTGACCCCTGTAGAGGACCATTTGACTTTTGACCAATGTGCAAATATAGGGAAAAAAAAGTTTTTTGAAAAATAAAACATTTTAGCCTCCACTCCTGCGTGGCACGCCAAATGATTACATAGACCAAAATTTTTTTTTTAAAATTATTATTTTTTAATTCTGCAATTGCACATTTTCAATGTAATTAAACAATTGTCTATACATCCGTGATAATTTAGTGAGAAATTGTACCTCAACTTCTAGCCACGCAAGTGGGAGGAAATGGGAGTTGTTAAACTCCCTAGCATACACCACCTTTGCTAAGACCTTCACGTCTCCATGCAAATATATCTAATAAAAAAATATGTTGTAGCCATCTAAATTGGAACAAAACCATCTAATCTTGGTGTGACAAATATTGGTGATTTGTAGCCAACACATGGTACTGAATCTAAATGCAATGTTGTTGAGCTACATATGTATACCATAAATCCATAACAATGATTCCAAAACTATAACAAAATTATGGCTCTAAAATATTCCTAATCAATGCTCCCTAAAGAAGCAAATATTCACATTGTTTCCATTTAAATTTTGGGTGTGCTAAATGTACATTGTAGAATTTCTAGAAAATTTGAAAATTTAAGCAATTCCAAGACCGTCGTGAGCAGCTGGATGCAAAAGCGTAAACTCATCGACTTAATCGTTAGCATTCATCCCTTGCCTTGTAAAATTAGGGTTAGCAAAGTTTTCACATACACCGTTGGATGGGAGCTGGGCAACTCCATCGCAACTATTGATGTCACAAGCATCAACTTCTCCATCGCCTCCACTAGTAGTCAAGGTTCAACGTTGGCATTCTCCCTAAGTCCTACAAGTTTAGCAGGTATATTTCCTTGTTGCATTTACTTCTTGATTCTTGTACATTGGCGCATTCATTGAGTTTTGAGTAGGAGAGTTATGCTTCTGCTTCTTGGGCTTTCAATGTGCATTGCCTTTTTTTGAATTCGGCACTTTTGCAATAGGGCCAATTCCTTTCTGATGTAAATTTGAGAGACATTTCTGGATTGCCTTTTGCGCATTCACTCCAATCGGAAAATGGAGGCTGTCTGGCTTCAATGTGTGTTTTGAATTTCAACTTTGGATGGTTGGACAACAAGCACGCCTTGTATTGAATTTGCTTGGTGGTTGTTCAGTTGAGAATTTTTGGAGTGGTATGTTGAAAATTGTTGCACAATGAAATTTAAAGCAACTTTGGTGAATTGCAGCATGCGCTTGCTCAAGACGATGTCACGTGAAGCTCTCTCTAATGCTCTCCTCGTTGTGTTGGAATTTTGGGATTGTCAATTCATTACGTTTTTGCTGTTGGTTTGTGCTTTACACTATTTCGCTTGTATGCTCGATTTATCTTCTTGGAGTTTTGGCTTGTGGATGTAGGACAACGATTTTCTGGTAGCACCTAGGTTAAAATTATCTGATAACTTCCGTGCCAAGACGTTTGGTTCTTCTCGCAACATGCACAATTTGGGGAAGTATTTCTCAGAACCTGCTTCTACTATTGAGGTGATACACATCTCAGAGATCTGTTTGTCTAATTTTTTACTTGAATTTCTACCTTGCTTCCTTTGATTTTGGAAGCAACAGTTGGTTTAGCAAAGGTGCTTGATCCGACGCCTAAAAATACTAACGAGAAACAATGCGGTACTCCAAAGGCGTACAAACATAGAAAAAATGCCCTAACCACCATGACGAGGAAATGGTAGGAGGTGTGGGCCTACATGTTCCCTTGGGCCGAAGGGGAGGTTGACACTTCTGGAAACCTCACTAGAGTTGTGTGCAAGACGTGTAGCAGTGTGAGGGTCAAATAAAAATTATAGTACCGAAGGGCGACAACCTTAAGAAGCATGAGGGGAGGCGCTCCTACAAGTTTGATAGTGAGACTTTTGCACATTTGAAGAAAGGTGAGACATACGTGAAGCGCAACTATAAGCACTTCCAATTCAGCAAGGTCTGGGCGAGGCAAATGATGGCCTGCACTGTTGTAGACCAACTTATGGCTGACTGTTGGAAGGTGAAGTCAACAGAAAGGCGGTACAATTCTCAACTTTGTTCCAAGTTCTTAGTTCAAGTTGGCTCATGTGCGACTATGAATGTAAGCAGTACTTACTGAGGCACTGAAAGGTTAATGAAAAGATTTCTAGAAAGCATTGGTCCAAAACATCAAGTTGAAAAATGAATGAACACCTTCACGTTAGTATCATGTCTACCTTGAAGGTTGTGGTGCAATCAACTAAATTTATGTCTATCAACGTTGATGAGGTGACAGTAGTGGATAATACATTATGGGTTGGGGTTCATGTATGTGTTATGGATTTGTGGAAGAGAGTCTCATACTTGCTCCATCTTTCTTGTATGTCTAACTATGGGACTGCAGATCACCTAATTAACGTGATCATGCATGCGTTATAGGCAAAGGAAGACTTGCATTTGTGGAAATCATCAATAAAGTTGTATCTTTCGAGGCAAATGGTATAAGCACATTTGAAGGACCCAAAAACTAGGGTGTACACCCAAATTCGTGAGAAATGGGCACCATTCTACTTAGAAGCAAGCTGTGCAAGCTACCATATCAATCTTATTGAAACTCTCTCAAACTATCCCATGGTCTCTCAATTGAAGGCCCTCTGTTAGTCTTTGTACTCTTATTTTTGTCGCAGCCACAAGTGTCATACTGAATTACAAAAGTTAGCTCATCTTGTGGAAAATAAGGGGAATAAGATGGTGTGGAATGTTGAGACTTGGTGGATCTTAATGCGTAGCCTTATATAGCGCATTATGTCAGAATACAAGACTCTGTTGGTTAAAATGGGCCTTGACATGTCGACCAAAGCCAATGTTGCAGCGGCCACGAACTTCAGTTATCTGGCTAAAGTTGAGGTTGTCTTACCCTCTCTCGTGCTTCATCCCCATACTCAATGCCGTCCACTACCTTATGAACTCTCATAATCTCGTAATGTGTTTATTTGTGACTTCTTCCAGTCATTAAAGGTGTATTAGTTAGACTTGGCAAGGATGTTTATAGATGACTCTACAGCATTCACGACGCCAGAGTTTCACCAATATTAAGAGCTGCTTTTGCTTTCTTACTCCAAATTGCGTATAGAGTGGAAGGAGATGCCTGAGCAACCCGATACTGCCTACTTGTTCTTCAACTTTGGAAAGGCCATTGTATTTCTCCACTACCACCATAAGCTCACGAAGAATCATAAATTTGTGATAGAAGAGGACTTTTGGGGCACCTAGTCGAACATACAGTGCCAATTTATTGGTACGTGAATTCAGCCTTGTATTTTTTTTCTTTGCATTGTTTTCTTCATCTTTCATCTTTTTTTTCATTATTCCATTTTTTTTCCTTTGAATGTATGGTCCTTAGGTGTAATGACTAATGACCATGTGTAATGTGTTGCAGCTTGGTAGTAAGTGTATTTGATCTTGCAATTTGCATGGCGACTTGTTTTCTCTTTGGCTTTACTTCTACTATGATTTGTTGTGCCTTTACTTTTGTTGGCTTTAGCTTTGGCTTTGCTTTGCTTTGTTTTGCTTAAGATAGATGGTTGATTTTCTGAAGGTGGCAATTTTTTTTGCCAGGTTGGTTGCCATTTGTTCATGTACACTAGCTTTATGTAGGCTGGTTGGGGTGGTTGATATACTTGAGGTAGGTGGCAATTTGCTTGAGGTAAATAGTCATCTCTCTTACTAATTTTGTTTTCGATTTGATAGAAATTACGTGTTTTGGATGAGTTTAATAGGTACTTTCTACAACAGGAGTTACTTGACACATTTGGAATCATTTACCCACAATATTGGAAGTAGCCAAGTGCGGAAGAGAGCTTCAGACACCACTTGACAATTCTCAAACAAAATTATTCTCACCTTAAATTTTTAAATCCAAGCAAGCCACTGCAAAAAGGAAGACCGAGCTATATTGCACCAGAAATGTTGTCTAGTTCAAACCTTGACAACCAATAGAGGTTACTAAAGTGACTATGAAAGCTAATTGTGATACCGCTTGTGCATCAGCTTCCAACGTCAATCCAATGATCTTGTTCTAGCAAAATCTATCATAGTCACGACATTTAAACAAGCTCATTTTTAAATACTTTAAACTTGTAGAAATTGATTGTTGTTTAGGGCTAGGTTGATGTCAAAACTAGCATCCTAATGTTATGTTTGATGTCCCAAAAATTTGACATCTAGTTTTTGGACGTAAAAGAAAACACGGGTTTCTTCTAGTGTTTTGGTAAAGGATGAGCGTTGCTTTTTCACGCTCAAATTTCTCAAGTCTTACCAAAGGAACCACTTGGGCAAGCACTTGCCACTCATGGTGCAAGTGTTTGGACAAAAATACTACAGCTTGGAAAATTTTCCGTACAAGGAGGCCATTGAGTACTAGAGAAATGCAATGAAAGTTAGGTGGCATGGGAATGTGTGATCTCTAGCCACTTTAAGAGTATCCTCCCCCTTCTTTGATCCTTAGTTTTTATGAGATTAGGCTTTGGAGCTTAAGACTTACATTAGATGTTTTTCAACTAGTTTTAAGGGTTGTGAGTTTCCTTGAGTTCTTAGACTATGGGAACTTGACCGCAGCTACAAGTTAATATGGCAAAGTGACTGCCATGTCAGATAATATTAAAATTTTATTATTATTATTATTATTATTTTTTATTTTTTTTATTTTTTTATTTCCTGATCAGTACTAGCTAGTTCACAACATTGGGAACAAAGCTTGAAATGGCCCTCCAATGCCCCCAAAATACATCTAATGTGTGTTTCTTTGACATTAAAGTTCACATTGCTTAAACGTGTTTGGCAATGCACACTTGTGCAAGAAGGAGTGTGGGGCTGTAGGCAACTTCAGCTTTGGGGAGGCTTCTACAACATCAATCTTATCCACTTTAACTCTTGCTTCTAATGTTGTTTGTATATTTTTTTAGTGTGTGTGTAGATTATTGACACTACAATAGAGTAGACTTGCTCTTGCAGTAAGGAGGGTTCAAATCCCTTATCAAAGTTTTGAGTTAGGTTTGGAATCTTACTGGGTTTGAGTGTGCAAATTATGCTTTTTCTTTTTTGTAGTTGTCGCTTGTGCTTTTTCAATGGGCTAGCTTCGTGTTTGCTTATTTGGGGGCATTCTTGATTGTTTGCTCTTACTAGTTTGTTTGTGTTGGTTGTTTGGTGTTCTTAATTTCTAACTGGAAATATTGATTTGTATTACTCTTGGAAGGACGTCCATATTATATACATGTTACAAAAAACAAAAGCCAATTTCCACAAGCACGCTACAAAATCACCATTTTTGTAAAAAAAATCCATCACTTAGCAAATGCACAAAATTGGGCGGATACCAAATAGCTCCATTTAGACACTAAATTTTATTACTTGTCACAAGTTGCCTTCTACCAAAGACCACAAAATTTATCCAAAATTCTAGCATTTTCTTTGGAATTTATCACACGGTTTCTACCACTACACCTAAAGTTTGTAGAAGAAGACTTCTATCTGACACGATAGTAGCATATTGTGAATTCTAGAAACACTGGTCCTAATTCAACCTCTAAAGTTGGCTTATAATAATGGTCAAGTGCCAGAAGCCGCTTGCACTAATCACAACGAAAGAAATGTGAAGTTTGGATGCAAAATATCCAAATTCATGCTACTAGTTGGCAAATAGTAGTCAAGAATCATGGATGCACAATAATACCCTAACTTATACTACTAGTAAGTTATACCCTAGGAAAACACAACACCTTGCCAAACTATTCCACCCCTCCCAAAATACACCTACAATGCCATGCTAGACATCTTCTAAGTCATTGAATATTAACCCATGAGATATAACTTGAATATTGATTTTTACACTTGAAAACACTAATAATGTTTTTATAATCCTAATTGTATGCTGAATTTTGAAGTACAAATCACAACTCCCCAAAGCTTCCTACAACACACCAAAAACACCCAAATTCCCCTCACAAAACTCCCCATGGTACTTGACTACCATATCCTAATATTTGTCATTAAATTCAAAGAAATCAAAATATTTGACAAATATCTAACAATGCCTCAAAAGTCACTAATTTGTCTATGTAGAGATGAAAAGAGAAGCTCTTTGTACAAGTGGGATGGCATGAGGTAAAACAACCCATGTGGGATATGTAAATTAGAATTAGTAGAAGTTCAACCACTCATAGTTAAATCAAAAGTAGGAATTGTGTCTACAATAGAATTTAAGACCTCATTTAGGCATATTAGAATACCTTTCTTTTACACTTTTGAAATAAATTAATGTAGAAAATCAAACTAAATTTTATTTCCAAAAACCCGTTTGATATTTCAAAACTCCAATCAAGAGTTATAGACAAAGTTCAAAGAAGGGTTTGGAGGAACATTTTTTTGACATCTTCAAACGTCTTTTCTAAATTCTATCTATAACTTGTTTTTAAAGGCTCAAAATCACAAACAAATTTTTGAAGATGAAAATAAGCTTGATTTCTTAAGTTTTCTTAGTTCAATGATTTTTGGAGAAAGTTATTCTACTACACCAAAATGAGGTCTAAAAATTTACTTTAAACACAATTCCTACATTTTGGCAATGAGTCAAACTCTCGTTTACAAACTATCCCATATCCTTTGAGGATTCATAATGGACAATGGATTTTAGTGTAAGAACCACTTCTCCATCCTTCATTCTCTCTAAATATCAATGAAGTGATTCTCTCATTTTGCCATCAAAAAATTTCTTGGTGGTAGATGGTCAAATAACAAATTGGTAGTTGACTCAATTGATTATTAATGGATTCTCTAGATTTTAGGATTGGTATTTGATTCAATTGAATGTTATTGCATTTTCTAGATTTTTTATAAACCATCTTTACACTTCAATTATTTTGTATCTTTACACTTCAATTATTTTGTAGATTTGGTTGTCTAGTCACAAAATTAGCAAGAAAAATTGGCACATTTTTAAATTTTAGTCGAAATTACTATTTGGGTACAACAACCTATAGATTTCAAATTTCAAGTCAAATGAGTTTAAGAAATCCAAATTGGTTTTATAAGGTCCCAATTGAGTGCTGGAATTTCAAAACTAGGCTAATTTTTTCCCATTTAACAAGTCTTTCTCGCTAAATTCACCTCCAATTGGTGTTAAAATTTCAATGTTTGTTTGTGAATTTATTATATATAGATATATATATTTATATATTTATTTATTTATTTAAAATTTTAGTCTTTGGAAAAATTCAATGAACTAACTAATTAAGTCCAATTATTATCCCTTGATTAATGCTTAATTATTTCTAATGGGTCAAATCACACTCAAAGGTACCACAAAAGACGTCAGACAATGTAAAAAAATGCAGTTTAACTTCTTTTTAAGTATTGTTCTTCAAACCTAATCCATTAATTATAGGTAATTTAGTCCATTTTGAATAGTATCTCAACTCAATGTTAAACTAGCATGTTTTTTTCCATCAAAAAATCATAGTTTCTTTATTAAAGTTCCAATTAAAGTTTAGGTATCAGCTTATTGACTTTTCAATGGTAGAAAAAGAGTCTAAATCCAAAAGAATATTACTATAATTGAATCTAAAAAATTATTTAAATACATCATCATATGAGAGAGTAACAAAGGACTCTTCTACTACAATCTGAAAAGTTTTTTATATTCTATAATATTCAAAAGTAAAAATATTTGAATGTCCTTTTCAATATAAAAAACAACTCAAATGTAGATTGTGTCAAAAAAAATGTATATGGTATTTATGTCTAGGGCACTATATAGACTACTTTTAAAATTGATTGTTCAAATTTATTATTAGAATAAATCAATAATTTGTCAATAATTAAATAATTAATTAAAAAATATACTAATGTGCAAGATTTAATAACTAAAAATCTTTGTAGACAATTGCATACTTGAGAAGTATGAAAAATTTGCATAAAACTTTTCTTTTAAATTATTATTTTGTAATGCAGACATTAAAATCAACCTTCTAGCTAATGATTTAAGTCCTTCCAAGAATCTTATTTACGGAATTTTGCCTCCAATTTACTAAATAGATGCATTGTTATATTGTTCATCTATAAATTCATTAAAAAAATGACAACACCAATGTAAATAATAAATTCAAAAGTTCAACAAATTGTTAAAAAGGACTTTAGTCTTATGCTAGCAAAATAATCCTAATGGTACCATTGAATGTGGTTTGATCCTAATCACATATCCCACTACCCTTCCCTCAACTTAATTAAAACTAACTTATCAATGAGAACAAAGGTTGGACCTTTTCCTAATGACAATGTCTGCCCAATTCGTAATTGTCAATTGTCTTCCTCCAGGTGATCGACTAGTCACCAAATCATCGTCTCCTTCCATCTAATCTTCGGTACTTGTTTGTTTCACACTGTAGTGCTAATTTAGAACCAGTTGCCATTAGTCCATCGGATGTCTTCCTCCAAGTGATTGATAGTCACCAAACCATTGTTTCCTTCCATCTAATCCTTGGTGCTTGATTGTTTCATGTCGTGGTACTAACTTAGAGCCAATTATCATTAATCCATCGGATGTCTAGCATCTAGAAAGGCCTATCAAATCCATCAAAGCTCATGCTTTGACAATTGATTTTCTATTGCGATGACAGTAGCAAAACCAAAGGATTGTAAAGAACGAACTTGAAGATGGCAGTGGACTATTATTAACAAGGCAAACCACTCTCAGCCAATCTAAAGGGCACATGGTTAAATCTAAAAGCATTGAATCCCTAGATCCATTCAAAAAAGTGCATAAATTTTGTTTTTTTACTTGAAAAAACAGCATGTAGTAGATCCTCCAACCCTCTACCTCTGAATTTTTTGCTTACAAGGATCAAAGGTTGGAAGGTTGGCTGGATGCCCAACCATTCCATACGGCTCATTGAACCTGGTCGGAGCATTGGAATTCAAAGGTTCAACCGGCTAATTACAATTGGCCTTTAGAACCACAACCAATTGCCACATCCATAACTTCACTCCTTGTGGTCATTGACACATCGGCCAAGTCAATTACTCTCCATGTCTTGTTTGCAAATGTACCTTGACTATAGCATAGCAGTGTTGGGATAGCATTGCCCTTGTATACCCGCTTTAATTTATTATGTGCTTGTATCCGCATGCCCACCCTCTTGTGGCCACAACCTTTGATCACGTATACAAACTAGTTTCAAGAAAATATACTAGTAGTGCTTCCATAGTAGCTGGAGGATCTCAAACGTGTAGCTAGGTTCACAAAAATGCAGATGATAACACCCGTCAAGACAACAACATAACTCCTTGGGTGCTCTTGTTGCTTCCAATCCCCACTCAAGTTGGTCCCATTTGATCAATAAATCCGAGAACGTCAATCCCCGATTGCGTAACTCAACTTAACTCCCTTTAGCATTTTCCAAATCACAATACCACACTACTCTTTGTGATTGAAGTTTATTTCATGCCAAGCCCTTGCTTGGTTTTCACCACAGTTGTACTTTGCTTGACAATCGTTGATGAATTCTCAACATGATGATCTATCTCCTAAGGCACCATTTTCCACAAAGACATAATCCTCACAGTGATCCCAAACTCGTGCAATCAAATCAACGGTTTCATTCCTACGATGAACTAATTGTTATAACGACCCAACATACCCTCATATATATATGCCCTACAAATATTGAAAGTTTAGATGTCAATTTTTCACTAGAATTACACCTATATATGTGGTGTGATCTTTTTTGAGTAAAGAATGCAAGAAAAGCTCCTATAGAGGCTAAAAAAACTCAAAAAGACAAAAAGTCAAGTCTACATCATTGATAAAGAACATCTACATGCTAGGATGAAGCCATGAGGCAAAGGCCTCTCAGTCTACCATCAAGGACACTCAACTCAGAAAAGATGAGTTTCTCAACACACACATGGAAGGTATGGGTTTTTAGGACTCAAACAAGATGCTAAAAGACACCACCAAGGCCAAAAGTCAAGTCCCCAAAGTTTAATAGTGGACCCCGCAAGCTTGTTCCGCACTTCAAGCTATCTAAATTAACTTTCCACCTCCACATGCTCAAAGCCAATGGCAAGTAACACCCCACACATGACATTATGTACATTTACAAAGCATTTTTGAACTTCAAGGTAGAGATTCTTATGCTTCACTGTAGAAAATCTTGAAGCAAAGGTTGTCATGCATTATAAGCCAATGAAAAAAATCCACTATACTATAACTCAAACAAGGGACATTATAGACAAAGGACTTCAACATCATTAGTCAAGAATTTATGCATCCAAATGGGATAACATCACCATTTTTGAAAACAAGTGGATGATTTTTGGCAATATTATCTATTTGAAAATGAAAACTTTCTTACACCCTTTGTTTTGAAATAAATCTAAAATTTCCAAATATATCTGTCCAAAATTAGAATCAATGGCATGAAAAAGCAGCTCTCCACAACTTGATTGACAACAGCTAAAGCTAATTCAAACATCCTAAAGCAAAAAAACTCTACATATACCACACTCCAGAGACTATATAGCAAATGCAACCTCTAACCAATCAAAGGTGATGAATTCAACCCACAATTGTACAACAATTTCTACTAACAAATCTCTTCTTGAGAATTTCTTGGAGTTGAATCACAAGACATTGTCATATTTGAATATATAGGACGTCATCGAACATCATTGCACCAGCATTGCTCAAAGAATGATTCAAATTAATAGTACTAGATTAGTTTCAAAAAAGGAGGAAAATTTGTCAATTTCCTTGTTTATATTCAGCATGCACCGCTTTACTATTGACTTCCATTCTTCCACACCTTGTGGGGTTGATTAGAAGCTACAATAATTACACAATCCTCTTAAAATAGGAGCAACTCTTGTATTAATCACTTGTCAATTCCAAGAAAATCCGAATTTATTTTGGGACAAAGTCAATAAAAAATATCCCCAATTTTTTTTTCCCAGAGTCACCACTCATTTTAAAATTGCTACAAATAAAATCCTAGGTTCAAACCAATAATTTTGATCCACATAGGTTGGTTTTGGGTTGCACTGAAGTAGAAGGTAAAGAACCTTGATCTTATTTTATGAGGCCCATTGTAAATGAAGAATTTGTTTATTTAACCCTAAGATGACTCAAAGGCCAAAAAATGGCCTTTGGATTATATTTTATACTTCCAAGAGACGGATAAAGAGATTTTCATCCAAATTTTGGAAGGACTTGGTTGAATAGTTTTGCAAGAAAGTGGTGTTCAAAAATCTTCTTGTTGTGATATTGTTGACTTTTTCTAGATAAGATGATGCTTAATCTTGAAATGTCAAAGATGGCATTTTGTGTCCTCTACATGATTCTAGGGAGGCCTCTAGGATGGAAAAAAAATTATTTTTTCATTGAATTTGGGGGGGAGTTTCAAAGAATTGTTGGATCCCTCTTTGTGATATTATTTGACTTTCTTATATAAGAAAATGGCAAATCCATGGATCACCAAGTAGTGTTTTTTAGTAACTTTTGCTCCTTTCTCTTCATTGAATTTAAGGCACAAAAATGATCTTTATTCAATTTGGATTCAACTGTAAAATAAAGCTTCTCAAATTTGAATTTTTGGAAAATTCCTGAAATTCTTTATCTTATTGCAATTTGAACATTGGGCCTACTACCATGGACTATTGATTTTCTAATTTTAGAATGATAGGATAGATTGATTTTCAACATGATGTTCTATAATATAATAAATGTCTATAGAAAAATCTTCAAATTCTTTGAACATATTTGCTATTTGCTATTATTTATTTTCATTTTATATTCAAAAATTCACAATAGTTTCAAATTATCACAAAAATTTGTAATTTTTATGACTTGTAGAAGGCACGAGATTACATCTTTGAAAAATAAATATATAAAATCTCATTCATACATACTTGCAAAATGGGAGCATACAAAGAGAGGGACTTTGAAGTTTGAAAACTTAGTCACATACCCATCTTTCAAGGTTTATCTATGGAACACCATATAGTGTATTTTAACAACTTCAAGCTCCTTACTTTTGAAGTGAATTTGAGTCTTAAAATGATTTATAAAAAATTTAGGCCCAATTAACGAAATGTAGTTTCTATTTCAACTTGAAAATTTCTAAAATCTCTAAAATTGAATATTCTATTGCAATTTGAACTTTAAGCCTATTGATTTTTTAATTATAGAAGGACATGATAAATGATTTTATTCCATTGATTTCATTGTAACTTATAGAGGAAAATTTTACTAGGTTTCTGATCATGAAAGTATTCAGCAAAGGCCAATCTCAAAATTGAACATCTCATTATATGTATTTTAGTAAGCGCTCAAGAAGCAAAATGACATTGCATGGCATAATTTGTCATCAACTCTTGATTTTCTAACTCCTACATATCACCCAAGTGAAAAAAGTTCAGAGTGTTTGAGTTAATTTTGTATTTCATATGACTTTTCTTTACTTTTTTATAATCCTTAAAATTTCATGGTAGTTTCAAATTTCCATTGAAATAATCTGAAAATTTTATAACTTGTATTTGACAAGTGATTTCATCTCTAAAAAAAATCAAGTACAAATATTCACAATCAGAAATATATAAAGTGTAAGGATTTTGTAATTCATACGTGTGGTCTGAGACCTGTCGTTGGGGGGGTACGATCTCACCTCTAAGTTCAAATGAGAGTGGAAGATAATGTAGGAAACAACACTATGTTCTTATACATTAGAAAAAATAGGGCCTCAAGAGGGCCACTAGAACTTAATCAATAATCTAAATAAATAGAATTCAAATTTTTATTTATTTATTCAGACACGTCAAATTGTTGGTTCAAAGTCTAGCGGCCTTCTGAGCAGAGGCCCATTCTCTTTCTAATGAAAATGTAGATCCTATACAAAAACTACTATTGCAATTAAAATCAAGGACATATTAATATTTGCATTTGTGCAAATTCTTTAGTAGGTCATTGAGTGTTGGTGAGTGTTGATAATTTTCAAGTCTTTTTTGTTAAAGCATATTTGGGAAGAATTCGAGGAAGAATTGAATAGTATTGGTATTTATTTTTATGAACATTGAAGGTATTCTAGATACTTTTCATACTAGTTGTAGACTAATTCAACTTATTTGCTTATATGTTATTTTTGCTATGAGGATGGAAACTTGACAAAGTATTAATTTTTTTTAAAGGATGTTTTGGATTCATATAAGTGAGGGTCGATTTTGGTTAAGAAATATTGAGGTTGAATTTTCACATGAGATTTTAAGGGGATACATATTAAACCAATTACAAATGACATGTAGTACTTTGTGACAAAAAATATTTAATTTGTGCCAAAAAAAAGGCTTTCATGTGGAGTGGGCCTTGTTGATAATTGAGTGAGGATAAAATTAGATCTACTAAAATCAATACTTTCATGAAGGATTTTCAAGCTCCATCCATTTTTATCTAAAACTTTGAGCAACAATGAATCTACCAATGGAAATTATAATGTGTTAAGAATTTTCTAATAATTCTATCCAGCAAGCCTATTGTTTTGTTTTTTAATCCTTCATGGCCATATAATTTAATAGTCATCATATCCAAGTTCAATTTGGCTATTTGAATTATTGACAATTTTCAATATTTGATTTTCATTGCATGTTGTCTATTAAAGGAAAAAAAATTGTCTTGCAAAAAAATATGACTATTATAAATTTTTAGAGAAAATATTAGAAATGAATTGATAAATATAACCAAACACTTTCAATTGAAAAACCTAAATTTCTTTTTAAGGTGTGAAAAAAATAAAGAATGATATGTGTTCAATATTTTTATTTTTATTTTTCACACCTTTAGGTATGATCTTCAAAAAAAGTTACCACTATCAAGCCTTATTATAATTGACTCATGTATATATTTATATTTTCAATATGCAAAAAAAATTAGAAAAAGTACTTTTGCTTTGAAAATTGATTGTCTCACAAAAATATTGGATGGAAGCTTAAACTTACAATGATGTGTAAAGTGTATTGTATAAGAACATGTATATCAATTATAGTTTATATTATGATTTAAGATTCATCAAAATAAAAGACCAATATTCAAAGTTGTTAGTAGTAGAAAATGCAACATGTGCTATGATTTCATCCATCAGGTTCCCATCTACAAAAATTTCATTAATTTCTTCTTGCAAAACCTCAATGACATCCAAAAAAAATTTCAATGAAAGTTTGTATCTCGATGAAATGCTTTTGGTGTTGCTGCATTGCAACAAGTTCTATTCTAGTTATCATTAGTTACACTAACAAATATTTTTTTAAATAAAAAACACAAATAAAAATCACATCAACGTTGTGTAATTAGATTTAAAGATATAGATCTTGAAATTTCAATAACATAGTAAATTATTAGAGTTTTCAAATTTTCAAAAATGATGAAGAACCTAAAATTGTCATTGCACATTCTCAATTTGCATTTGAGTAGACGCATTTAATTTTTAAATTCAAAGAGCTCTAGAATTTAGAGGTCACGTAAAGGTGTATTCAAACTTGTTCACATTCAATCATCTTCCAAACAAAGCACAATAGCTCACTAGTCTAGCTTTATGGCTCCCAAAATGGATCAAACGAAAATAATTTACTGAACCAACAAGACCTTGAAAGCACCTACCATATGCAAATATTGCTTAATTGCATGCTCCGCAGTTAGGGTACCTTGAAAGACCAAATAACCAAACTATGTTCGCATTAAGTTGGCTTTTAAAAAATATATGATAGATCACAAGTGAAGCTTTATGTATCCCATTGAAGTCCTATAACATTCAATAGTAGTGAGAAGGATTGCCCTCCCATGCACGGAATGGTATGGAATATTCCACTCGCATTAGTAGTTACAAAGACACATGTTTACAATGTGTCAAAAAACCTAATGCATTTCAACTAAGTTGTTGGGGTTGCAAGTACATATAGACTAAGTTGATAGCAAAATTCTTCTTAACCTTTAAATAAAACTTTAAAACACAAAACATTCAAACACAAAACATTCAAATCATTAAAAAAAATTTCAACAACTGAATCACAAAATTTTCTTTGAAAGCTGTCCACGCTTTGTATTCTCTAGTGTGATAAGCAAGCTTTTTATAAACATATGGGATAATAGGAGGCGAAACAATCCATATGGATATGATAATTAGAATTAGTAGGAGCTGATGAACCATTCATAAGCAAGATTTGTATTTGAAGTGGAATTTCAAACCTCATTTAGTTTTAGTGAAATAAATTTTTTCAAAAAAATTTGAACTGAAAAAATGAATTAGATTTCATATACAAAAATCTTTTGAGATTTTGAGCTTCTAATCAAAAGTTATAGACAAATTTTAGAGAGGGGTTGGAAGAGACATTTTGTGTGACATTTCCAAACATTCTCTTTGAATTTTGTTCATAACTTTTGATTTCAATATTGAAACCTTAAACGTATTTTTTTAGATTAAATTTATCTTGGTTTACCAACCTTTTTTTAGTCCAAAATGTTTTCAGAAAAGTTATTGTACTATGCCAAAATAAGATCTGAAATTCTACTCCAAACATCATTTTGACATTTTGACAATGAACGGTCAAGCTTTCATCTTCAAATTATCCCATACCCTTTGAGGACTCATGATGGACTAATTTCAATATACAATGACGTCTCTACTCCCACATTCCAACAAATGCCAATGAAGCGATCCCTTCATTTATTTGTCAAAATTTGTTTTTTATGCTCATGTCAAAATACAATGGTATTTGATTCATAGGATTTTTTGGTTTTTTGGAATACCATCTTTCTTTAAGCTTACAATTATTTGTTGATGTGTATGTTTGGTCCTAGAATTAGCCAAAAAAATGGAGCACACCATAAATGTATTGCCACTATCTCAGGACTGCTTACATTAATGACAAGTGGATGAATTTTGTAGACAAGGGCTCAAGAGAGGAAAGGCAACCTCTTTGAAGGCTATTGAATGTTATAGTGATTCGCCAAAGCAAAGAGACCTTAAAAACACCCACCACATGCAATTATTGTTTAATTACATGCTCTACAGACAAACTACAATAGTATACTTTGGTACAACCAAATAACCAAGGAGCACCAAAGTGCAAAAAATGTCTTCAAGAGAGGTCAAGTGATAGTTAGAATCCTTACTATAATCTGTGGTCAATGATAGGCTTTTATATGCTTTTATTTATATTATTCTTGCTAGAAAGGATGTGTCTATTTAATTCTATAAATAAATAAATAGTGAAGTCAATGAGATTGTTCACCTAATCACTTATCATCACACATGTCTTCAACATTTGGTTATTCCTCATTGGCTATTCACCTATTTAGAAAATATGTACATACGCAAAAATTTGTAATTTATGCTATGCATTTTTGTCTTAGTCCTTCCATGAAACAAGTTCTAGATAGAAACTAACTTATTGTATGTTTGTCTTGATGAGCTTTGAAAGACAAACAATGTTTAAACACCAATAAAAAATGTAAAAAATGTCAAAGACAATAAATAAAATAATTAAATTAAGAGTGGGTGGAATAAGCTAGGCTTATTTATTTGTTTCAATTCAGTACATTGGAATCAAATATTCAATTTAAATGGAAAAGCAAAGTTCGACATATAAAGTAATATATTTGATTTTCATTATAAATATAAATGCATATTTATATAGAAAGCATATATATTTCAGCATAAGTTACAAATATTCTTGCCTTTGGGAACCGAAAGAAGATAGAAATTGTGACCCCAGAGATGATAAATCAAACCTCCACAATCCCTAAAATGATGATTTTTCATGCATTATTTCTCTAGAAAATTTTGTATTCCAAAAAAGTTATAATTTTATTATTAGTTGTTTGGCATATATGTTTTAAATTAATGTTTACAAATCTACTATAGATTTATAAAGACTTTCAAATTGGTCAACACTGTTAAATCTATACTATTATACTATTAAGTTTGATGGTTTGTTTGTTTATTTGTTTATTTATTTGGTTCTTTGTGAGATGGCATTGTAGATCTTCGTGACTACCAAGCAATTGGAAGCATGCTTATTACAATCAAAAAGCCTGTAGCAAGGGTGGGTACATGGAGCAAGTGACGCAAATTGTGACTTATAGGAAGAAAGTTGTTGAGCTTCAAAATGTCTTGCCTAATATTTTTTTTAAATGTTATAATTTTTTTTCATTGTAATTGTGGCAACAACCACTTTATAAATTAGTTGTTTTTAATAAAATTATCATGCAAGCATTTCATCCTTTGCTAAAAGTATTTGTTTTATGATCCAATCAATAATGCGTACAAGATCATATTATGGTTTTAGGACAACTTCTCACAATAATCAAGCAATAGTTGACTTCATATTCCTAAGGGCATTCACTAGAAAAAAATGAGGGGTTTTGCAACTACAAAGAGCAACCGATTTTGGAATTGCATCGAACATTTGCAACTAGTGAGAATCTGGAGGCTCTGAGTCGTTCTAGACAAGTTTTCTAGTTGTATTGTAGTTGCAAGGCGAAATAGGATTGTTTCTCATTTGGCACCTTACTTGGAACTTCATCCATGCGCTTTATGACGTGGTTGCTTATGTGGTATTTGTTGCCATGTGAGGTTGGTTACTCAATTGGTGAGTTGTACAACTTATTGGCGACTCATTTTGGACTAATGTATGACTCATTTCTGACTTCAATACGACATGTCTGTGACTCGTTTGCAACTTATTTGTAACTTCATTGCGACTCATCCATGACTTCATTGCATCTTGTTTGTGATTGATTTGCAACTTGTTTGTGGCACATTTGCGACTTGTAGAATTTATAGATTTCAAAATCTACAAAATGTAGAAATTTATTAAATGTAAATTTCTATAAATTGTAGAAATCTTAAAATTTTATTAACATAATTCATTATATAAAGATACAGCTACTTACAAGTCTTATATGTCTAGCCTAATGGAACTATTGACAATTGATATAAAACAATTGAAAAATTATTTGAAAACAACTAAAAAAACGATTACAAAACAACTAAGAAACAACTATTATTATTTTATAATTATAGTTGTTTCCTAGTCATCTTTTGCAACTGCAAATCGACACGGTGGATATCATACAATGTGGAATAGTCCACATTGACAACTGTGATGAATATTCTCGTGAATATTGGATGGAGAATAACTCACATTCATTCTAAATTTGAACTCTGTTACAATTCTTATAATCCTACACTTAATTCTCTGACTGCTCTGCAACTAAAGCAATGTATCCACTTGATTCTACAACTAATTTGCAACTAACATATTTTACTAATGATGTAAAGCAATGGTGCAAACAATGACTGAAGAATTTGGTCAAATAGAGAGGGCTATAGTCGCAGGATAGTTGTATAGGACACTTACTCGCATTTTAGCCGGTTGTGGCGGGCACATTTTTCTTCTAGTGATTCTCAATGAGCACTAACGATATGGCCACTTCAAATGCAATGTAAAGTACCTTTTGTAGGGCATTGTTTTTTAAAAGAGTAGTACAAGGTTGAGCTTGCCAATGCAATTATAGTATGGGGTACTTGTAAAACCTTGACTAGTTATAAAAGAGACTTTCAACACATTTGATTACCATTATTTATCATGAAGAGAATTATTTTGGAATATCTTGGAGGTTGAATTAGCTCCTTGGCTTGGTAGAGCCACGATTAATTTGCCAAAGGTTTATTGGCTCACTTAGAAGGCACAATAGAAAAAGAAAAAAAATGTCATGATTGTGGGAGCAAAAATTTGGAAAGCCTTCCAAATTGCTGAGCCTCTTGTAGCCTATATTGGGTTGGCATTTTGCTTCTTTTCATGGCCCCACCTTCCAATTTCAATTATAGTGACTTGTTACTAGTTGAATTGAGGGATGGCCTAATAAGGTAGGAAGCCTATTGTGGCCCATTCAATTGTTGTAGATAATTGAATTTATCAAATTCAAATTTTCTTTGCAACAAAACAATTAACCAATGAGTATTTCATCAATAACTAGGTCAACTTGTATTTATAATTAAAAATATGTGTTATAGGTGGTCAAAGCATATAGCTTCCATTGTGGACCACATGTGTGGACTATTCTTGCTATTTTAGATTTTCTGTAGCCAATTTTTTGTGTGATACAAAGCTATTCCCATGGCCAATGCTTGTTGCCAAATTTTGGAGGGACAATCAAACCAAGGCCATAGTTATAACCATGTATTGCAAGACAAAGAAATGTTGACTGTAGCTCTAGGGATTCCTATAGTGATGCATTGATAGTTTAGAAGCACTCTAGAGACTTTGAGAAAATGAGACAAGTATTGCCACCTGTAACAATTTGAAGCAAAGCTATACAAGCACAATACATGTATACCAGTGTGATGTAATCTATAGAAATCTTGATTTCCACCTACACATGATCTATTATAATCATATTTGATTATCATGATGTTTGGACTTGAGGTCATTTGATTACTAAGACAAACCATTTTGAAGCCTACTTACACTAGTTTTTGTAACACTAAGGTTTCTTTTATGTGAACTATGGTTATTTTTTCTCACATTGGAATGTCATGCAAAGAGCTAATGAAATCAAATAGTAGGGGTAGCAATTGGGTTGCGATCCATTTTGGGTCATCTTACCTTATCTATTATTGACATGCAAAGATTTTGTAAGGAAGTGTTTGTATGGGGGTAGATATTGATTTCTATGGAGTTCAACTAGACACAGTTTGTGCTACTTCAGCTAAATTCATTAAGGTGGAACAACCCAATGTTATCAATCATCCAGTTCCGACATCTACTGGACCCTTCCATTTGGCGTCTGTCACCCACCCATCACCAAAGCCTTAGCAACCCTTTAGCATCATGACAATGCACTTCAAAAGGGGACACGTCAGCGTGTGGTTTAGCATAGGGCACTACCCACACTTTACCAATTAAATCCCAACAAACTTTAAAAAATCACAGAAAATTCATTTTTCATCGGAACATCTTGATTCTACTTGCAAATTAAATGGATTCTCTCAAACTTCTTGATCTCTTGAAAAATAGCTTCTCCAAGATGCCTAGCTAGATAACAAATCTGCTTCGTAATAGGTATTTTTTTACCTTAATTTTAATTCAGATGTGAAGCATCATTGCACTTCAAGCTGTCAACATTAGATGGGATTCGGGGGGGCTGGAGGGCCGTTTCAGGCCCGTTCCCAGCTCCGTTCCCCCAGCCCCCATCGAACGCGGGTGTCAAATTTTTTTTTTTCAAAAAAATTAAAAAAAATTAAAAAAAATTTAAAGTTCTTAAAATGAGAAACAAAGTTTAAATTTTTTTTTTTAAAGGACGTGGCAGTCGTTCTGCCAGGTCAGCAGTGCGTGGGAATGGCCTGTTTCGGCAGTTTCGACCAAATTCGGGGCTGGGAACTCACAGCCCTCCCCGGTAGGGAAAACCCATCTAATGGTTTCAAGATTATGGGTAACATTTAGCATTTGATTTGGATTCCATTGTCGAGGAACTTCGATACTGAGGCACGCTCTGAGGAATATGATGGCGACTTGTCTGTGATGTGCCATTATGGAAGAGACTTGCTGAGATTGTTGCAGCCCCTGGCAGGTGAATTAAGACCATTTAGCCAAAAAGTATAATAATCTGCAAGGTCAATTTTCCCACATAAATAATTATTAAAGAAAAAGTGAAGAAAATTCTTATCAAATACAAAATATCCTAAGAAAACTTGAAAAATTCCAGCATCAATGGACAATGTGTTTTACAACATCTTAGTATAAACCAAATTTGGGTGTCATTTTATTTCAAGAAGTGGGGCTAGGGTATCTCAACTTCAAATTGCAATTAAATACTTATATTTATATTTTCAGAAAACGTAATACATTTAAAAAATAGGTAAGGCTATTGAGTTAGTCATATTTAAATGTATAATTGAGCATTATATCATATGAAGTGACATCATGACCATTCTACATTGAATTATAGTGTTAGAGTTCACCTTGGATGAGTTTCATTCAAATGTTATAATTCATCCATCTTAGGATTTGATTGTTTAGGTAAAGAAAATTCTTTGACTTGGCATTGTTGTCTAATCAAGTTTTGTGGTTGTTCTTGGAAAGGATTGTAAGTTCTTGGCTTTGCTTGGAGATGATGGTTTATTATTTAGTACTCGGTTTAGTGTAGTCTCCACTTCTTCTCTCACACTTGCACTTTTGGATTCTTCCTTTGTGGAGTGAGAGCCGCTCGACTTTGTGTGTGTAGATTGCTAAGTTTATCGGATGACAAAAATTGAGGACTTTTCTAGAGTTGGCCTTTTTTTGTTGGTGATTAACCCCTAAAACCCCGTTTGTCCCCTCGGGGGACAATTTGGGTCTGGGTAGGTTCCTATTGTCTCAATTTGAAGTGAATTTTTTTGAGATTTTTTGAGGTTGTGTAGCTTTGCAAGAGCTCTGTGGATAAATAATTTTTGTTTCAATCGGATGCCAGATGAAAATGTTATGGCACAATGAGCAAGAATCGGAGATTCTCGGGCAGCCCAAAAAAAATTACAAAAAGTCAAAATAATTTTTTTTGAATTTTTTTCCTAAAAGATTATGTTCTTACCTATACTTGAAGCTTTGATTCATTATATTTGGACTAGGGATGAGAAAGTTATGCACAATCATATTTTTTGGGGCAATTTAAGCATCTTCTTGAAAAAAAACTTTTTGTTCAACTTTGAATGCTAATATCTTCCAATCCATACGGTAAAATTTGATGAAATTTTTACTACATGATCTCAGACAAGTTAAGTACAAGATCATACGGTTAAATTTCCAAAAAAACAAAAAAATTGGTTTCCTTAAGTGAATACAACATAAGTGGTAGTTTTGAGTGTTATTTGGCAGAAAACACCCTCGGGGGGTTAGAGGTTAAGCTATCATTTAATGAGTATTGGTTATGGATTTATAATATCAAGTTATAATGAGATTAACCATAGGATTCGATTCCCTAAAAAATGTCGAAGGCAATTAAGGATGGGGCTCAAATTGCATCCAGACTACAATCCTTTAGTCATTTCTTCACCAACTTGATTGGCTTATCTATGTACCAACACATTGACCTAAATATGTACAATTATTGGAGCAATATCACCTAAGGTCATCCCGGACGATCTGTGTGTTTGTTCCTAGCTAATTAAAATAGTTCTTTATCTGCTAAGGGGGACATTTGAGGGTGTGTTTGTTAAGTATTCCTTATTGTTTTTGATTGCACATTTGATGTTGGTTGTGACACTCAATCTATTGTGTGCTACAATCTTTATTTATATGACCATTGTTTAGATAAAGAATTAAGCATTGTTCCTATTATTAACCCTTTAAGGACCAAGGAATAGTCAATATTTCCAAAATTGTAAAGATGTACAATAAAATACAACTTAAAAAATTAATGTATTGACAAATTGGAAACAAAAGTTTCAAAATATGATTCATAGATCATATTCATGAGGTTAGAACAATTGCTTCACTAGAAAGTATTTTTTGATAAAATTTGAAACTAAAAATTGAAAGTACTTTTTAAAATTGATTATAGATTGAACATTTGTAAAGTCTACAAGATCTTCTTTTTTTCTTCTTTAAGTTCAAAAATGCTAATTTTTAATTATGAGTTTTTTTTTGGATTTTATATTATTAATTAAATAAAGTCATTTTTTATGGATCATCTTTTGATGTAAAATAGTCAATTTTTGAGGTCAAGATGTACTTATATCTTTTGAACTATATAATATTTGTAAAACAAATTATATAAATCTGTACCATATAAATGTAAGAGAACTAACACAAACATCTATAAATATTTAAATACATGGAAAAACAAAAACAAAAATATAATTTTGTGTTTAGAACATTTTTGTATGCATTTGTTGTTTGAAATTTGAATACCTGCTTTTTCAAGGGGATAAACTACCTAATTTTGGGTTGGATCTTATTGAAAGTCAAAATAATATTTTAGATTATCTTTTTATGCATTTATTGGATATGTGAGTAATAAACTAAGAGTCTCCAAAAGATTGAAATTAGATACATCTAAAATTGGCCCTAAGCACTCTTATAAGGAAGTTGTAAATTTTAAGCCAATTTAATCTAAATGAGATAGTTTTGTAACCAAGTGACAATTAGATGTTGTCCTACCTTTGGGACTCCAAGTCACAAAGAGGGATCAAATTGTTTTGTGGGGACACCTAAAATCGCCATTTTATCTATTGCATGTGCAAATTGTTTATTATTATTAGACTAACCAAATTTTTATATTTTGATTGACAAATGAAAGAATTTCAATGCACCACATCATACATCATTTGGATATCATATCCAAAAGTTATGAAGGATCAAAGTTTCTTGGGTAGATGTTCTACAATTGTTTCTTCAACAATAAATACATGTTTGATGAAGGGAGACATACACAATGAAATCATGTAATTGAGTGGCGCTATTAGGCACCTTGCACTTGGGGGGCTGATCCCTACCTTATTAAAAAAAATTAAAACCCTTTTTGCAAGTTGGAGCAAGGGTGACCCTACTTACAAAGTGTGTTGCTTTTGACACTTTTTAGACAAAATTTTGAATCTAAAGTGTAAAAAGAAAGTGTAAAAAAAAATGTTGAACTTGATATGTTGGAAACAATATCAATATCAAATATCCAAAAGAGTGTCAAAATATTTCAACAATGTTTTTGATACTTTAACCTTGAAAAGATGAGACCAACAATCAAGGTACTTTGCAATTTGAACTTTAGGCCTATAACCATGGTTTGTTGATTTTCTAATTTTAGAAGGGCATCATAAATTATTTTATACCATGATGCTCTAGACTATAGAATGCACCAATACTAATCACTAAATAAATTTTTGGAGCATATTTTGTATTTGATATTATTAATTTCATTAAAGAATTTATTTTACAATGGTTTCAAATTTTTACAAAAAATCTGAAAGTTTTAGGACTTATAGAATACATGCAATTTCATCTTCAAAAAAAATATAAAAATTCCATTTATATATAATTGCAAAATGGTAACAAATAGATAAAATAATAATAAAACTTGAATTCTGTCGAGACATGCTTGGCTACGGTGTACTGTCTATGAACAGTCATCGTACTGTTCCGTCCATAGTCGTGAACAGTCCACGGTCTACTATAGCAATGCCGTTTCAGATCAACCGTCGTTACGGATCGGGATCGGGACCCTTGGGAGACGATTCGCTCCAACCGGCAAGAACTACGTTATAGTACACTCTGATCCTTGGAAAGACAGTGTGTGTGCTTTCACCGAGGTACGTAGGCAGCTTTCTCCACGAAGAGAAAGTGCGAGTGTCCATATTTGTTAGAGCATCAAGGCTAGATCGATTACACAAATCAACGAGAGATCTGACTAAGTGTTATCACGTTATCAGCACTGCTTATGAAAAGCTGAGCGAGAAAGGACAACACGGACGCTTCCACAGAAACCATAATCGAAGAAGAGCCATGGCACTACAAACAGATACAGGCTCTCGTCCAGCGATACCAGCGGAACCAGGTTTCAGACCACTAGAAGAGGACGGTACAAATTATATCATGTGGATGACAAATATGAAACAATACCTTTCAAGTAAAGGGCTCGAATCCACAATTGTCCGTCCACCTACTCCCATCGAAGAAGAACAACGGATGAAGGCAAGAGAAGCCGATGCTACATTAACTTTTGGAAAGTCGGCAATAGATTATAATCAAATGCAAAGAGATACTGCAACACTTGCCATCCGTCTAAGACTTAAAGATGACCTCGCCCTCCAAATGTACCACCACGATACACCATACGATTTGTGGGAAGAAATCACAGCTCGTTTCGAAGCCATGCGAGAAATTACATACCCTGAGACATGGCAAGCATGGTTGAGTCTTCGTCATATGGATTTCGACTTACTTGACAACTATAAATCAGCCTTATTTAAAATTACAGCAAAATTAGCTTACTGCAAAAGGCCAGTAACTGAGGCAGATATAATCTTTAAGACACTATCTACGATGGGGCCAGAAAGAATGGGACTCAGGGAATCATTACTGGCACGAGAATACAAGAATTCACGAGACTTATTTATCTACTTGGCTGAAAACGAAAAATTTAATAATGTTGCAAAGGAATTGGCAAAACAGAGACCTGCTGGGACAACCGCAATTCCAGAACTTAACTATACAAGAGACGAACAACAAGACCCAAACAGGAGAAGAAAACCGTGGAAGCAACAGGTAAAAGGGGCTCGAAAATCAGCGACCCCTGGTAAACAAGACAAAAACACCAATACAAAAAAGAGCAAAGCACGAACCTCTGGGAAGTGTTTCAGATGCGGGAAGAAACGACACTTTGCTCGTGATTGTCGGACTCCAGATGACGTTGTCGATAAATACAGAAAAAATAATAATTTGTCACCCTGGAGAGGTACCAGGAAGGACAACAAAAACAACGATAAAAATAAAAAACAGCGCACTGAAAATGACGATGAATACAATTATCTGGACCAGACACAATATGATGAAACGAATGCTGTCATGGATGAATCTCAGGACATAGAACAATCTACGATGATACTAGACTCAGGAGCCACGATTACAGTCATTAAAAGTGACAAGTACTTCACGAAAATGCAATCAGAAAATTACAAGATTGCATCGATGAGCGGTTTGAATCTAGCAGTGCGGGGATCAGGACCTGCTACGTTTGTGCTACCTGGCGGCTCACGAATATATGCCGAACGAGCTCTTCTTATTCCCACTGCAAGAAGACAGGTCCTCTGTGAAAACGATGTATCAAACAGCGGATACGAGATAAGTACTCATATCTTTAAGGAGGGCTGCAGATTCAAAACCCTTACCAATGAACACGGTGACTGTGTTGAGAAGTTCTATTATACATCAAACGGCCTCATCGAATTTGAGATCACAACACACGAATTCATAGCACTTACAGGTGAGATAGCAGACGATGCCAGGCTCTGGCATGACCGTCTGGGCCACCCATCTACCCGAATGCTGAAGAATACCTTAAAGTCAGCAGCAGGAAATATAAAGATCTCATCAAAACTACCCAAATCATGTTTGGCATGTTCGCGAGGCAAGCTGATCTTACAACCTGCTAAAGAAATAAGAGATAAGGAACTACAGCCTTTTCTTCATCGCATTCAAGTAGACATATGTGGCCCCATCTCACCACCATCAGGACCATTTAGGTACTTCATGGTGATGATAGACTCCACATCTAGGTGGAGTGAGATCAATCTATTATCCACCAGAAACCATGCATTTGCAAAACTACTTATACAACTTATCAGGATGCAAGTCAGGTTCCCAGAAAATAGCGTGAAAGACATTAGAGTGGACGGGGCAGGCGAGTTCACTTCTAAGATATTCCAAGACTATTGTTCCGCACAGGGCATAAATCTAGAAGTTGCACTAGCGGAGATTCATTTTCAGAATGGGCTTGCCGAAAGCCTGATTAAAAGAATACAATGGATTGCACGTCCTTTACTGCTTAAGTGCAACTTACCCTTGACGGCATGGGGCCACGCGGTATTACATGCCGCCGATTTGATCAGGTTTCGCCCATGTGCAGGCAGCAAAGTCAGCCCATATCAATTAGCAACTGGCAATGCACCTGATATTAAGCACTTACGAAAATTTGGTTGTGCAGTAGAGGTGCCCTTAGATCCCACGAAGAGAAAAAAAATGGGACCCCAGAGGAAACAAGGTATTTACGTCGGCAATGTAGGAAATTCATTGATAAAGTATATAGAACCGAAAACAGGGGATCTCTTTCGGGCGAGATTCCAAGACTGCCACTTTGACGAGAAATGCTTCCCATCAATGGAGACAAAAGAAGAAAGATCAGCAACGGCTCTTGACATTAATTGGAAATCCGACATAGTTGATGATTACAGAGACTCTCGCTGCGATGGGGAAGTACTTCGAATCCTGAGGTTGCGTGAGTTAGCACGAAGGCTCCCCGATGCATTCGCGGACACCCCTGACATAGTAAAAACTCCATATACCCAAGTCCAATATACACCAGCCCGAATCGTGCCAGACAAGAACCCAGCTAATGTCTCACAGATTCGTCGTAAAAGAGGACGTCCTTTGGGATCGAAAAATAAACCAAAGATGCCAGTAGGAGTACCCCAGAGTTCAGGGGGAGTACCACAGAGTTCAGGGGGCGACACAACTCACCAACCTAGTTTTGAAGAAGCCACTGATGTAGCTTTTACTGGTCACGTCTGGGACAGACGGACCATCTGTCGAGATGAGGTTTTTATGCTGCAGACCGTTAATGCTATTCTAGATCAGGCTGAAATACCAAAAACGGTACCACAAGCAAAGCGATCATCAGAATGGCCTCACTGGAAACGCGCAATGCAAGATGAAATGACGTCTATGGCTGAAAGGAAAGTATTTGGAGTTCCACAGCCTAGAACGCATGATATGAAACCGATTCGCTCTAAGTGGGTTTTTGCTAAAAAGAAAGATGCTGAGGGAAGAACGATTCGCTATAAGGCTCGTCTCGTTGCAAAGGGTTTTACTCAGCAGTTTGGTGTAGACTATGAGTTTACTTACAGTCCTGTGATGGACATAACTACCTTTCGTTTCCTCATCGCTCTGGCGGTGCAGAAAAACCTTATGTTTCGGCTTTTAGACATAGTGACATCCTATCTATATGGAAAGCTTGACAAGGAGTTATACATGGAGATACCCGAAGGGGTAGACTCCACTAACTCAGAGGAAAGAACCTCAGTCCAGCCCACGAAGAACTCGGGACAGACCCAGAGACTAGGAATTCGGGACATGGACGCAAAGTGCAAGGAGCTGAAACGGGGACATAAACGTGTGACATTTGCCCCCTCCTCAGCTCTTGCAAATGCAAGGAACGTGGTTTCCCACCTCAGAAAGAGGAAAAGAGAATCTAATCAGGTAATCCGAATTCACAAAGCTATATACGGTCTTAAACAGTCGGGAAGACTGTGGTACCAAAACTTGACTGATTACCTCTTAGAACAAGGATTCAAAGCAAGTAAATACACACCTTGTGTGTTCGTGAACCGCCGAGGTCCACACATCGTTCTTATCGCCATTTACGTCGACGACTTGAATATCTTCGGATCACGACAAGCAGTGGAGAAAACCGTCGACCTGATGAAACATAAATATAGAGTTAAGGACTACGGGAGGACACCGCGATGCTTAGGCATCGAACTTGAGCACTTCCAAGATGGCTCAGTTTTCATGCACATGACTTCTTACACGAACAAACTTTTGGACAAATTTTCAATGAAAGAAGCACATGCAGTGTCTACTCCCCTTATAGTCCGAACCCTACATCCAGATCAAGATGAGTATGGCCCGCTAAGAACTGATGAGGACATACTCCCTTCGGAGTATCCATATATTACCGCTGTTATGTCCATGTCGTGGCTAGCCATCAATGTGAGGCCCGACATCAAATTTTCGACTCACTTATTGTCAAGACAAAGCACGGAACCCACAAAGCGACACTGGCGTGGTGTCAAACATATGCTTCGCTATTTAAATGGAACAAGGGACTATGGTCTTCTATTCGAAAGAACCTTCGCACCAATCCAGGGTTATGCAGACGCCGGTTACCTTTCTGCCCCGGAGAAAGGCAGGTCGCAGTCCGGCTATGTGTTTACAATGGGAGGCACGGCCATTTCCTGGAGCTCAAAGTTGCAGCCCACGGTTGCCACGTCGTCGAATCACTCAGAACTCATCGCGCTGTACGATACAACGAAAGAAGCCATTTGGCTTCGCAACATATCACACAACTTGAAGGAATTAGCGAATTTTGAAACTCCCGACAAACCGATGCAAATATTCGAAGACAATGATGCCTGCCGGCATCAGATGTCGGCAGGCTTCATAAAATCGGAAAATACGAAACATTTGTCCCCGAAAATATTTTATGCCGCTGAGCAGTCAGAAAATGGAACTATCTCGATCGAAAAGATCACTTCTGCTGAAAATGTAGCTGATTTGTTTACGAAGATATTACCTTCAGCGGCTCATTGGAAGCATATGAAGTCGATGAAGATGCGTTCGCTCGCCGAAGTTCGACAAGAGAAGAAACAATCGAGACCATAGAAGCGATAGGACCTCGATGAAGAGATACAAAGTTTTTCTAGGTTAAAAGAACTCAAGGGCACGACGCGACCCCCACCTCTGCCAAGCGGGGGAGTGTCGAGACATGCTTGGCTACGGTGTACTGTCTATGAACAGTCATCGTACTGTTCCGTCCATAGTCGTGAACAGTCCACGGTCTACTATAGCAATGCCGTTTCAGATCAACCGTCGTTACGGATCGGGATCGGGACCCTTGGGAGACGATTCGCTCCAACCGGCAAGAACTACGTTATAGTACACTCTGATCTTTGGAAAGACAGTGTGTGTGCTTTCACCGAGGTACGTAGGCAGCTTTCTCCACGAAGAGAAAGTGCGAGTGTCCATATTTGTTAGAGCATCAAGGCTAGATCGATTACACAAGTCAACGAGAGATCTGACTAAGTGTTATCAAATTCCTAGTTATAGTCCCGTGTTTTGTAGGCTAATGTTGAAAAAAATGTTAAAATATAAAAAATTTCATGGCATCTTGTATTTTGACACTAAAGTGTCAAAAATTGTATAAAAAACACATTTTGTTTGGTAGTGTTGAATGAAAATTTCAATTGCCTCCATGTAACTTTGTATAAGGTAAACCAATTTATGACATGCAAAAGATCAATCACAAACACCTAGGGAATGATCCATTAAAGGCTTGTATTAACTCGTGATAAATATTCTTTAATAAATGAGATTTGGGCTACATTAGGTTGAGTTAGTGCCAACAAACAATGTCTTGAATGACAATGATGGAGTGAATAGTGGCAACAATAAGAACTTCCACCTTTTGAATGTAAATTCGTCGCATGTAGTGGCTTCTTTAGTCCTTTATGTTGTGCCCATATTAGAAAATATTGTGATTGCTAGGTGTGTACGACGACCATTGTGGATACATTTTTTTGTTGGTTTTAGGATAGACTAGAGACTCTCTTGGACCAGTTGGACAACACACTTCAAAAATCCATGACAAACTAGTTTGCCCTACGTTGTTGCCACAATATAATAAAATAAAAATAAAAGAATTTTTCTAATATTTTAATTCATCAAAACATCAAAAGTCAATATTTTTTGTTTATTGTAAGTTGGAATGCCACAAATCAAAGCCTGCACCCCCCTCTCACCAAGAGCTTTCTTGGTTTTACCATAAAAGTGACTAGAAAGCATATAGCTGACCATAACAAACAAAACAAAACAAACAAACAAACTCATTTAATGTATAGATTAGTGTAGCCTTGAGCGGTTGGCCCACAAGTCAAAATTCCATAACTTTCACACTACATGTTCCAATATCACGAAAGAAAGTATGTGCATCCTTCCTTGTAGAGAGCTTTCCAACAACACCATGAACGCAACTGGGAAAAGCACGATTATGGAGATATCACTGTAAAAAACAAAATAAACAAACGCATTTAATGTATAAGATTCATGTATAGATTCCTACTTTGTCAAAAAATATTCAAAAATCACTTTGTCTCCCCATTTCTCACATTTGTCTTTATGTGAAAAAAATAAAAAATAAAAAACTTCCAACAATGCCAACAGTGCAAACCACTCATATACTGTAGGCTGGTTTACCAATTAAGTTAGTATGTCACGAACTCACGATCGCTCCCGCCTTCTGCAGCTCACGATCAGCTGGCCTAGCGTCGGCACGCTCGTCGAGATGACCCACGCGCGGGCGGCGGGATTTTCAGGCGCCTGCTTCGGGGTTTGCATCTATCACGGATGATCCGTCCTCACTGATACAGTGTAGTAGCTCGTTCTCCTTTTTCGCTTCTTTTCTTTCAATGCGTCGATTGCGTTCAGTAGGTGTAGGGTTTGGTATTTTCAAAAGAGAAATAAATTTGTGAGCTTTCCCAGTTTTGTTGCGCACCAAACTATGATCCCGGTATCCTCATGAGTTTTGAATAGAATTTCTTCAAAGATTTGTGCCTTGAACGGGGTCCTTATTATCAGCTAGTTGGCGCATGGTGTGGAATCGCAATTAGGGTTTGCACTCGCAATGGGAAAAGCGTCGGATTGCAGCTGTAATCAACGGACATTAGCCTTTTGAGCAAGGGGATTAAGTAAATTGGCTAATGCGTTATTTGAATAAACTCATTTTCGGGAGACTTGCATGAGATCTCATGCATCTGCCTAATTTCACGAGATTGTTGTAGTTGGCACGCGGAGTTCAATTATGCACGAAGAGTCGATTTATCACAGGCATTCGATGTTGTTGCAATTAGTTTGTGTCGCTGAACTGCTTGGATGTCGGTCCTGCGTTGTTGGAGTGGAACTGTCCGTGACATGTTTCTGGACTGAGGGAATGAGAGCAGTGTTTTGGGGTAATTTCTACACATTGAGATCGTGGGATTGGAAGCTTGCTGTCTGACTCACTTAGCTTAGGTCCTGATTCTATTCGAGCCTCTTCTACTTTCATCGTCCCTGAGGACCAGACATTTGGAATCCATCCCTGTCCGTTTACATTACCAGAAAGTCTAGTAATGCACCTAAAATGTTGAAAATCCTCTGTTGTGGAAGGACAAGGATTCAAGCTAACGCCAAAGCGTGAAGTCACACGAGACAGCATGTATGGCCATAACCCCTGTCGGGTACCGAAATCTGTTTCATGATTCAGGGTCCACAGACGTATCAGTAATATTATTGGGTATGTGCTGAATTCTTCGTCTTTGGTAAGAGTCTCACTGTTTCTTCAGCTGAAGTTTCTACGTCACGTGGATGTTGGAGCTTGACTTTTGGATAAGAAATTCTTGTGTTGGCTATGAGAAAAAGATGGGATGTCACAATCTGGACTTCCGAAAGTCGTTCAACTACAATCTCAGTGTAGTGCAGTTTTCCACCCTGCGAATTCAGAGTGCCCCAGCCGGATGAATCAATTCTCGAACGTTCGTTTTAATTCCTCGTTTTGATTTCATCCATGGGCGCTTCAATTGAGCAACTCTACTCACATTCTCACTCATTCCCCTCTCCGTGATGTCTTCTGTTACGCACCTCCTTGTGCATCAACGAAACCCTAGCAGTGTACTCGAATAATCACGACTAATCATCGGTTACTTATTATTAGTATGTGCAGTGCATTGAATTGCACCACCAGAAGACCACAAGCGCATGAAGAGCCCGAATTCAGGCTTTGGCTTGGTCAGAAAAAGACAAGCAGCTAGCGCACCATAGCAACGGTCCAGCAATTCCTCTCCCACCCAGACCGCCCCAGAGGCGCAATCCCCACGAATTCATCCCCCATAAAAGCCCCAGCAGAGCGGCAATGAAGAAGAAAACGCTCACCAGATCACACCATGAAGGGATTTCCAGTGCAGAGAGCGCAATTGAATGCCGTTGCCATCAATGCCCAAGACAAGCTCATCAACGATGCACAGTGCTCTCTGCAATCTACTGTACTAATGATGGATGACCTAGCAACAAAGGCAAGCATCCCTATCACATACCCTAAGCGAGAGCTGAACGGTAACCGGCGTCATATGTTCCGTTCCAAGAAAACAACTCCTGGAGTCGCCCTAAATTTAGCGGCTCTCTTTCCCGGGCCCCTCTTTGCCAGCCAAGAAGGAGCTGCCCGGGCCAAAATTTGGTACTGCCAGGTGTGAAAACCAGAACGTGTTCCCGCGCGGCCACAGTCCAAATTGCGGGTGTCGTATGCGTCTGACGGAGACTCATCACCCGCGCCCGAACTCTTCGATCGCTCCTTCCCGCTCTCCTTGAGCTGTTTCTTCACCACCCACCTGCATTTTTTTTCTCGAATTCCGTCTAATTTACGACATTCGCCGAACACTTAGCTGCGCCAATTTTGCCAATTCCCGGCTGAAATTGGACAAACCCTGCTGTCTGGCTGTGTAAAGGCTTCGGCAGTCAGATGCGAGAAGTTGATGGCGAACATGAGTCCTGCGGCGTTGCAGGAGTCCTGAAGTGGCAGGATTTCGTGATTGTTTGCAGTCGATTTGATCTGTTCTTTCGATTAGTAGGGGTGTGTGAAAGTTAGCGATTGGGGCAATCGATGAGAGAAGAACAGGGGCGGGAATGTTACGTACTGGGTTTGGATTTGGAAGTTTGTTTTCGTAGCATTGGGCTTCGTTTTGGTTGAGTTTAGAATGGGGAAGTATTGGTTTTGAGTTCTGGGAAGGATCTTGTGGCGGGGGGCATTCGTTCAACATGATCTGGACGTGGTGAGGATTCTTGGCATGAAAGTAAGCAGGGTGACGGTTCTGATTCGTAGTGCAGGGATGGAGTAGATTTAGGGGTAGCTCCGATGTGAGCGCAGTAGGACGGGGCAGCTTCTTCACGAGTGGCCACTTCCAGAATGGTTTTTTAGGGAAGAAGTTTGCCGGATTTCAAGCCAGGGACAATGTTGACCAGGGGAAGCAAAACGGCGGCTGAAAAGGTTGTTAGGGAGTCTGAGAGTCCCGATATGGGGTCTCCTGATAAGCGAGAGTGCATCTCGCCCGTTACTGATGTGGAGGTGTGTACCTAATTCACTTTCACGATGTTATAACTAAATCACTAAAAATCCGTTGAACGCAATGCCAACAGTATGATCCACATGCCATCCGACCAAGGTGTTAAGGGCTATTTGATCACCATCGTCGTGGATGCGCCGGATGTGCGTGGTCTGGCAATTCATATGCATTCGAAATTCTGGAACCACAAATGAATTCTTAGGCTAATGGAGTGGAGTGTGCAGGATTCTCCTTTATTCAAGTACTTATGCAATCTGTCGCCAATCAAGCCAGCCAAGGCGGTACACCATGCCCAGACGTACAATGAGCTGACGTTTCCGCCTGAGCCTCGAATCTTCGCCTCTCCACGCAGTTCGAGAAGGTCCTCGAATAGTTCCCTGAAGAGGTGTGAGCGGTGAGGGTGAATCCCTTTCGTTTCTGCGTCGCATTTCAGTTTATTGTTGTGTCTGCGTCCTTTTGTTATTGTCCCCAGGATTGACTCTAATTGACGGTCTTCATGAATAGGGTTGTGGCTGCTGAGCTTTTGTCAGCGCAAGCCCAAGCTGAAGGTCGAGAAAGTCTCGGATGGCATCCGACAAATTCTAGAAGTACCATATCGGACAATGCACCATCCCCATCCCCACTTAACGGTGATCAGCAAGTAACCCCTTGCTCAAGGAGGCAAACGGAGGAAGTTCCTGCGTCGCAATCCAACAGTGCTAAAAACGAGAATGATGCTTTCACCGTGGAAGACCTTGTTGGTCAAGGAATGTTTGCAATGAATCCCATGAATTCAGAATCATCGGACAGAACAGCTGTGACTGCTGCCAGCTTCCAATCTCAGTTTACAGATTTCGAGGAATTGGATCCAGCAACGATTGTCGAGTGCCTGAATGGTAAAGTTGAAAAGGAAGGTGGAACCAGCACTGGCGTGGTTGAAAGAAGGCAATCCACTTCGAGCTCATTGTCACAGGATTGTGTGCTTCCAGGAAATCTAACTCAAGAATCGAAATGCTTAGAGCAGAGACCTAATGAAGACCATGGATTGAACTTCAGTAAAGAGACTTCGGAACTAGACCTTGATACTACAGCTATGGCATATTTCCTGGCTGGAAATGAAGCCCTGGGACATGACAAAGACGAGTGGTCAGAGGATTCAAGTGACCTGGTCGCTCTAAATGAAGAGGCGGGGAAACAGGAAACGGACTTGCTTGATGTTATGGCTTCTCAGTCTGGGCTTGATCTCTCTTCTCAAAATAGACATGAAGATGGCACAACTGAGAATGCTATCCTTCAACATTCTTTTCTCTCTCACAGGGTATGGTGGTGCCTCTACGGCTTTGATGCAAAACTATTCAGTTTTTGTTAATGAGCAGCTTTGACCCTTGTGTGCCCTCATCTCATATGAATGTTATGCCCATCTCTTTACGCTCCATGCTCCTGAATATACCATGTCTCATTCCAAACTACTGGATGCACATTGGGCTGTAAGGTGAATGATAATATTTGCGTTGCTTTAAGCTTGTTGGCATATGTAGGAGTGTAATTTTTGGGAAATCAGTATAGAGCTCCGGAGAGATCACTCTGGGTGCAGGAGTCAAATCTGTGGCGATCAAACTTTATCACCATGTATGAGTTTCTTATGCAATTTACATTGCATGGGAAGTTATAGACCTCAAATGAATGATGAGTGGCCATAGACATATAACCAAGTCATGCCTACACCACTTGCTAATATGTCCAACCAAGTGTATGAATAGCTGAGCTGTTGTTGGTAACAGGGTTCAGCATTAGAGACGGCATGAGGTCCCTAATTGTATTAGTCTCCTCTACCTTAGTGCCCATCTCACATGTTATTGCGGTACCCGCAGGCTGATACCGCTGGACAACGGGGTTTTAGAAGACGGTGTCTCGACTTTGATGCTTCTGGAGCAAGAAGAAAAAGCCTTGGCAGCATGGGCAATAGGAAATCTTTAGGTAGCAGGCTCAAAGATTGCAGTGGAGCTAGTGTTGCGGACGATAACAATGGATCTCCTGTTCTTGGCAATGCAATAACTACAACTTCTGATGCAACAGCAAGCACTCCTGTGGATGATTCTTCTCCAAATGCAACCGATACTTTAAGGGCTGAATCTGATTCCGGCACACATACTAGGGGTAAGTTCTGCAGGTCTTGGTGAAATCTATCGTATAGGTGCATTTAATGATCATGTGGGGCACTTGGTAAGCGAGATTCCTTACAAAATTGTTGTCACGCGGCTCTAGAACTGCATTATAACATGATGTTTGCATACTTTGTTCTGCATCACTTGCCCAACAAGAGGTCATTTGAACAATTTAAAGCGATTCACCACGAACTCTATTGATGTAGGCCTTGTAAGAATGACTGTTGTTTTCATTGATTAGCAGGGGCTCCTGCGTGTGCGGACGCTCTTGGGGTCATGACCAAGACGCATCAACAACTCCCTAGCCGCCCTTACGAAAATAATGTGGACGTTCTGAATGCAAAACCCGGGGAATCACGTCCTCATAAACCGCAAAATTCTGGAGTTACCGCCCCAGCAGAAGGTGTGAGACGAAGTCCACGTGTGCGACGGACTGGTATTGGGCTTCACTTGAATTCACTGACTTCCTCCATGTCGTTCAAGCGTGATTATCCATCTACTGGAGGGGAAACCGCAAAAAGAGTTCTTGCAACCAGTTTAGGATTACAACCAGTGGCCTCTGCCACTCCCAAAGAGGACTCCCAAGGCGGTGGGTCAGGTCATTCCAATCAAAGCTTGAATCAAGGAGTGCCATCTTTGTTGAAGGAGAGAAGGTCTCAGCTGGAGATAAACAGCCGTGATGCTGCTGCATCCCTTGGGAACGAGACAGTTGACATTCCAACTCCCGATTTCAGGTCTCTCAACATTGAGAACTTGCCACCGTTGGAAGAGTCATTAACATTGACTCCGATTCCTAATCTGCCAAGGCTTGTTAGCCCTCGAGGACAGAAACGATCCCATCCGCATCAACAAGAGTTGGGCCAGCAAGGAGAGGAGGAAGCTATTGATGATCTTTTGGACAGCCCGCAGAGCTCCAAAAGAAGACGGTGAGTTGCATGTTGCTTGGGTACACGCACTCTTTTATCGAGACGTACATCAAGTTCACCATTTGCTCACTTAGGTGTTAATCACAGGTATGCTCCGTCGAGCTCGAATGGTGTGTTTTGATCATATATGGGCTATCTAACGTGACATTCTTTCCCAGGTTGTCTAGACGGAAACCTACTGCACCTTCTCAGGGGGAGAAACCAGCAGACGGCTGCAAGCGTTGCAACTGCAAAAAATCCAAGTGCCTCAAATTGTAAGCTTTCTCATTATTTGGCGTCTGGGAAGCAGTATGCTGGCTCTGAGCTTCATTACGTGTTTTTTTTCTGATTAAGTTTTTAATCCCGATCTGTCTGGTAGGCTCTCATTTTAACCCCTTAAAGGCCAAGGATTCTTGGTTTTAAAATGTAGATTATATCGTGAAAATTTGAAATTGAGACGGGTCTCAACTTATATCACAAGAGTCGCTGGAGATTACTGCATATGTTTGTCAAGTATTAAAATTGAAATCGAGGAAAAAAAGAAAAGGTTTTATTGACCTCGATACTGCTGAAGAATACATGAGGCCCTTGGTCTTATAGGAATTAACCGAAGCAATTTTGCCGATGCTGCCTTCTCACATATAAACTGTCTGTTTCTTGGTACAGGTACTGTGAGTGCTTTGCTGCGGGTATATACTGCGTCGGTTCATGTGCATGCCGCCATTGCTTCAACAAACCTGAATACGAAGACACGGTCCGGAATACTAGACTGCAAATTGAATCCCGTAATCCTTTGGCATTTGCTCCCAAGATTGTTCAGGCTGCTGAGGCCTCTCCCGTCCCCGGGGTAAGTTGAAACTTGTCTTCTAACTGTTGTATGCCAATCATTGATGGCCATGCGAGCTTTTTCTTTTAGCTTATGCTGTACCGGTTGTGCAGGACGAGACTCTGGACACTCAAGCCTCAGCCAGGCACAAGCGTGGTTGCAACTGCAAAAAATCACTTTGTCTCAAAAAGTACTGCGAGTGTTTCCAGGTACTTACTGTTACCTTGACCCATGTAAGTAATTAACCTTGTGGAGTAAAATCTTCGGTTTTTCAATGACTCAGTAAAATGCTCGTGGTGGATAGGCTGGCGTCGGGTGTTCAGAGGGATGCCGCTGTGAAGGCTGCAAGAATGTGTACGGTAGGAAGGAAGGTACGTATTGCTCAATGGAATGAATCTTCTCTTTGCCTTTTGCATCGGATGAATATTCAGGAAGTTAGTAGTCCGGTTCCACTGATTGCGCTTCTCTAATTACCGCAATGGGTAATCTAACAATTTGCGCTTCTGATATTATGTCCAACACGAGAACTGTTCATGAATTGTTGCATTGCCAGAGGATTTTCTGTGCAATGACATATTGGTTGCAAAGCAGGGCCTACGGAGGGTGAGGAGAAGGAGGGAGAGCAGGCCATCTCTTCAAGGGAGGAGTCTCAGGTGGATGATCCCGTTGAATTATTCAGTAGGATGAATGGAAATATCGACCGGCTTCAGGATCGTGCAAAACCAAATCATTCCCCAATCACCCCGAGTTTCGAAGACGATGGGTAATTGATTTTGCACCAGTATTTTCAGCATGCATGTGCGCTAAGATAAAGATGCTTGCCATAGCCGTAATTTGCAAAGGCTGACTTTACCCTCTGAAAGACCCAGAATTCAGTCTTCTAAAACTACCAATTCTATTGATCATATTGTGATAAATATTATACAGATGTGGTTAAATTTATATCTCACCAGAATCAAAGAAAAACAAATAAATCTGGAAAAAGAAAGTTCCCATGTGACTACTTCAAACTGCCTGAACAACCATGGGGTTAAGTTTCTTTTTCTTAAATAGTGTTCCTTTTCATCTTTCCTCGACATCCTCGACATTACCTGAGCGCAAAATGTGCTCATTGTCTGAACTTTTGTAATGCTCTGTTGCACCTTGCAGACATGGACGTTCCATGCTCAGACTCAGGTCTACAGGGCGCAAGCGAATATCTTCAGATGAGCATTGTGCGCCTCCCCTCGCTTCGCATGTGTCGAAGCCTCCCAAGTCCCCGACCAGCTTCTCGAACACCTTGGATTCTTTTGACCTAGTGCCTCACCCTCCTCAAGGTGACGCGGACTTTTCTATGAATGGATCTGGCGAGTCTCCAACTACAACCCCGACCTTTGCGCGAATTGGCCATGCCTCCACCCGTTGGGAAGGTCTGACCGATTTATGCAGTCTCACTCCCCTTCCTTTGACTACTACGTTGGAACCCACACCTGGATCTTGTGTCACCAGCGAACGACCGGGTGCTTCTCCTGCTTTCAGTAGCCAGAGGACAGAATCTCCCCACCATGCAGCCTCTTCTTCTAGTGAGCATCATCAGGCATCTTCAAGGTATTTCAATCACACTGAAATTATGTTCTTGAGAACTTTAGTTTCTACATTCACGTTTGGAGTATTTTTTCTGCTCACCTGTCAGTTGTAACATTGTTTCCGCATTAAAGTCGTATACATCTCTAATGTCTTCTAATAAGAAAAGAAATCAAAGACTAGGATTTTCTTTCTATAATATTATTGTTTTTAGTACAAGAATTTCGGAATAATGCTCACATTATTCATGCTCCCTTGGCAGAACTTGGTCGCCACACTCCCCAAGTTTCAGGCAACCTGCTCCACGGTCGCCTCTTCGATTCGACACGCCTCGACAATCCCTGTTGCCCTGCCCCGACCAACAGCTCGCACCTGCGATGCAGTCTTCCCTCATTACTGCAGAAAAGAGCCTCCAATGTGAACTAGAGTCGGCGAAGGTGGGCGCCCCAGACGATGAGAGCACCCCGGACGTATTGAAGTGTCACGAAGACGAGATGAGCTCCCCAAGCCGAAGCATTGTCTCGACGAAGTCCATCTCTCCTAAGCAGAAACGAGTCACACCGCCCCGTCACGGAGGCAGGGAACTGCAAGGAGGGATGCTTCCCTCTTCGCCGGGTCTCCGCAACAGCAAAAGGTTCATTCTGCAGGCACTGCCTCCTGTCGCTCCCTCGTTTCCTAATGGCTGATGATTGGCATGAGTCTCGTGGGTGTCAACCTAACGGGGCTTATTACTAGTTCCCATTTTTGAGTTCTAATTGGCTGTGCTTCCTGTACAAACTTTATTGGCTCTGGACTGAATTGGAGGAGGCTTTGCATTGACCAAAGCTACATTACGCTACATTACATTACTGTGAGTGAATGTGAGGAAGTTTGCGTAGGACCTTACTTGAACAGTGAGCCATTGCTACACGGACAGAGTGTCTCATAGCTCGTTCCTGCTTGTTTTTACCGTGGATCTGACTTCGAGCAGAGAATGTGCTTCGATCCCTTGTGGTGCTAGTTTAGCGGAGTATGAAACTGCCTTGAGCTCTTTCTCAATCACTGACAAAGAACAAAAAGAATCTTAACTTTCCCAGTATTGAATGCCACTGCCGTAGTCACAACAATGGCAGACTTGAGTACCAGTGGTTTCATAGTCCTAGTACGTTTACGTTTCATTGGTTGACGTTACATTGAATCATTGTAGTATTCTTCTGAGGGATGGAGATGCAAGAACCGGTTTATTTGACACTGAATTTTGGCTCGTCAGTGAAGTTTTATCAACATTATTTGTACTGCCTTCTGAATATCCTCTTGTAATTTCTGTTCCTGGAAGTTCACGTTCTGTGTGCATAGTGAGTTTTCTTTCAATTTCATCAAGCTGCGACGTTTGCAATTCAGATTGCAATAAGTGCAATCCTCTGAACCTTCCCTCGGTCTCTTGAAGTGTTTTCTATCTCTCCCCTAATTCCTGTTAATAATTCCTGTTACCTCTTTCTGTCATTGCAATAAACTTGTTAACTTTGGAAGGACACCGCTTTCACCAAAGATTGTTTATCAGATATCACCAAGGTTGTCACTACAAATTATTTGATTCCCGGATGAATAGGTGCATTCTTTGTTTTTATGATGCCTTTAAAAGTCATTTATTGGACACTTGGTATCTTTATTGGGTGAACCTTTATGCATCTAAAGTGCATATGACAATATGAGTGGTGTGCAAAGTTCAAATGAGTGTTTGGCGGTACATGTTCTGTTGAAAAAAGATAGTCATCCATCGAGTGATCCATCCAAAGTAATGTTGGATTGAGGTGTGTTTGTCCTATAATCTGAAAAGCATTTCATTAACCTCTAAAGGGTGTGACCATATAGGCTTGTGACCATATTGTTGAATTTCAAAATCCTTCACTCTATAAGCATTCATTTTGTAACTCCTTATGTAATAATTAATTTATGTTCATTTTTCAAAGATGAAATCACATGCCTCCTTATAGTTTTAATATTTTTTAAAGGTTATTTGGTGAAAATTTGAAATTAATATCATAGATTTTTGAAGAAAAAATGAAGAAAATTCATATCAAATATTTGATATGCCCAAAAATTTCAAAGTTTTATTATAGGTGTATATTATAATGTAGAGCATTTTAATATGAACCAAAAATTTATAATTATGTCATTCTATAATTAAAAATTTAGTAGGCCGTGGTTTGAGACCCATAGTTCAAATTGCAATAGAGTATTTGTTTTTTAGGATTTTTATTTTTTTCAAATTGTAACAGAATTTAGACTTGATAAACTTGATTTCATTAGTTGGGTTCAAATTATGAAAAGATCATTTTTGGAGCTAAAATCCAAACCAACAATAAACATATTACATTTCTAAACTACATTGAAAAGGCAATTTTTGATGTTCTATATTATAGTGCTTTTTTTTCTAGAAAAGTCAACAATAATAAAGTAAGGGATTTTCCAACATCATTAGTTCCAAATTCATTCACGCAACTTTCTAAAAGAATTTGCAAGGAAAATATACTTTTGTTGTTATATGAGCAATGTTAATTGTAATGGGTTATTGCATTTCTGGGGAAGTCCTTATATATGTACTTTTTGATGGTATTGTTTAAACTTTACGTAGAAGGGTGGGTGGGTGTAGCTTTCCAAGAAACCACCTTGAAAAAAACACAAGTATGTGGTTAGATTTTGACCCCTAAATGTATTTGACTATGTTTTCAACAAAAACGCTCTAAAACTGCCATTTCTATTACAAGACCCAAATTTTTGAAAAAAATAATTTTTGGACACATGTAACGGTAGGATTTTGTAGTAGAATGGTTTGAATAGATGTGGGAAAAATTTCAGAATTTTTCTAAATTGTAGACTGTAGGATATTAGTGTTTGAAATGACAAAAATCCTTTTTTTGACCCTGCGAAAAAATGGGCAGCTGTACTTCAAAAGGTCATATTTATACAAAAAAATGTTCAAAATGGTGGTTACTCTTTGGACTCATTCTGCAAGCCAAGTTGGCTACACGCTTGAAAAATTTCAGATCATTTGGAGTTGTAGATGACATAGGAAACAAATAGTAAGCAGAAAAAAGTATAAAATGATTCAAAATACCAAATTGTTTATAGTTTATTTATGGGATTGAAAAATTCCAATCCCAATGGTTGGAATGTTGTGATAAACAATCTACCCACAAACTAATACTCCCATAATTTTCATCTCTTTAATCCAAATGGAATGATTCAAAGCTTTTCATGTATATATAGATCTAAAGAACCAATTTCAAATTTTAATTTTAAAAGAAAGTGATTTTTCAAGAAGTTTTTTTTGCTGCCCGGGTTGCCTATCGAGCAGTGAAAATAACATATGATACCATAACTTTTTAATTGTGTAGTCAAAAGCTTTGAAAATTTTGGGGCCTTAAAGCTACTCCTTGGGAAAATGTTGTGTGAAAATTTTTAAGAAAAAAATAAAAACTCCATTTGTAGTGAGCTGCCTAAAATTGCTATGTTGCCAAAAATGCAGTTTGGGCATTAAGGGGTTAAGATCTGTTTTATTTCTTTCTCTAAACTTTAGGGTAGCTAATAAAAGCATTTTCTAAAATTTAGAAAAATAATTCTTTTGAAGAATAGATTCATGACAAAATCTTATACCAATATTCATGCTAATCCGGACCCAGTGACCTACAATACTTCTAATTTGGGATCATTATTACACCTCCTACATCTCTCAAACTCTCAACAACTACAAATTGGTCACATATTGATTATATTGTACATGCATTGTTCAATCTTTCCCATTTGGTCAAATGATGAATTAAGAATATTCAAAGAGGGCTTTGAAGGTACATTTGATTTTGCAAGGGTGCAATTAATATATAATATAATATATATTTCTCTTTGTTTTCTCATGCAATTTTCAAAGTTTGATGAATTTGTAATCAACTTCCATTAATTCTTGTATATTTTGTTCTATACCTTGAATGTTTGTATTGATTAAAAAATTGAATATATAGATAAGGATCAATTAGTCTAATATTGTGGTATATACTTCATTGATTTGGTTTAAATAAATTGACTTCCAAAAGGTCAAAGAAAAAATTCAATATTTAATAAGAAAAAACTCAAGTTGTGTAATTTATTTTTTTGTTTTTGATTGAGTCAAATTCAAACTTGCTATAAAATATTTATCTTTAAAAGAAATGTAATCTATAAATTAGATTCTAAACAAGTCTCGTTGTATTTAATTTCAATAATTAAGGTTTGGAACCAATAAATCATCTTCAATTTTGAAATTAGGTTTGAAGAAAGGACACAAGATATTTGAGACCAAAATAAACCCCCAAAAGACTATTAAAATGGGATGGAGGAGTCGATTTACTAACCTTTAAATGATAGAGACTATGACTGTGTAGTCAAACTTGAAAAGTCCCTCACTCTGTATCTTCCATGTCTTTTCTATTTGTGAGTCAATTTTTTTGGTTTTATTTTTTTTTGAGAATTTGTGTAAAAATTTCAAATTATAAGAATTTTTAAAGAAAAAATGAAAAATGTTCATATCAAATACAAATCATGCTTAAAAATTTGAATTTTTTATAATAAAGAACATTGTAGTGTAAAAAAATATTTAGTGTCACTTTATATTTAGGAATGTGGTTATAGATCCTCAATTTCATTGAAATGCTTACTTCTGGGAAATTTTCAAAAATTTTAAGTGGCATGGAAACTATATTTTAGAAACTTCATATATTTAGCTTTGTTCAAAAACAAAAGAAATCATTTTGAATGCCAAAATCAAGTTTTAAGGAACAAAAGCTCTAAGTATTGAATTATACTAGATAGTGTACCATTTTTGTTTATAAACTATCCTATATAAAATAAAGCAAACAACTAAAATGTCTTGAATTTAAGTCAATCATATGGAAATTGCATTAAGCAAGTTGCACACAAATAATTGGATGAAAATCATCCAATCTTCAATATGTACAAAGTATGTTTGACCTTCCAAAAGATACAAAACATCTTTGGCGTCCTTCTAGGACTAAATAGAATACCAGTGAGAAAATTTCATCAAGCCTTCATGTATTGCAATAAGTGTCATTTACAAGTGCACATACCATAAGGTCTAAAATTGTCCTTGCTTGTCAAATTGCTCCTATGAATAGTGCTCAAATTGTTATTGTGGAATCTTATAAAAATACCTTCAATAAGTGAGAACATTTAGTGAACATTAGCTTCTAAAATTCCTTTGGATTATTGATTAGATAATGCAGTGATAAAGTTGAAAAATTGGGACAAAAATTATATCAAATTAGTTATTAGTATTTAGGTTCAATTGCTTGGCTCCCCAATACTACCATGTGTAATGGTCAAATAGACACATAAGATACAAGATAAGACAAGACAAGACAAGTTTCTAGATAACAAGATTTGATATTAAAGTTCAAGAAGTACAAGAGTAGAGCTTGAATCAAGAGCTAAAGTCAAAAGAGGTGTTGCTGAGACTGAGGACTATCTCAACCTCAACACATATATATACTACCAACTAGGAGGTTCTTCCAGAAACTTTTGCTGCTTGAAAAGCTTCTCAAGAACCTTTCCTCTAACTTGGACGTCTATGAGATTCTTTCAGAAGTTTTCGCTATTTGGAAAGCTTTTCAAGAAGCTTCCCTTTAGCTTGGAGGTTCTTCTAGAAACTTTTTGCTGTTTGGAAAGCTTCTTAAGAAGTTTTTTTCAACTACAAGCTTCTTAGAGAGGGTTATAACCTCTATCCGTGACATCACCTCCTTCTCTAGTGACGAGTTCCAAGAAGAGATCAAATGGTCCTTGTTTTACATTTGTAAGTACTCAAGGATGCGACCAACAATATCTGTAACGTAAGTTACTTGTTGATCTCTAGATAAAAATTGGACGGGGCCATATAGCCAACGATTGTGACCACAACTTCCTTCTACATGAAGAATCCCAAAATATCGCTCCATATTGAGGCCTTCAAAACATCTTTGAAAAATAACTTCTGATCTATTAGGCTTGAGTCTTCCAACTTGTAATAAGATCACCAGAGCTTGAGTGTCAGATTGGAGATTACTATGCCATGGTTGCTTGATACATGGTTGCTTTTATTGTATTGAAGATCCGTTTTCGTCTTGAGGTTGTGGTGGCAGAGAATCTAAAGGCTGTAGAGGTTGATCCGGTAATTGTGATATAGAAAGCTCAAGCTCAGGCTAGATAGTATGCTCAAGATCTAAAGAATTTCTACAAACCCTCCAGTTAGACATATTGGAGTTTCTACAGAGACTAACCAAAGATTAGAATTTCAAAATACTATCTTTTCTTGTCAACTCTCCCCTCTTTATATTAAGCTTCATATAGAGAGGCTTCTTAAAGAAATAATTATATACATAGGTTATAGTTTATTATGATAGAGTTGGTGGACTTCATGTACCTTTTGTGACGTGTTGACTAAGTTTGCCACTGATTTCCATGTGCATTCATTGATATTGTATCTATGCCAGTGTACCAAATACTCCAACTTGCCACGTCGACGTCGTGAATCAAGTACTTTTTCCACCCCCTTTTTATATATGGTTGTCTATTTTGATAAAAGGCGGTGGTGGTTGACATTAGATGATTTTTGGGGGGTCTGGAGGGCCGTTTCAGGCCTGTTCCCAGCGTTGTCCCCCAAGCAGCAAAAGAACGGCCGCTGTCAGATTTTTTTTTTTGAAAATTAAAAAAAAAAAAAAAAAATCTTAAAATCTTAGAATGGAAAAACAAGATGAACAATTTTTTTTTTTAAAGTATTTTTTTGTATGACGTGGCAGTCGCTCGGCCACGTCACAATTCTAGATAGTTTTAGAGTCTGGGAACCCTGGAGAACTCGCAGCCCTCCACAGGGGCTGAACAACATGTAATGCTTCTTCCTAACAAAGTTGACTCTTTATAGGGCTCAAGAAAAGAAACATGAAAGACTAGATGTACTTTTATAGATGTTGAAAGTTCCAATCGATAAGCGACGAGATCAGGGTTGTCTTGTCAAACATGTTCCAAGGTATTGGTGATGTGTTGGATGTTTGACATCGCGTGTCGTATAGAACAAATGTCTAACAAAACAAAATAAGGCGTCACATAGAAAATTAGGGTTTCACTTTTTTTAACCCTGGGTTGCTTGAATTTGTCGTACATGGCTGGTTGTTAAGAGTGACGTAGAAAGAGAGAACCATGTCATCAAGGGCAACTTTAGATCGGGGCACATGCGGGTCTAAGTAGGGCGACTGGGGATACAAAGAGGGCAACCGCGGGAAAAATAAATAAAAAAGGCGACTGTGGGGTTACGACATTCCCACGGTTGCCCCTATTCGTGGTCGTCCCTACCCGACTTGCTGTACTTAGGTAGTTAAATTCCTCAGTATTGAATACTAAATTAGTAATGGAGCTAATTCGTTAGTTAAAGCATATGAGTTGTTACTACCATCCATGTAGCAGCCAAGTTAATATCTTTGTGTGGTGATTTATGACCAAAGATTTTATTTCCGGCTACAAAATCTGAAAGAAAAAGAAAAGAAAAAGAAAAGAGGCGACTACGAGTTCATGACGTTCCCGCAATTGCCTCTACCTGTGGTCACCCCTACCTGCAATCACTTGTGAATGTGCCATGGGGCCGCTACATGGCATCCAAGTGGCTGGGTAATAGAAGATTTTTTTTTGAAAAGTCAATGGTCAATTTGACTTTGTTGGATGTCACGGAGGCACTATTGGATGTTGTGTGACGTCGGGGACGTCGTGTGTCGCGATGTTCGGGAAGACAACCCTAGACAAGATTGATCTTGTTTTGAATGGAAAATGGCCCGAGCTTTCGATAATCCAATTTGTCACACGGTTGAGTGGTCTTGATATTGCGTCGAAGGAGTCAAACCTTTTCATCCACTTGGAATGAAGGTGATTCTTTTCGCAATGCGTCTGCTGATTTCTTGTAACGATCTTGAGCTTCTTGTAGATGTAGTTTCATAATCTCTAGGAGCTTTGATAATTGTAAAATCAAATCTTTGGCTGCTAGATTATTCATTTGAAAAATGTTGAATAGATCAAACTTGAGATGATATCCATAGTTGGCATAGAATATTGTTTGTTGAATAGAATTATGGATGGTATTGTTGTACGCAAACTCTGCCAATATCAAATGTGAAATCTAATCATCTTGTTGACAATTGGTGGTGCAACGTAGATACTATTCCAATACTTGATTTACACGTTCAGTTTGTTCATCCGTTTGAGGATGAAAGGCAGAAGAAGGTTTGATATTCATCTTTAAAATCTCAAAAAGAGGCGTCCAAAATTTAGAGGCAAATTGCGGTTCTCAATTTGATATAATATCGGATAGTAGTCCATAATATCAATAAATATTGTCAAAAAATAACTTTGTTGTTTCCTCGCTAGGAATTATCTTCTTACATGGAACAAAATGCGCCATTTATGTGAGTTGATCCACAATCACGCATATGGATTCAAAAATTTTGGATGAAATTGAAGACCATGGCCGTTTGAGAATAGATAATGGCTGATGAAGTTCATGTGGCCAATGCTGAGGGCCGATGTCAAGGATTCTTAAATTTTGAGCAAGTATCACAAATGAGTACAAAGTCTTTAACGGCCCTCCACATTTGGAGCCACCAGAAATCTTGAAACACAAGTTCTAATGTTTTGTTGAATCCAAAATATTCGGCTGCAAAAAAGTCATGTCAAGTTTGAAGAATTCAGAGATGTAAAGAACCTTTAGGAATGTATAAACATTCTTCAAAATATAAGAGCTTGTCCAAAAGCGTGAAATTATTGCTATCATGGTGGGACCGATGCTTGATGTCAAGAACTAGAGGATTTGAACTTGATGTTGTATAGACTTGGTCAAGAAGCGAAGAATCAATTGTCACTACCGTTGTTGTTGCATGAAGCTGGAATTGCTCGAGCTTAAGAAAGGTCGTTTGTTCTTGGTTGTATGTTGCTTCTCCTTATTTGGGTACCAAATATGACCTCTGAGACAAGACATTTGACAATCCTTCGGGATGGTACATGAAAATGAAGTTGAAGCAAAATAATGACATATTCCAACGAGCTTGACATTGATTCAAAACGCAAGCAGATATAAAATATTTAAGATTTTTGTGATCTATATATATAGTCACTTGATGTGATGTACCTTCAAGGAAGTGGCACCATTCCTGAAATGAGTCCACAATAGCAAAGAGCTCTTTGTTGTGAATCTCACAGTTAATCTTGGCAGCCAAATTTTTCTTGAATAGAATGCAACTAGATGAAGTCTCTTCTCTTCTCCCATTTGCAAAAGAACTGCTTCTAATGTAAAATCTAAAGCATTTGTTTCTATAAAAAATGATTTGGAAAAATTTGGATGGATCAAGAGTAGAGCTATTGTAAAAGTTGACTTCAAATATTGAAAAGCTTTTTCTGCTTCAAGTCCCCAATCTAGTTTGTCTTTGCAGGTGAGCCAAGTTGGTGGAGCTACTACTTGCAAGTAATTTTTTATGAAGATTTGATAAAAGTTGACAAATTCAAGAAAACACTGTACATCGTTTATTGTTCAAGGAGTTGACTGGTCCATGATAGCTTGAACTTTCTTTGGATCCATCAATAGTCTTTTATTGGAGATGATGTAGCCAAGAAACTCCACTTGTGATTGATGAAATACTCATTTTTCTAATCTGGCATAAAATCCAACATCTCATAGCTTTTGTAGCACAAGTTTTACGTGTCTCTCATGTTCTTCAATATTCTTGGAATCGATCAAAATGTCATCAAGATAAAAAATGACAAATTGGTCCAAGAATTTACGAAAAATATCATTCATCAAATGCTGAAAAATAGCTGGTGCATTTGTAAGTCCGAATGGCATGATATTATATTCAAAGTATTCATACCTTGTTTGGAATGTTGTCTTCCATTTATTCCCTTCTTTTATGTGCACCAAGTTATATACTCCACGGAGATCAATCTTGATATAGATTTTAGCTTGTCGCAGTTGATTGAGAAGTCCAAGTATCAATGGCAAGGGAGATCGAGATTTTACCGTGATTTTGTTCAGACCATGATAATCAACACACATTCATAAAGAGCTATCTTTCTTCTTCATAAAAAATATTGGCGTTCTTGTTGGAGATTTAGAATGTTGAAAAAAATTATTTGTAAGATTTTTATCCATATACTCTTTTAATGTCAAAAGTTCATTCTTTGATAGATTATAGATTGAACCAAATGGTGGCTGAGTTCCATCTTCAAGATGAATGGCGTAGTCGTATAGTTGATGCTCTGGCAAAATGTCGGCATTTTTATTTTCAAATACATCTTCAAATTCTTGATACTGAACTGGAATACTCGATGACGTGCTATTGTTTTCATGTATCGGAGTTGTGTAGATAATATAAGGAGTATCATTTATTGTTGCTTTGATAAAAGCTCTAGTTCCAACAAGTACAAGCTTTGTGTTTAAAGGCTTTGAAAAAGATTCCATGGCCGAGGTTTTTAAAAAAAATGATAGGTGTTGCAACTTCTAGTCTACAAATAGATTGTATTTTTCAAGCCAAGAAAGTCCTAAAATCAAGGAATTTGACGTGTTTTTAATAATATTGAATATGATCTTACTTTTATGTCCCTCCAATCAAACTTTTAATGGTTTAATTTCATAAGTGACATTCCCTAAAGATAAAGTGCGACCGTCGATAGCTTCTACATGTATAGATTTTGGTTTGTTGACTAGAAGAATTTTATGATGTTTTACAAAATCTTCATCTTAAAAACCAAGTCGAAGCTCTGGAGTCTAATAAAACATGAATTCACAACTTTTTCTTAAGGTTCAAATTTAGGGATATGGTGAAGCAATGAGAAGGTTGAGAAGAAAGGTGAGAACTTGAGTTCATTTGTACAATAGAGGCTCCAATTGCACGGTCCCTATTGTAACTGAGTATTTTATTATCCAATACATGTACAACTCTTGTCTTATAACCTCATATTCGTTATTTTGGTAGTTTTCCAGTGAAATGGGAGTCAAATTCCAATGACATGGGAATCTTTGGAGTCATATTATTGAGAAACAATCGTGAATTTCAAGAATTCAGCACATGAAATGGAACACAATTACATGTAAAACGAGTTTGTGAACGAAAAATATGGAAATGTCATCTACAACTTGCCATAGTAATACTACTCCTTTACAAATGTTATAACATATACACATAAATGATGGAAGACTGCATTGCCCAACGAAATCCAAAAGCAACATAGCCTACCGTTACACTCCTGGTATCTAAATATGACATCATCATTGCATATGCAAGACACTACAAATAGATTACTTAGAAAGATATATGCATGGTGAATTTAGAACGAAGTGGATGCTGAACTTTAACTTGGATCAGGGAACAAATAGTGAGGAAACAAATCATACGAATGCCACCTTAGGACTCTCAGAAATCACACTCCAGACATTGCAATTTGGAGCGTCATTTATGAATGTCCTTAGAGCGACGTTTGGACGTTTTTATTTTTTCATCATTTGTTCCCAGATCTAAATCAAAGTTAAGCATCCATTGCATTCTTCAGTCACCATATCATCATCTGATTAAGCTTCTAGTTGCATGACTACCACAAGCAATGAAGATATCATATTTTGACAACCCGGTTTGTAGAATTCTAACAGTGTGCATAGCTCACATCTAAAAGATACCCAGGAAAGGATTCTGTAATATCCAGTAATGCACCTCACCACAATGTATATACTACCCCTTTGCTAGATATTTGGAAACATTTAGTTCTATAAAAAATCTATTCACATGTTTCTATATCTACAACTATAACTACTACTAAATCTACACTATTCAATCATTTACTAAACTAAGCTGTCAAGTACGAGGCATACTCTTTAGCTTCTCCAATGCCTTCAAAATCTTTGGCCCACGACTATAACCTTCAGCAATTTTCCCGGCATGACGCATGTGCTCCACCCGTTGCGCCTGTAACGATCTGAGCTCCCAGGAGTCCCGACTTGGAGTTGAACATTGACTCCGCGATGGCTCATCAAGTTTCCTCTTTAATCCTAGTCCATATGATTGTATACGTCGACGAGGAAGCGACGGCGGAACAACAGGATTAAGAACAACTATGTCACGTGGCTTTTCTAGGACATTGAGCTCCAATTCTGCAGCCGACATGGGATAGTTGGCGTCCCCGTATAGCCTCCTTTGCGTGCCCTTGTCCAAAGCTGTTGGAGACATTGAAGAATTTCGATTATCCCTTGAGCGCAAAGGAGATGGCGAGCACGAAACCGGCAGACGAGGCTTCCGATCTGGAGGACTGTCCACCACACCATCATCGATGGGCTTAACACAGAAATCCATACTGGAATTCAGTGTGGGTGCCGAGCAGAGAAAGTTCCCAGTGCTAAGTACTACATACTGCCCGTAGTCTAGGATAGAATCCGCAGAAGCCTGGCATGGGAGAACCTCGTTTGACGCAGAGGGTTTTAACGCACTCCCCATCTGACACAAGAAAAGCATACATCAGAACCGGAACACACAAAACTGAGGAGTGCGCATACACCGAGAGGCAATCACACACATTCACAACCGATCGATGGACAGCGAAAAAACTTGCTACACAAATCAGCGCGACTCGTGTTGAAATGCAGAAGCCGCACATAATTTTAAACAGGCGGATAAAACATACACTTCCGCTCGATTCGAGCTGAAAGACATACCTCCAGCCTTTGAGCTATCTAACTCTACTAGAACCTGACACCACCTCCATGAGTTTGTCAAACTCTCAACGACCTCTTTCCTCGCATAGCATCCGCCTCCCAATTCTCCATTTCTTATCACTCCAGAACGACTTGAGTCCCATGCCGCGGCTGGCGTGCAACCCTTGGAACCAAGGAAGTAGGACCGCAAGGAGAAAATTGTCCTTGTCACCATTTCCTCGGTTACTCCAGGAGTCGGAGAGTACAACATTCTCTGGGTTGTTCAGGATGTGCTTACGAGGACTATCGTCCACTATAACGGTGTTGCCTGATGAAAAATTCCCTTGCGAGTCACTGAACAACACATCCATGTTCTTTAAGAACAAGTCCTTATCAGTTCCGGGTTCTTTATACGAGATCAATTTCCCAAATCTATCCCTGCACTTAACCGTCTTGCAGGAGTCTTGCCCAAGGATAAGGAAGGGCAATCCTCCGTCCCAGAAAAGGTACAGGCAAATGCCTTCAGTGGAGGGCTTTCTCATGGAGCTCCAAACAGAGACAAAGGCTATCTTTTCTAGTTCCTTCAAAAATGCGGAGCAATTGGGCTGGACGTAGACGGCTTTTGGCCCCACAATCGCGCCAACCGTGGCAAAGTGTGGCTTTGACTGATGGTTGAATTGCTTGGGGGACCCCTTGGACTTCCAATCCTCGCTGACACAAAGAATGCCATTGAGGTCCAAGACGACATTTATCTACTTCTCCGCCGCCGCGGACCTCAATGGCTGATGGATGCCCTCCGATGATTCCTTACGAGCTAACAAAGGATCAAATTCCTACTAGCAAAAGGAAGAATGCATTGCCAGTTACGACCGTGGAACTGGCACATTCTAGGCCTCACAAAAAATCATACGAAAGACGACCACCGGAATACAAATGAAAAGCCTAGATAGACGAAGTGATTGGAGTAGATGGAATTTACCTTCCTCGACGGGGAACCTGATGGCCGATCACGACCTTCATGACCAGATTGAGCATGATCGCGGACAGATCTGTCCTCACCTAATGCCACAGACTGGACGGGACTTGACAACAAGTCATTTTCGCACAAGGGCCCATGAGACGTAGGCGGTTGAGATTGTGCGGAGGGTGAATGACAAACATCAGGAAAACTTGGAGGATTTGTAGGGCCTGCGCTTCAAGATGTAGAAAACATTCTCAGTGAGAAATTTATATATTACACATTTGGATTACAAAATACAAAATTGAGTGCAACACTTCCAAAACTACGGTTGGCTCCACTAAATATGGAGCTCCGGAACAAAAGAATACTGCCTCCAGGAAATGAATACTACAAGTCAAACTCTATCATACAGTTCAGCTCGACTCGAGCTGAAACTACACAAGATGGCACAAGGAGATTATTGAGCACAACCTGCTGGTGGATCTCCGGTAGGTAGTGCAGCATCTCTAACTTCAACCTCGGAAGCATCCACGACCAGGTTGTGCCCAATTCCAACTCCCTCCGTGGTGATCTCAGTCGCTCCATGGTCGACAGGTGGGTGCTCCTGAGGTACATCGGGACTCCCTGACGATGGAAAGGGAGGATCGATATTCTCATCAACTGGAGGAAGGGGAATTGTAATGGGTGGGCTGGACGGCAGAGGTGGAGTGGCCTGCGCCGATTTGGAGGGGCTCGACGCATTGCTGATGTTTGAGCCAGATGGTTGCCCCTCCAACAGCAATGAAGGAGACCGGGATGCAGGCGGCAGCGAGGCGATGGGTTCGATTCCAACCTTGGCCAGAAATATCTGAAGCATCTCTCTGTTCTGCATGGCCAGCTCTCTATTATTTCTAGATTCTTCCCGCATCCACTCCTGGCTAGTATTATGCATTTCCATGTTTGCCTGTCTCTCCTTGCTAGCGTCGGCTCTAATTTGAGCCAACGCAAGCTCATTCTGCCTCTGCGTTAGCTCAGCTTGCTTCTGCATATTTGCCAGAGATTGCACACTCTGGGCTTGGAATTCGGCCATGCTCCTCATTGCGCTGGCGATCGTCTCCCGCTTCCTCTTTTTCGCTGGGCGAGTAGATGGACTCGGCGTAACAGGCGTATGGGCAGCGGTGGCAGCTTAGAAGAACCCGATGAAACTAGCACCTCCGAAGACAGACGACTGGTTGGTGTTTGGATATCGTCGATCCCAAACGTGTCGATGTAGTCCTCGTGATCGACCTCTTCGTCGCTCTCATCCTCGCTCTCATCCTCCGTAAGATTGACGACAGGGTCCGCCTTCTTCTTACGGGGAGAATCTTGACTCGCCCGCAGCTTCTTCTTTGAAGGCGACGGCGCCGAACTTGGTCCTGCTCCGACGTTCACAGGGTACCCACCCTCCAGAAAATCGGCCTTGTCTAATGTCATGGCCTTCATGCAGATGTCCTCCCACCAGAACGACTGCTCTGACAACCCACAAGCGTAGACATTGACAGAGCTCATCTGCAGGAGACAATTTCAATGGAGTTACATCGTCGAATACTCACTACACTTCAGCGCGCCACGCGCTGAAACGAGGAACAACATCTCGGGAAATTAACAACAGTTATAAAACATGTGTACAGAGGAGCAGATCAGTGCGACTCGCGTTGATTCGCCTTTGCGAGTCTTACCATTGCAGCACACGTCAACTTCTCTCTCGCGAATGCTGAGTAGATGCACATCCCCGGATTGCAGAACTTCCGGACAATCCACAAATAAAACTCCATGCGCAGCTCCGTGTTGTGAATCCGATATTTGAGCTCACTGTATGCGCGCGCCTTTGTATATCTGGCTATCTCCGGACAGTCAAATTCGTCCGGAATTTCCACGGGATTCACGTTTTGGGGGTTCTGGAGAAAGGTGAGCAAGACTTTCTTTGGTGTCCTGGCAGCGGCAATGTCACCAAGGCGGTCGTTCTTCCCTAGCGTGTATGTCGCGAAATCCAGGGCATAGGTGTTCAGATCCTCATTTGTCTCCACAAATCTGAGAACCTGCGCTTGCTCCTTCTCGTCTGAGCAAATGAATAGCCAAGCGGGGACCTCCTCAAGTGTCGGTTTCTTCTTCTTCCGCATGGCTGCCATTGCTTCGACGAAAAAAGGGCTGTCCACAGTGGACGCATCCTTCTTCTCAATCCCGGGAAAATTTCGGATGTCCACGACACCAAGAGACAGCCGCTTCACGGTCTCATCCGTCCATGAGTTCGCTGGCCACTGGTGATAATAGTTCTTAGCGAACTCGTACGATCGATAGTGGCCGAATGTAGTGGGCTTCACGAACTTCTTCTTCTGCTCAAGGAACACCTTGAAGAACTGAAAAGCTTCGTCTGAGAGCTCTGAGCATGACTTGTTCTTAGCACTCACAAGCTTCGCCTTGCCAAAGTACGCCTCTCCGGGTCTGTCGAGAAGGACATCCATGGTTGCCCTCGAGAAGAATCGGTCTTTCTTGAAGGTTTTCCAGTTCTCCGTGATGATCTTGTTATTAGCATTCAGAAGACCAAGTTCAGGGTCGATGTGGTGAAGCTCTTTCTTCACAAGGTGCTTCTTCTTCCGTCTCTCTACCCATTCCTTCACATTGTAGCAGCTCTCAAGCACGGACGAGATGGACTTAATCGTCACCTTGGGGTAGGAGAGTGTTCGCTTGGTACCAGTCTGGTTGAGAATGTGCTTTGCCAGTTTCTCCAGCTCGTCATAGCTCAGATTGCCCAAATGTTTAAAGAACTCCCGATTAAGTGCCAGCGTATCCGGATTCCAATCTTCCTTCACATTGAAGAATTTATCCGTGTCAGGGTTGAGCAGTTGACCATGTGCTGCAGCGGAGATAACCTCGCTCCAGAGTTTGTATACATGCTCAGGAGCGGTGATGAGTTTTAGTTCATTTATCACTTTTAGCTTCTCCTCTTTTCCCTTCGTCTTTGATATCTTCAAACTTTTGTTCACTTCGATCATGGAGAACCGCAACAAAATCGCCTTCTCGAACGCCTGCATCCGATTCCAGGAAATAACTGTCAATACAAGCACTTCAGCTCAACCCGCGCTAATCCGCGGAGAGAATGACTCAACAGTTACAAATAAGATAGGCACAAAGTCATTGCAGATCAGCTCGAGTCGTGCTGAATGACAAACCTGGAATGCGTCTTTGTTCTTCCAGTTTTCGACGGTTCGCTTGGTATTGGCTAGTGTACCAACCGACTGAACCTAAGCTGGATTCTTTGGTTTGCCCATGGCCTCCCAGACTGCCCGCGCTCCTAGAATATTAGTTGCCCATGACGGCTGAACGGCTATGAAGTGATTCACCCGATTATAGTAGGCGGAGACAGTTTGCAATTTCTCTCCGTCCAGAGACCACACGATGAAGTAGTTCCATTTCCTGAAATGTTCTCGTTCCTCGTGGTCAACACCATTTTCGTCGTTGAACATAAACTTGCTTGCTTCAACGCTATGTTGGCCGTTAATAACGTAAAACTGTCCGGCTTCAATTTCTTCCCACCTCTTTGGTTTTTTGGTGAGGCCGACGGGCATAACGCAAAGTGTCTGCTTTGCACTCTTGTCGGGGATGTTCAGCAGATAGGTCACGTTGTCTTCCACTATTCTTTGCTGCTTCGACCGAATGTTGAATGTCATCGGTGCGTCAATTAGCTGGGAGATGTCCACTGCCTTCTTCTCGTCAACCGCGAAGACATACACGTCTTCGCATGTTCTCCAGTACTTTTGGTATGCCTCGCTGATGGCCTTGTAGTTCGGCTTTCTCTCTGTTGCCCGGGAGTGAGGAACATTTGCCATCTCCTCAACAAAGCTACCATCATGCACTTCAGATTGTTCCGAGGACTTCGTCTGAACTTTCTTTACAAAAGTGGAAACTGCAGGCTTCTTTCCCTTCTCATGGGGCGTCTTGGGAGTTGTCTTCTGGGAGGTTTTCTGGCCCCGACTGCTTCCCGAGTCCTGCCTGGTGGTCTTCTTCGAGCTCTGACTGACGCCCTGGTTGGCAACGTCCATGGTGACTAACTTCGGTTTATTCAATGAGTTCTGCATTTCATACTTCCCTCTCAATGTATCAAAATCCTTGAAGAGGGCCCGAATTTTCGATACAAGTTGCCTCCAGGCCAATGGCGTCCCGTTTGCATTTTTCCATTCGTTGTTGTCGATTTTCTTCTCCAGTTCCTTGACATCTTGATGGAACGGCATCGGATCCAGGCTACCAAGCAAGGGGGTCATGTTGAATGGAATCATTACGGAGTCCAAGCAAATGGTGAAGTGGTATTGATCATTCTTGTGGACGCCCATCACAACCGTGACACACTTGATTTTGATCACTGGATGGGTATCCGCCTCCACGTCCTTCACTCTCTCTTCGAATGACAGGTTGAGAAAGACTTGCGCGTTCTTGAACATGTATGCGAAGCAGAACTCGTTCGAGAACGCCAGCATGATGAATCCCCAGAACTGCACTCTCTCTGGCTCCTTGAATTCCCAGTATTCCCCTTCCATGAGAGATTCGTCCTCGCCAGTATGTTTCTCTTCTAGCTGTACTTCACATTTCTTGAAGTACATGTCAAGCGCCTCCATCTGATTTCCCATTCCGCAATCTACATGCATCCCACGATACAATTTGTAATTAGTGGTTATTCCTGCATTCTTCTGATGATTGCACTACTAGTCACTGTATTTTCCTTGTTCCTGTGATCAGCATTTTCCTGTTCAGCGCGAGTCGCGCTGAACGGCTGTATGCATGTGTTGTGCTCGTTGGTTCTATCTGGATCGTTGGGTACGTCTTGTATTATTTGGGGATTGATTTATCTATCTCCATTTTCTACCTCTCTCCTTCAGGTATTTCTACTTCTGGGTGCTGTCTGCGCTGAACTGTTGTTTTGGGTTGTGTATTAGTTCTAATGGTTTGTGTTATGGATTCTGTGATGGAGTTGGAGACATTCACAACTATTTGCTGTTCAGCGCGACTCGCGCTGAATCGCTTCAGGGGTTGTATTACGTTGTCTTTCTCTTATTTTATAGAGCCCGATAAATGAAATTGAGACTGGACTACTAGCCCAGTCCTGTTAATGGTCTTTTGTATCAGCCCTCTTCGTTTTTCAGCGCGAGGCGCGCTAATTGGTAATTTCTGGATTTCATGAAGCAGGCCCTCTCTCTTGGTTACCAGGATTTTGGTATTTGGTTTGACATTTCCAGGATTTTGGTATATTTCCTTCGCGTCTGTATGTCATTCAGCGCGAGCCGCGCTGAATCGTCATGTATCATTTCACAGAGTGTCCCTGCACTTATACATTTTCAGCGCGAGGCGCGCTGAAAGAACTTGCATGCTTGTCTGGGTTGGAGTATATTTGTCAATTCAGCGCGGCTCGCGCTGAATTGACATGTTTGTTATTGCATTTTAAGTTCCGAATTTTAGGGTTTCGTGTTCATGGAAATAAATACGGAGTTCGCGAATACATACCAGTTTGTCCGTGCGCAGATTTGAAGTTTGAAGATGTAATGCCTCTACTACAAGCACCTTTTTTCCTTTGTCCTGCTGGTTTAATTTAGGTTTCTGAGTGTCAGTCCTGAGAACAAATCCCATGCACTCAGTTAGAAATCATTATGAAAATCTAAAATTGACAGGAATTAATTTGAGGATACATGGACGAGAAGAAACGAATAACATAGGAATAAACGAACACGCAAACAAATATGTACAAAGCCAGCAATTCTCAGAAAACTCTAAGAGCACAATAAACAGATTCGTTTGAAATAAATGGAGAAGCTGCATTTTGCATTACCAATGGAAGCATACACAGTCCTATTACAGTGTCCAATCGAAGCACAGAAAAAGCTTATAAACCAATCTGAGCTCTCTGCAATGAAAACGAATCTGAGCAATCTAAAACCTAATCTATCTATCTTGGGTCTTGAAAACCAATTTGAGCCATCTGGAAACATGCCGTGACCCTATGTGAGCGCAATTACATGCTAAAATTTCAGCAAAATTAACCGTATAATGTTAGCAATCTAAGCATTGTTGAGATTCTACGGTAAGCACTGTTGAGATTCTACGGTTAAGCTGAAATTCGTAAACCTGTTGAGATTCTACGGTAAGCACAGTTGGATTTCTACGGTTAAGCTGAAATTCTTGAACCTATTGAGATTCTAGTGTTAAGCTGAAATTTGTGAAGTCGATAGTACACATCAGCCTGACCTACAGGAGCCGTGCCGAATTTTCTATTGCCGATAACCTAAAACAATTTCAAAGCAGAACTAATACAAATACTAGCAAAACGCAAGCACTTGCAGAAAGAAGATCAAAGCAAAGCAAAAGCACAAACCACGGCGCACACAAGCAAATAAAAGCACACAAGCAAACAAGCACCCGGCGCACACAAGCAAACAAAAGCAAAATGCAAATACTAACCTGCTGTCGCCTGCTCCAACTCGCCTCCGTGCTCGCCTCCAACTCGTCTCCACTTACCTCCAGCCGCCTCAAACTCGCCGCTTGCAGCACCGACTACGGGACCTTGGCGCACAAACCACGACCACGACGAACACAGGTTTGAAAAAACGCAGGTGGAACGCAGGTGGAAGCATCGACCGCAAGGAACGATGACGATGAACAGTAAACGCGCTGGGAGAAATGGAGCGCGCCAACCCATAAACCCTCGCCGAAAACACTGTAGCCTCGCCGAAAGAGCGGACCCTGCACCGACCTCTTTACCCGGTACCCGACTTCTATACCCGGATCTATAGTACCCTGAATTCTATACCCGGACCCCTATAAATCCTAAACCCTAATACCCGGTACTTAAATGAAATGTCGTAGTATCCAAATTGCCTTCACCCCTAAATGCTCAAGGTCGGTTTTGGGCTTTATAGAATTTGTTTTAGAGTGAACAAAATGCCAACATTTTGATGATTTGTATCAATTTTCTTTTAACTTTTATTGCATATTTTCATTCCACCATGTGCGATACCAGCATAAATTTTCTTTTGCGGATGTCAATATCAAAAGCAAAAGTTTCCTACAATTGTTTGACTTTGCTACCATTTACGTCTTCTAGGTTCTCCTGAATCAAATCAAATATTGATATGGTGGGTTTAAAGGATTTGGTAATAATCAATAACATAATTTAAAAATAAATCTTTGAAAAAAAAGGATAATAACTGCTACTACTTTAAAAAATAGACTTTCTAAAAAACAAGTCATTTATATTTCAATTCAATAAACAAAATACATATTTATAGTGCAAACTTTCACGTAAGAATTTCATGATTCTGGATATTTGTAATGATTAAAGTATAAGGTACAATTTAGGCGTATGTATTTTCATTTAAGACTCGTACATATTTAAGTCATTAAAGTGCAGCGGCCTTTTTATTCCCAATTTTTTTCTAATTCAAATATGATGCACTTCAAAAGGCAATAATTTAAAAATTCTTGTGGAATCTAAATCATAAATGTCATTCCAACTTCTATAAAATGAAACTCAAGCATTCACGTATGAAAGTGCATGACATTTTCAAATTTCAGTCATTCAAGTGCAGCGGCCATTTCATTACCAATTTTTTTTTAACTCAAAGATGATGGACTTCAAATGCGAATAATTTGAAATTATTTGTGGAATCTAAATCATAGGTGTAATTTGAACTTCTATAAAATGAAATTTGAACATTCACGTATAAAAATGCATGACCTTTTCAAATTTGAGTCATTAAAGTGCAACGGCCATTTCATTCCCAATTTTTTTGAAGTCATACAAAAAATATGGATTTCAAATGGGAATAATTTGAAAATTCTTGTGGAATTCAAATTGTAGTTGTAATTCCAACTTCTTTAAGAAAGTTTTAAACACTTACAAATGAAGATGCATTAAATTTTTGTATTTGGGCCATAAAGGGGCGAAAGGCGATTTCATTCTCAATTTCATTTATTTCAAATATGATGCACTTCGAATGGGAATGATTTCAAAATTCTTTTGGAGTCTTAATCATAGGTGTAATTTCAACTTCTATGAAATGAAATTTAAACATTTACATATGAAAATGCATGACATTTTCAAATTTGGACCATAAAGGGCCAGAAACCATTTCATTAACGATTTTTTGTAATTCAAAAAAAGATGGCGTTCAAATGGTAATAAATTAAAATTTCTTATAGATGTTCATCCTAAGTGTAATTCCAACTTCTCTAAAAAGAATTTAAACATTCACATAAGAGTGCATGACATTTTGAAATTTGGGCCATGAAGAAGTCATAGGCCATTTCATTCCCAATTTTTTTAATTCACATAAAATACACTTCAAGTGGGAATAAATTAAAAATACCTGTGGAATCTACATTCTAGGTGTAATTCAACATTCACGTACACAAATGCATGACATTTTAAATTTGGCCATTTGAATTGGATAAAATTAAACATTCATAAATTGTAGAATCTTAAATTATAAATGCAATTAGTACAGCCTAATAGATATTTGAACATGACGTAAGAAAATCCACGTCGACGGATTTTGAATTGAATTTGTCAATTCAAGGTCATTTTTAAGCAAGGCCCGGTTCATTCCCGATTATTTTCATTTCAGGTGAAGATGATTGGATACTAATGACCAGTGATTAAAATGTAGGCGTTTTTAAGTATATATATCTTAATTTACGTAGGATTGTCTGAAAACATGAACAATTTAAATATCCTTGCAGAATCGAAATCTTCATAACATTTAAAACTTCTACGCTTTAATAGTAGGCCTTTCACGTCCAAATTTCATGACTAACAAGATTCATGATCATTAAAGTCTTGGATCAAAGTTTATTCCCATAATCTTTATACACGTTTGCTTTCATGGCAGAAGGGCACAAATTAAAAAAATTTAAAGGTTTCTAATCTTGTTGATATTTACAACACCTACATATTCTTGGACTAAGCCTTTCAAGTAGAAATTTCATCACTTCGGCTATTGATAGTGCATTAAAATACAGAGCCAAATTCATCTCTATTTTTTTCATACACAATTGGATTTATCAAGAATATGCACGACTCTAAATTTCATCAAAGATTATTCATCTTCATGATATTTGCAACTTCTACATTTTTTTTCACTACGCCTTTTACGTGTAAATTCCATGAATTTGGATATTGGTCATTTACTAAAATACAGGGCCAAGTTCATTCGCATTTTTTATATGCACGTCGGGAATCATAAAAAATGCGCATGAATTGAATTTCATCAAAGATTATTCATCTTCATGATATTTGCAACTTCTACATTTTTTTTCACTACGCCTTTTACGTGTAAATTCCATGAATTTGGATATTGGTCATTTATTAAAATACACGGCCAAGTTCATTTGCATTTTTTATATGCACGTCGGGAATCATAAAAAATGCGCATGAATTGAATTTTATCAAAGATTATTCATCTTCATGATATTCGCAACTTCTACATTTTTTTTCACTACGCCTTTAACGTGTAAATTCCATGAATTTAGATATGGGTCATTTACTAAAATACAGGGCCAAGTTCATTCGCATTTTTTATATGCACGTCGGGAATCATAAAAAATGCGCATGAATTGAATTTTATCAAAGATTATTCATCTTCATGATATTTGCAACTTCTACATTTTTTTTTGACTACACCTTTAACGTGTAAATTCCATGAATTTAGATATGGGTCATTTACTAAAATACAGGGCCAAGTTCATTCGCATTTTTTATATGCACGTCGGGAATCATAAAAAATGCGCATGAATTGAATTTCATCAAAGATTATTCATCTTCATGATATTTGCAACTTCTACATTTTTTTTTGACTACGCCTTTAACGTGTAAATTCCATGAATTTAGATATGGGTCATTTACTAAAATACAGGGCCAAGTTCATTCGCATTTTTTATATGCACGTCGGGAATCATAAAAAATGCGCATGAATTGAATTTCATCAAAGATTATTCATCTTCATGATATTTGCAACTTCTACATTTTTTTGCACTACGCCTTTAACGTGTAAATTCCATGAATTTGGATATTGGTCTTTTACTAAAATACAGGGCCAAGTTCATTTGCATTTTTTATATGCACGTCGGGAATCATAAAAAATGCGCATGAATTGAATTTCATCAAAGATTATTCATCTTCATGATATTTGCAACTTCTACATTTTTTTTCACTACGCCTTTAACGTTTAAATTCCATGAATTTGGATATTGGTCTTTTACTAAAATACAGGGCCAAGTTCATTTGCATTTTTTATATGCACGTCGGGAATCATAAAAAATGCGCATGAATTAAATTTCATCAAAGATTATTCATCTTCATGATATTTGCAACTTCTACATTTTTTTTCACTACGCCTTTAACGTTTAAATTCCATGAATTTGGATATTGGTCTTTTACTAAAATACAGGGCCAAGTTCATTTGCATTTTTTATATGCACGTCGGGAATCATAAAAAATGCGCATGAATTGAATTTCATCAAAGATTATTCATCTTCATGATATTTGCAACTTTTACCTTTTCTTGATGAAGTTTATAACTTAACAATTTCATAAATTTTGATTTTGAATGTGTATTAAAATATCGGGCTACATTTATTCTCGTTTCTTTAATTCATGTCGGGATTGATAAAAAGGCTTTGAGTTAAACTTCTTCAAGGTTCTTAATGTTATTGATATTTAGAACTTCTACATATTTTTACACTACACCTACTACGTATAAATTCCATGACTTCTGGTATTGGTTGTGTACTGGAAACCAAGGCCGACTTCATTCCCATTTTTTTAATTCCCATTGCAATTCTGTCATGGAAATTGCTCATGAATTAATTGTTTTGTATATATTTATAATCTTTTAGATATTTAGAAGTCCTTCATTTTGTTAATTAAATGCTTCATATACCAATGCCATAGCATTTGGTATCATGGAACCAGAGGTGTATTAAAACACAATGAGGCCAGAATTTATTCCAAATCATTTATTTCATGTCCATGTTCATTACAAATGTGCTCAAATTAAATATTTTTCGAGATTCTTAATCTTTATGATATCTGAAACTTCAATATTTTTTGGTTTGAGCCCTGTACGTATCAATCCATGACTTCTGGTATTAATAATGGTGTATTAAGTTTAGGGCCAAATTCTTTCCCTTTTTTTTATTCACATTGAAATTCATTGAAAGTGCACACAATTTTAATAACTTGATCATGTTCACAACTTCTACATATCTAGATTAAGCACTTTACGTACAAATTCATTAGTTTTTTATGTTGTATTATAATACAAAGCCTCGTTGATTCTTATTTTGTTACTATTCATGATGTAAAAATTAATTAACAATGAAGAACAATTGAAAATTTTAATAGATGTTGAATCTAGGAAATATTAAGAACTTCTACGTGTTCTTTTGTAATCCTTTCACAAACGCATTTCATGACTTCTGCTGTTTGCAATGAATAAAGTTCAAGGCACAATTTAGACACACATTATTGATTCCTCTACATACATTATGTTTCATTCAATTTTGTGTGCATTAAAAGATTGTTATGAATGTACGGCAACATTTCTTTTGTCACCGCCTTCAACAATTTTGATGGCTTAGAAGTCGAAGGTCTGAACCCTAAACCCTAAACCCTAAACCCCCAAACCTAGAATTTCGAGAATCTGAATCCTTAATTCTCTCCCATGAAAGTGGAATTCAGCGGGCATTTAATTTGTTCATTAATATATATTAATTTTTACAACATAGAACTTATTTACAATTAAGGATAAAGGAAATTCCCGCACATAAACACCGAAATAGGCATTGTAGGACAGCTATTTTTCTATGAGAATCAACTCAAAATTGCAGCTTTCTGATAATTAAGTATAGTATAAGCGACAACAGCAGGTGCCGGCATTTTCCTTGTAGTACTATAATAGTATTTCAGATTCTAATATGAAGCTATCACCATTAATGGCGTAGCAGGCAATGCAAATTGGATGGGGATAAAGGAATGATTTGCAACTATCTCGAGGTAAGGATGACAGCTTCCCAATAGGAGAGAGCCACCTTAATCTAATAAAGTCAACCAGCATTTATGAAGGAAACCCTCGTCAGAATTTTGCCCATAACTTCAGTGGGACCACTGAAAAAATCACGCTGTGGATGACGCTTTCTTGGTGTAAAGCTGCAAAGGCCACATTGATTCTCTGGACATCAGGAATTAGGAGGGAAGTTTTGAAAACATTCTCGCTCGTTTGTTCCCGCCAGGAAATCGAGCGAGCGCCATCACCCTACTTGCGAACGTGCCATTTCCCCCTCTCTTCACCTGCATCGACTTCCTCGTACGCTACTCTCTTCATTTGCGCGATTGACTTGTATTGTTAGATTTCTATGAAGAGTTCAGAACAGTATTGTTTTGTGATCGACTTGAAGTCGGGTTGTTATTGTCTTTCGCGTTGTTAGAGGAGGCACTTCACCGCAGATTGTTACTTGTAAGCTGTCACCGACTCTTTATTGGAAGCTTGTCACTCACCAGGATAGACATTGTTCATTCATTGTTTGGCAGTGATGTTGTTTGATGAACTCTGTATTCCCCTAAACCGCATTTCATGTCTTCATGTATTGCACCGCCCGCATTGCAGACCGATTCGTAGACCGCTTCAGAACCGCGTTCAATTGATGTAAGACAGTCACCGAAATGGGCGCCGTGAATCCCGGAGACAGTAAGCAATAAAAATGAGAATGAAGATTCCTTATTTTACGGAATTGCAATTCAGCGCTGACCGCGCTGAATTGCAGTAGAGAGTCGTTCATGATTTCCATACCTCTGAATTGCATTTCAGCGCGCTTAGCGCTGAATTGCAATAGAGGACCGACGACTCTAACATGGTTAACATATACCATACTACTGCATTTCAGCGCGCTCAGTGCTGAATTGCAATTGTGACCGGTCATGAATAGACGCTGAATTTGCATATTATTGCATTTCAACGCGCATAGTGCTGAATGGCATTTGAAACCGAGTACGAGTATGATAATTATTATACATCATAGTATTGCATTTCAGCATGCTTAGCGCTGAATTGCATTTGAGAATCGACCATGAATATCTGATTCATGTACATCTTGATAATGTGTTTCAACGCGTTTAGCGCTGAATTGCAGGCCTTTCGTAGATGGTCTATATGTAGCTTAGTATTTTGCTTAACCGTGGTTAGCTCTAACTGTAATTCATTGCGTGTCTGCAGTGCATTGATCCAGTGTTACATGATATATCATGTCCCTCCCCTAATTACAATGACGTATACCGAAGTACTGCATTTCAGCGCGCTCAGTGCTGAATTGCATTTGCGAACGGTCATGAATAGTCGCAGATTATACATAGTATTGCATGTGAACGCGCTTAGTGCTCAATGGCATTCGAAACCGACGTCGCATAGATAATTAGTATGCATCATAGTGTTGCATTTCAGCGCGCTTAGCGCTGAATTGCAAGAGGGCGACGACCTTGCATATATGTACAGTATATATCCTAATATTGTACTTCAGCGTGCATATCTCTAAACTGCTGTTCATTGCGTGTCAGCAGTGCATTGTTCCATCGTCTCAGAATATGGCATATCCATTTCTTAATTTTAATGGCGTGGTGCCATGATTGTTATATTGACATGTTGTTTACAAATAATTTTGTAGATACTGCAGATCATTAGTCTTTGACATATCACACTACTAACGTGGTATTAGGCGGCAGATCGTGCCGGAAGGAATGACATATCTACTGATATCGTGTTGAATTATGATACCTGAACATTTCTGACTCTGGACTTTCATTGCGATTCATCGCGGTTCGAGCTGATTTGCACTACACGGTTGCTGTCATTACTGGACTCTTGACAACGTAGAATTGGGATTTTGATTCAGTGGTGTTCGTATTACATTCTGCTCGACCCGCGCATAATTGTGACTCATGTGTATTCTATGTTTTTGACATGTTTATTGGAACAACTTTCTTGTCAGGTGCCATGGCCTCAGAAGTCAACCCCGACGAAGTAATGGAGGACTCGGACGAGGAACTCCAGAATCCTGAGGAATCGATTGATTACATCCCTGATTGCAAAGGTATTCCGCGTACGCATTGGAATACAAAGTGTGTAACCTTGTATAATGAAGGTGGAGTACTTGTTGGGGAAGGTACTTGCCATAGTGTAAACTCGGACTTGGTTCTCGGTGCTCATGGTCCTCTGGGCGACACTCATGTTGCAGTATTCATTTCGAGGACACATTCAGAAGATGACATATCCCATGAGCAAATTTACTCTTTGATTGCTTGGCCTATTGAGCTTGTCCACTGCCGTGGGGCAAGCCTTCATGATCTTGAAGCCAGGGATAGATTCAATTGTCGGCAAGTGAATCTTCTCAACCCACCGTCGTCGACTCCTACCAGACCCTATTCAAGTATCCTCAGAAACCCTCATCGCGAGACTTCCCTGAAGTCGAAAAGTCTTCTTACACAAGTGTCCATCAATGCAGTTTCTAGCAAGGTTTGTTGCGTCCGAAATTGTGTTCAACCGTTTCCGAGGGAGAAGATTCGTGCTTTCCGTGAGCGCATGTACCAGAATTCGACGTTTAAGCAAAGAGCCTTCATGAAGATGGACGTCCACAGACATAGTCATTGCGACTCCCGTGGAAAGCACATGGTGACGGTTGAAGAGGTCCCGGTTTGCATGCAGGTTTGGAGACATATTGCTGGTGTCTCCGATACCACATTCTTTCGGTACCTGAAGGACATGAAGGGTCGTCGGGAAGCAAAGGACCATGGCAATACGGGATTGGTGAAGCCAAGGAAACACACTGAACAAGCTACTGCTACCTTGAAGTGTCTCCTTGAGAAGGAGGCTGACCACATGCTACATCGTACTCGAACTATGAAGTCGGGGGAGAAGGTCGTGTCCATGTGTCTACCGCCTACGTTTCAGTGGAAGGGGAAGATGAAAGAAATCAATGATACCAATGCAGCTTTTGGATTGCCTGAAGTTTCAATTTCAAATTTAAGCAAGATCAGATCCTCCAAATTCTCGAAGTATGAGGTAAAGAAGCCAGGGGACAATTTTGCTCGGTGCGCTACTTGTGACAAACTAAAAGAGCTGAGGAAGGGTGCTCTTGCTGGTTCTAAGACCGCTTTGATGTGGTCGCTGAAGTTGGACAAGCATCTTGCTATTGCGCGCGCTCACAAGGAGTTGTACTATGCGAACCGTTATCGGTCGCATACTTTTCCGCACGAGTGCCTCACCATCATGCACGACAAGATGGATCATTCCAAAACCGCTTGCCCTGTCTTTTCCCACAAGAGTAAAGACATTGATGGTCTCATGAAGTTGCCCGTGTCTGTCACTGGTATGATTGCGCATGGGCATGCTGATGTGCGCTATGCGCATTATGGTTTGGATTTGTTTCCTCACAATTCAAACTATATCATTGGCTCTATGGCAAAGTTATTGCGAGATCTTGAGTTGACACCGAAGTCTTCTTCTCGGCAATTGTTTGCGAGATCGCCTTCAACAAATTTGTTCAAAGCAGTTATGAAGGGTGCGGAGATGTGCGAAGCCTCGCTTGCCCCACCACCAATTAACTTGGTTCCGGCATCACCGTTGCCACCTATTCTCATTGTGCAGATGGACAATGCCACTGGGGACAACAAGAATAGATATGTTTTTTGTTTCTGGTCTCTACTTGTTGCAAACAAGATCTTCCGTGAAGTATACGTGAACTTCATGATTGTGGGTCACACGCACGACGACATTGATGCACTGTTCGGAAGATGGAGTATGCAACTGAAGAAGGAGAACTTCCCTACAGTTCCTGCACTTATGAAGTCGTTCATGGATGTGGAGTCCATTCCCACTATCCCTCACCTTGTGGAAGAGGTGCCTGATTTCAAGGATTTCATTGCAGGTTCATTTGTGGACGGTGGTGACATCCTCGTTGGACACACTCGACCACAGCAAGTGAAGTTCTACCTAGATTCCACGGGATGTCCTGTCATGAAGTACAAACTATTGTGTACTGATGTCGACTGGTTAGGGGAAAACGGCACAGGCATTAAGTTGTGGAAAGAAGATGCTGAAGGAAAAAGTTTGTGGCCGGAAGGGGTACCATTGGCAGTTCCTCAGAAGGCAATGAAGGGCTTAGATGACATTGTGAAGGGTGTACATGGATTTGTGAAGTACTGGGAGGACTTGTGCAATGCAGACGTCACTGGGGAATGCAGGAGGCGCTATGAGCATGTGGTGCACTATTGGCGTGATGTGAAGGTTGTGCTGCAAGACCCACTACCTGCATCTACTGTTTTGAAGGATGGTTTCTGGCCGGCTACTCGAGTTCAAGCGACTCAAGAAGATGGGTTAGACGAAGACGGCGAAGACCGTAAAGAATTTGGAGAAAATGAGGCCTACGTCGGACCTTCGCGGGGGCGCCCACAACCGTCTTTCAGAGTGATTCGAGATGTTTTTGATGGCTACTTCCTTGCGGTAAGGCCAGCAGATGGTGACAGTCATCCAGTTTGGATTGCAAGGGCATTGTCTGATCCACATTGTAACCCTCGGGAACCAAATTGCGTGCGCATTCAGTATTTCCGTCCAACATCAAGAGATGAGGATGTTCAGAACTTCTACACTGGATGGGACAATGAAAGAGGTCTGCGTTGGAAGGTTGATGAAACCGAACCACCACGTTGGCAGCATACAGACGCACTGATGACCGCGTGGAAGTCTAGAATTCAAAAAGATACCACAGAGTGCATGATCAAGATTCCTGCTGCTCAAATTGAAGTCATCAAGCAAAGTTTGGCTTCAATTCCGTCGTCTTAAACACGGCGGTGGATCGTTGATTTTATGAGATTCTAAGTACATGTTAGTAATATGTTATTGAGTGTTATTTGGTTTCTAGATGTTTACAGTAATTATGCTTTCACATGTTTGTGGGATATAGATAATACTATTATATTTTATCCCAGATGTGAGTTAGGAGTTTCATAGGTGTTTCTGTGTTGAATTCCATGCGTGCAACTAGAGTTATGGATTTGTAGTAGTGAATATATGTTTTGGTAATGTATTTGCGATCTTTACATCGCAAACACAATATATATACTGTATTAATATATTTTGTATTTACATTATTATGTTTACATGGTTGTGAATTGAATGTAGTTTATAACATGAAACAATGCAATGTTTATTGAAAGACATGTATTGCTTGCAAAGACTCCTATTTTAATGGAAATTACAAGTTTAAACTAATAAAATGAGTGATTATGGAGCAAAAGTGTAGGCCATTATCATTCATTCATTGTGCCTTCAAAAGCCTAATATTATTTTGGGAGTGCCCCATAATCCCAAAATAACGAATATGACGTTTTATGAGGGCGTTGCTTTTTGTATCAGTTAGTGGCCTTGTGGCTAGGGCCTCTACAATATAAATACAAACCTTCATCAAAACGTCGTTTATTTTCTTGCCCAGTAAACGGTTCAAATCGCATTGCAACAATTTTTATGTCCTCAGGGCCTTCAAAATGTATGCTTGTAATATTTGCTACCTTGATTGTTGGTGAAAAATTGGTTGGTGTTGTTGGTGCAGTCCACAAATGTTGACCTTGACATCTTTGGAACAATCAATTATTACATTTCATGGCTTGGCTTATTGCTTCATTTAATGTTTGAGGGTCAAAAAATGATAATAATAAATCCTTCACGTTGTCTTTTAAGTCCCATTGAAATTGGCTTATAAGTGTTTTTTCGCCCCAGTTGATGTTGCAAACAAGTTGTCAAAATTCAGATGCATATAGCAAAGCTGAGTGAGATCCTTATTGTAAAGAACGAACTTTAGTTGTTGCCTAATGGATCTTGTCATGTTCTCCAAATGGTTCAGAAAATGCCGCTAAAAATGCTTCAAAGTTGTTTAGAATTGAAGATTTTTTTTCAAATAGGGACGAAAATCAAAATAAAGCTTGTCGAGTGAGCAGATTCTCAACCAAGCCAACTCGTGATTTGTCAGTCGGATACCGTTGAGGATGAAAAAAAATAATGAATTGAACTTGATTCACAAACCCTCAAAATTTTGACCTAGAACAATCAAATTTTTCAGGGAGACTGATTTGTGGCTTCCTTGCGGTTGAGATATTTGAATAAATTTTTTTTGTGTAAACAAACTTGTCTCCAAAGTTGAAACAAATGGCTTGGATTGAGATGCCCCAACCACTCTTTAATTTGTACTGACCATCACAGCAAAAGCTTCAAGAACATTCGTTCTCACCGATAAAAAATCAATGGCCTGTAAGATGAGATCTAATCTAGTCGCTACTAAAGTAGCATCTTCATTTCCTGACATCTTGATTGAAATGAAAAAGAACACTAGAAAATTGATCTAGTGATCAAAAACCAACAATTTAGAGATGAATAATCTACAATCTCTAAATATTAAAATTGTCTTCAAGAAGGACGATAGTCCACACACAATCAAGAATTTTTTTGTTGAGAAAACATAATAATAGTTTAGAGGAGGGTAATTCACAAGCTCTAAGCGCTTCAATATTTTCAAGAAGAGGGATAATCCACACTCAAACAAGAAAAAACAAATTCTAATATGAGTTTTACCCTTGGTTCTGTGAACAACTAGTATGAAAAAATATGAATTGAATTGACACTCTATCTATTCACTAAAAAGTTTGAATCCAAATTTTGTCAAACAAAATTTGAAAGGTCAATCTTGACAAATTGTAACGGACGTATAAGACACAAGATAAGACAAGACAAGATGACAAGACAAGATGATAAGACAAGACGAGTTTCTAGATAACAAGATTTGATATTAGAATTTAAGAAGTACAAGAGTAGAGCTTAAATCAAGAGCTAAGGCCAAGAAAGGTGTTGTCGAGATTGATGACTACTTCAGCCTTGACTCATATATATATTACCAACTAGGAGGTTCTTCTAGAAACTTCTGTTGCTTGGAAAGCTTCTCAAGAAACTTCCCTCTAATTTGGACGTCCATGAGATTCTTTTAGAAATTTTCGCTATTTGGGAAGCTTTTCAAGAAGCTTCCCTTTAGCTTGGAGGTTCTTCTAGAAACTTTTTGTTGTTTGGAAAGCTTCTTAAGAAGCTTTCTTCAACTACAAGCTTCTTAAAGAGGGTTCTAAACTATGTTTGTGACCCCATGTAAGCTTTATATAAGCAACCATTGGATGAAAAAGAGAATCAATCTAGATATCAATGTAAAGCCTATGGGTCCCACTAGTGGCCCAATTTTATGATTTAAGCACTTCTATTGGTGGATTAGAATGATTTTGAAATTGGTTCAACAATAAGGTCTTAACCCCTAAAGGTCAGAGACTATATTTTCACCAAATCGCTTCAAAATTGTTAATTTTTAATACAAGTACCAAATTTTAGAAATAAAACATTTTTAGAAAAATTTAACCAGAGGATCTTGTATTAAATTAGTTTGAAAAGTTGTAGAAAAAATTTCAAAAATTTCCACCATGTGGATTGCAAAATAATATCGTTTGAATTGACAAAAATCTTTTTTCTGTCTCTATGAAAATCCGAGTAGCTGCACTTCACAAAGTCACATTTGTATGAAAAAATGTCCAAAATGGTAGTTACTCTTTGGATTCATTCTTCAAGGCAAGTTGGCTACATTCTTGAAAATTTTCAGATCATTTGAATTTGTAAACAATATATGAAAAAAATAGTAAATAGAAAGAGGTAGAAACTATTCAAAACATTAAATTGTTAAGAGTTTAAATATGAAATTGGAAAATGCCAATTCCAAAAATTGTAATGTTGTAATAAATAATCTACACACAATATTTTTATTTTTTTTCAAAAATATTGAAAATTGAGTTAACTATAGGACTTCAAAATTTATTTTAGAGTAGAGATTCCATAACTACCCTCAAACTAAAACTCCTCATAACATACATATCATTAATCAAAATGGAATGATTCAAAGCTTTCCACGTATATATAAATCTAAAGAACCAATTTCAAATTTTTATTTAAAAAAAGAAGTGATTTTAAAAAAAGATTTTTCAATTGCCCAGACTACTTGTCGACCAACAATAATCACATATCATGCAATGACTTTTTAACCATATAGTCAAAAATTATGAAAATTGTTGGGCCTCAAAGCTACTTCTTGGGCACATCTTGTGTGAAAATTTCAAAGGAAAAGAACTAAAAATTTCAATCGGAGTGAGCTGCCCAAAATCGCTATGTTGTCAAAAAACGGTGCTTGGTCCTTTAGGGGTTAAGGTAGAACAAACCAATGCTCTCAATTACTAGCTTCCAACATCTACTAGGCCCTTCCATTTGCATACATCACTTACCTTGTACCACAATCTTAGCAACCCTCTAGGAGCATGACAAGAGGAGACACATCAGTGTGTGGTTCAGCATGGGTCATTCAGCCCACACTTTACTACTTTAGTCCCACCAAACTTTGAAAAATCATAAAAAATTCATTTCTTGTCAAAATGTATTGATTCTACTTGCAAATGACTTCTCTGAAACTTCTCAATCTCTGAAAAATACGTGAGTTGACAAATAGCTTCTCCAAGGTACCTAGATAGCAAATCTGCTTGATAATAGGCATGCTTATAAAGTGGGCCTTGGTGTTCCTTCGTGTTTGTACTCCTGCAGACTTTGTTCACAGAGCGTTTGTTGTCTTGGTGCTCTCTGTGTTCCCTCTTGTAATCCTTGGAAGCGTGATTTGTTCTTGAATTTTTTTTGTTGAAGGTTGCTTGTATGTGCCGCCTTCTGCAGCAGCGGCCTGCTTCGGGACTCTCCTCGAGATGTCCTACGCCCGGGCGGCGGGATTTTCTGGCGCCTGCTTCGGGTTTGGCTTCTATCACGGGTCTGTGTAGTAGCTCATTCTCCTTTTTCGCTTCTTTCAATACGTTCTTTAGGTCTAGGGTTTGGTATTTTCAAAGAGAAAATTTGTGAGCTTCCCCAGCTTTGTTGCGCACCAGACTATGATCCCAGTATCCTCATGAGCTTTAAATAGAATTTCTTCAGAGATGGTGCCTTGGACGGGGGGTTTAGTATCAGCTAGTTGGCGCAGGGTGTGGGATCGCAATTAGGGTTTGCGCTCGCTTCGCTTTGCTGTAATCAACGGAAATTAGCCTGTGAGCAAGGGGATAAAAGTAACTTGGCCAATACGTTATCGAATGGATCTCCGCTGGTGAACACATTTTCGGTAGACTTGCGCAGGATCTCATCTATCTACCTAATTTCATCTTTCACGAGATTCCTGTAGTTGGCACGTGGAATTCAATCTCGAAGAGTCGATATATCACAGGCATCCGATGTTGCAATTAGGTTGTGACGCTGAACTGCTTGGATGTCGCTCTGGAGCAAGTTTAACTTATGTGACGTTTCTTTCGAGTGAAGTTTTTTTGGAGCTTAGCTAGTCGTTGATTTGGGTGTGGGCATGGTGGTGGCATTTGCAGAAATGGTCCTCTGCAAGTGTATTTTTTTGGCAGCCTAAATGCACATCGGCTGTAAGCTTTGACACCATTTTTGCGCTGATTCTGGAACTGCAATTTGAACCCTAAACAGTCAAGCTTGGAGACCAAATTTGAACTTTAAACCGGTCTAGCAGGTACTTAAAAATGAGCACACCTTCTACTGTCGATTTTAGTCCTCCTTGTGAAAATGCTGGCTCCCGTTGCATTTCGTAATTTGGCTGGAATTCGTGTGCCAAATCGACTCTAGGTTTGAGAACGGAAGGGATTGTTTGAAATTGGTGGTTAGCTTTGTAGTGAACTTTGAATTTCTTTTCTTTTTGAGAGTATTAAGTTGGAATTTTCTTGTTGTGCTGTGTGTTAGTGTTTGGCTGTTGGCTTTGTCCGCTTCTTTGGTTTTAGTAGTTACTGCTTTGGCCTGTAGTGTCAGTGGCTGTTTGTTGTGTCCTCTTGTCTAATTTCTCTATGACATATTCGAGAAATTGTCAGGAGCTAGACTCAGGAGTATATTTGTCAGCATTTTTACTATGCGGCTGTGAGATATGAATACTTTAGATGCAGTGTCTCGAATGTTGTGAGTATTTGAAGGTGACTGTTTCTTTTTAATAAATACCGGTGTACAACTTCGGAGGGGAGATTATAATTTAATGGACATTAATGTTTTGTGAAGGGAAGTTTGGAAGAAGGAGCTTGAAAGCTCTGATCAGTACATTGTCTTTGACTGTCTTTTTTGCGGCCGCTATTTAGAAGAAAACTCCGCGCCTCCCCTACTGTCAATGTTATTGGCCATTCCTCTGAGCATAGTTTTAAAATAAAATTCAGTTTCAGCTTTAGGGTTTGGTTTGTCGTCATCTCTCACCAGTTGAAAGCTTTCTTGCAAATTTCATTAGTCTTTTGATACGTGATGCTTCTTTGGTTTGAGGTTCTGAGGAAGTCGTTGAGGATTAACCCTCAGGAATATAATTTTATTGGACGAAGTTAGTCTTGGTTGTATAGACAGTGTAGATGGGAAGGATGTATTGGAATTGTGGATTTCGATGTTGGAGTTTTGATGCTTTTGTTGTCTTATTTAATGTGATACGAAGACGTCAACGAGGGCAAACTATATCTCAAGAGAAATCAGGTTCTATCAAACCAATCCGGGTTGAAAACTTCATGTATCACACCGGCCTTTCTATAGACCTTATGGATCGCGTGAATTTCATCACAGGTCTGAATGGAACTGCATTGAGTGCAATCCTTACTGTGATGCCTCAAAAATATTTCCATATTCTAAAATAGGGACAATATTACCTTGGAATTTGATAACCACCGACGGTTGAGCGTAGCAACGCGAAGCCCTAGTTGTAGTTGGCACATGGAATTCAATCATGCACGATTAGTCGATTTAACATTCGCATTCAATGTTTTTGCAATTAGATTGCGTCGCTGAACTGCTTGGGTGTCGCTTCCGCGTTGTAGAGGAAATTGTCATGACGTGTTTCTGGACGGAGGGTATGAGAACAGTATTTTGGGTAATTTCGCCACATTGAGATCATGGGATTCATAACTTGTTTTGTAGTTCACGTTGCTGAGTTCCCGATTTTATTCGAGCCTTTTCTCCTTTCAATCTTCCTGAACATCAGACATTTTGTATCCATCCCTGACCCTCGTCATTGCCAGAAAGACTGAGGTTTCTTTGTTTGACGGTAATGCACTTAGTATGTTCAAAATCCTCTGCTGTTGAAAGCCAGATTTTCAAACTAATGCCAAAATTGTAAAGTCACATAGGGACAGAATGCAAGTCACGCAGGGACAGAATGCAAGGCCATTACCCTGTCGGTACCGTAATCTGTTCCATGCTTCCGTGTCCTTACATATATCAGTAAAATATTGCTGGGTAAATGCTGAATTATTATCCTTTGATAAGTGTCTCACTGTGTCTTCAGCTGAAGGTTTGCAGCGGATGAGTAAGGGAAGCTTGCAATTCGAGCAGGTGAAACGGGAGGAAATTTGTGTGCGATTTGAATAATAGAGTACAATTGCGTGAGATTTGAACCTTGAGATGGCGACGAACTCGGGCGCCACCGATGGCGCGACGGAGGAAGCCTTTCTGGATCGGATGCTCACCAGGTTGGCGCTCACGGAGGAGAAGCAGTTGGAGAAGGTTTTGTCTAAGCTCTTGCCGCTGGCGGTATCCCGATTAGGTTCTTCGCATCATCCTACTAAGATAAAGGTAAGTCCCTTCTCATTGATTTTTTGTTTTTGGAATTTCGTAGTTGTGGTCTCGTGTTTGATGAATTCATAGTTACGAAGAACGGCATTTGAATACGGTCTCTCTTTCTAGCTTAACATTAATTTGAACGTCTTTCCTACGTTTTTTTCAGTTACATCTGAGAGCTTAGCTCAAGGACACAGGATATTGAAGAGAATATGGGAAGCATGCTTTAAGTGCTGAGCATAGTTACTATTATTATTAAAATTGTCAGATTTCTACATATTCTTGTTAGCAAATCCAAGAATATTCCAGTACACCATTCTTGTCGCAACTAGGTCACCAAACTAGTTTCCAAGAACGCAGTCCAGAATTTTCGATTTTGGAATATGCGACCGTTCTTCGTAGCTATGGTTGGATTGAAGTTTGAGAAGTATGTGACAATTCACAGTCGGGCCCTAAGTTCTCCCTAACTTAAGTCCTAAATTTTTCTTCATGTCAATTGCTGATCACATCGATATCACAGGTTATGGAAATGCTGTCGCATATCAATAAGCGTGTGAAAGATCAAGCCTCCATTCAATTACCCTTACGGGAGCTTCTGAAACTGTATGTATCTCCGGATTCCGTCTCGATGGTGAAGAACTTTGCTCTTGTGTACATAGAAATGGCCTACGACCGGGCGCCTATCGAGGAGCAAACCGAGGTGATAGGGGCATTGCTCTTAGGTCTGGCGAATGCTCCCACGCAGCACCAGGATATGATTCTCCGACTGGCGGCCAAGGGTTTGGATCGATATGCTCGACATGTTCCTGATCAACACCCATGGACTGGGGAGTTTATGAAAGATCCCGCTAGCTGTGACGTGTTCTTAACTTATTGTTTACACGTATTATTGTTTCAACCATTGACAACATCACTTGAAGGTGCTCTCGTGCCACCACCCGGATTGTCTCTAGAACAAGCCAAACAAGTTCTTGGAAAAGAGGTTCTGAAAGGGGAGCCTCTGAATACGCGAAAGTTGGGTGTTCTTAATTATTTAGCTGAGCTCGAGTTACCAGCTGATAGTGTCTATCCTTTGTACATCGTGGCTGCTGCCGACGGTAATGAACGAGTGGCACGAAGAGGCGAAGAGCTGCTTAAACGGAAGGCGAATGGTGCTAACCTTGAAGACCTTTCCCTTATCAAACAACTTTTTGCAATATTTCAAGGTATTTCCTATACGACTAACGTGTAATTGTGTGGAGTTGCTACCATCCTAGTGTTTATGTTATTTTGTATACAAGACCTCTTTTGGGGCACCTTACAATGGTGGAATGGATGATAAAGCAGATGATGATGCCACACTTCTTAAGACCAGGGTTTATGCAAAGGGTTTTCGAGGCTTAGTGAATGAGCTATACAGTGCTTGAGGACTAGCACTCACTCCTGTGTGGTTGGCATCCTTCTTACTTACTTCCAATGCGTTTGCTTATAAATACATGTTTCATGTCTTGTCAAGGCTCAACGAAAGCAGGTGGGACTGCTGAGCAAAGAGTGGCTCCGGCAGGACCAAACTTGAAAGCCAAGCTGATGTCGGTGTTCACCCGCTCTATCGTAGCGGCTAATGCATTCCCGTCTACCCTTCAGTGTGTGTTTGACTGCATATATGGAGCTGGGACAACCATGAAGCTGAAGCATGCGGGGATGGAGTTTGCTGTCTGGATTTTTAAACATGCTTCAGATGATCAACTGAAACCCATGGCGCAAATCATCCTTAATGGGTTAGTGAAGCTTCTTGATGGTCAGAATCCAGGTGATACAGACACCTCTTCGAAGCAGCTCCGTGCATTCACATACCAAGCTATAGGTCAGCTTTCATTGAGGGCTCCCCACCTCTTCAATAAAACCACAGATATGGCGGTCCGGATGTTCTCTGCTCTGCGCAGTGAACCTGATTCTATTAGAGTGACAGTGCAAGAATCTCTCTCCTCATTAGCTACCGCCTATAAGGCAAATTCCGATATTGGCAAGGAGGTCGAAAATCTCCTTTTTGAGAACATTAAGGCTTCAGAAAGCGAGGCGAGGTTTTGTAGTGTACTTTGGGCAACCCGGTTATACCCTTTCTCCCATGCCCCGAGTCGCTTTATTTGCATGCTAGGTGTTGGGGATGTCAAGCTTGATATCCGAGAAATGGCCCAACAAGGATTGAATGCCTCAAAGCCTGAAAAGGAGACAGTGGAGGGTCCTGCACCTACTGCTGATTATCCAGGTTTAAGGCCTATGATGGAGTATATTTGTCAACAGAAGCCTCAAGTTTTATCCAAGTCTCCCCTGGGTGAGCGCATCATGCTCTTCCCACCCAAAGCGTTCGCTGCGATGATTACCTTTGTTCAGCATTGCTATGAAAACGAGCTAGGTGTAGATAAGAGTAAGCTGAAAGGTAAAGAAGATGTGGTCTCTGATACGTTGGGGAAATCATCTCCCGAGGAGGCCTTTCAACTGCTGTTGGAGCATGGAATGGCCATTGATGGGACTGCAGACTTACAAGGATTAGCTAGCACTGGTTTACTCAAGCTGGCCTCTTCGAATCTCAACAAATTTGCCGAGATGTACTCAACTCGGATACCATGGTTGAAACAGTTTGTTGGACACATTGACTCGACAACACGGGAAGCTATAGGCCACTTGTTAGGTATTGTGGTTTCAGGCCTGTCTTCGCCACAAGCGGCCGATCTACTTCAACAGCTAGTGTCCTCATTCCATAATGTACAGAAAGCGCGGTTTGAGGATTTGCATGGAAGTATTTGTGCCGCAGGCTATGTACTTGCACAATGCATGACAAATAGTCCTGCTATTCCAGAGCCATTAATACGTAGCTCTCTTATTGCTTTCTTTGAGGAGACAAAGAATGCAAATCCCTCTTTAGCTGGGGCAGCAGCTGAGGCTATCGGGCATGCAGGTCTGAGAAAACCCTTACCTGTGGGTATTGGAGACTGGGCCTCTGCTGCTTCGACCACGCCGAGTGGGAAATCTACTGCCGGGGAACCGTCAACTAGTGCCGTTGGAACGGAAGCCAGAACTGCAAAAACTGAAACAGAGTCGAGTATTACACTGAAGAAAGAAGCCACGAAATCAATAGATGAGAAGGAAGAACTATCATTGGCTTCTATCGTGAAACAGCTAGGAGTATTGCTTGCGAGCAAGGATGTGAAAGTCATGCAAAAGGGAGCATTAGCACTGGGTCATCTGTGCTTTGGAGATAGAAGCGTCGAGCTTTCTAATGCTGCTCTTACTGCACTCTTCACTTTAAGCAAGTCGAAGGCAGAAGATGTGTTGTTTTCTGTAGGTAAGTATGCTTTCTCACACCTATGCTTGTGGTGGCAGAGCTGGACCCTTTTCATCGTTACCTTGAATGAACAAGAGCTACGTGACGTGTTGATCAGGAAACAAGCTGAGACGGGCTTTTTACCTGGTTATGGGTGCAGCTTTTCTTGCTTACTAAAAAGTTAGTGATGTCTTAACAGGTGAAGCTTTGGCCTTCATATGGGGGGGCGTACCTGTAACAGCAGACAACATTCTCAAGTCAAATTATGTGTCCATGGCAACATCTTCAAATTACTTATCTGGGGATTCATTGGCACAGGGTAAAGATTCTGAAATGACTGATGCTGATGAAAGTACCAATGATCTGCAGTCTGAGCCTGCACGAGATAAAATTGTCAAGAAGCTGTTTGACGATCTTCTTTTTAGTGGTTACAAGGATGAGCGCTGCTCAGGCTCTGTGTGGTTGCTATCAATAATCAGCTATTGTGGGCATCATGGACGTGTCCAATCAATGCTGCCCCAAATCCAGGAGGCCTTCTCTCAGTTGCTTGGGGAGTCGAATGAGCTTACTCAAGAAATGGCATCTCGTGGGATGAGTATTGTGTACGACTTGGGTGATTCTGCTACCAAAGATGAGCTTGTAAAGGCCCTAGTTTCAAATCTTACAGGAACAGTGAAGAAGAAGCGTGCTGTGAAGGTTATGCAAGATACAGTCGTGTTTGAGGAAAATACTCTTGGTGAGACTCCTGGGGGAGGTAATATCTCTACGTACAAAGAGCTGTGCAGCATTGCAAATGAGATGGGACAGCCGGATTTGATCTACAAATTTATGGACCTGGCCAATCATCAAGCTTCTTTGAACTCAAAACGCGGAGCTGCTTTTGGTTTTGCAAGAATTGCCAAACAAGCAGGTGATGCTCTAAAACCCCACCTACGGGCACTTGTACCGAAGCTAGTCCGCTATCAGTATGACCCAAATAAAGCCATTCAAGACGCCATGGGTCACATTTGGAGGTCCTTGGTAGCCGAGCCGAAGAAAACTATTGACGAATTTTACGATGAGATCATGGATGATTTACTGACGCAAGCTGGCTCACGACTTTGGAGATCGCGAGAGAGTTCATGTTCTGCTCTGGCAGATCTTATTCAAGGCCGGAGGTTCAGTGAAGTAGGCAAGTATATTGAGAAAGTTTGGAACGTTGCTTTTCGTGCTGTGGATGACATCAAGGAGACTGTGAGAACGAGTGGCGATGTTCTCTGCAGGTGAAGTTTCTCATTTTGAATTTATATGGTTCAAAATTCGTCTTGCTACCATAAGAGATATTGATACTACTTCACAGGAGATAGCATTTGATGCTGTAGTACCGGTATACTGTAATATCTTAGCTGCTTTATTTAGGTGCGCAGCGTGCCCTCATTTACTTGGCTGCTTGTCTGGCTTACTGCAAAGAGTTTAATCTACAGGGTTATTAGATGGAAAAGTTAATACTATGCTAGTCCTTGTTTTTGTTTAGTTCATAGTGGTGGCTGCCTGAAGGAAGCTGTGGTACGTGGTATTTTGTATCCAGATCTGTAAGCTCCCTGAGTTTGCGGTTGAGCGACACGTCCCTGTCTTCAGAAGAAGATGCACGGGCCACTATGGCTATTGTGTTACCGTTTCTTCTGACGAAGGGAATCATGAGCACGGTTTCAGAAGTTCGCCGTCTTTCCATCACTACTGTCATGAAGCTTGTGAAGGGCGCAGGTGCAGCAATACGTCCCCAAATGCCAGACCTGGTGAGCTGCATGCTGGAGAGTCTCTCAAGCTTGGAGGATCAAAGACTGAATTACGTAGAGCTGCATGCAGAAAGGGTGGGGTTCAGCCAAGAGAAACTTGAAAGTGTTCGTATGGCAGTGGCCAAAGACTCTCCTATGTGGGATACTCTTGATCTCTGTATACGGCATGTGGACACGCCAACTCTTGAATCTCTAATCCCTCGATTGATGCAATTAATTCAATCTGGAGTGGGCTTGAACACGCGAGTGGGAGTAGCAAAGTTTATCAGCCTGTTGGCCCAACACTCGGGACCAGACATGAAGCCACACACTGTTGTCCTTGTCAGAGGACTATTTTCAGGAGTGAAGTCAGAGAGAAGTGCAGCCACTAGAAAGGCCTTCGCAGCTGCCTTGGGCAGCGTTGCCAAATACGCCTCTGAGTCGCAAGTGCGGAAGTTGCTCCTTGATGCGGTTGCCTTGTACAACTCTGAGAACGACCGTGACCAGCGACTGGTGAGTGCCTTGGTTTTGAAGGAGTTGTCTCGGCAAGCCAGCGACGTGTTCAAGGGTAACTACACCCTCATTCTCCCCATGACATTTGTGGCTCGCTTCGACGATGAGAAGGACATTGTGACTCTGTTCGAAGAAATCTGGGAAGACAACACGAGTACGGGAAGTGTGACTCTCACCATGTACATGCCTGAGATTGTCAAGCTCCTGATAGAGGGAATTGGCTCGTCTTCTTGGACTCAAAAGCAGAAAAGTGCCCGAGCTTTGTCAAAGCTTGCAGAGAGTGTCCGTGAGGGAATTGTTTCTTATGCCCAAGATCTCTTCCGGGTGCTTCTAGCTGAAATTCCTGGTCGACTCTGGGAAGGGAAAGAGGTGATTCTGGAGGCTCTAGGTTCTCTCTGCAAAGCTTGCTATACTGGAAAGAATGCGACCACATTGAAGACACAAACGTTTGGGCCAGATGCAATCATTTCCGCTGTCGTTGCGGCCTGTGGGCGAAAGAAGAAAGCTTTTCGTGATGCCGCATTTGCTTGTCTTGAGCAAGTACTTCTTGCCATCGACGACGATACGTTTGAAAAAGTCCAGATACTCCTCCTGGAAGCTTGTTCACAACCAGCTCCCCGCAAAGATAAGGTAGAGTTGAAAGAAGGTGAGGAACCGAAGGAGGAGGGGCCATCCGTTCCATACGTGAAAGTGTTGGGATGCTTGACCGCCACTATCACATCCGCTTCCTTTTCAACTGTTTTCACTTACGAGAAGGAGATTGCTGCTGCTTTGGTTGCGACACTGGGAGTTGGGCACACATGGCAGGTGAAGAATGCATCGCTGTCAACAATCAAAGCTTTTGTGGAGAAGCTCAAGGTGGGCTCTCAGTATCCTTCCTCTCTAGAGACTCTCGTCTTCCCCATATTTGAGTGTGTTAGCACCGTCAAGATAGCCCAAGTTCGCACTACAGCACTCGAGACTCTAGCAGAAGTTATTCAAGTAGCCAATGGTACATCAGGATTGCCAAAGCCTGTTGCGGAGGCCTTGGCGGACAAATTGGTAGATTTACAAGGTGTAGAGAAAGTTCCAACTGTGTTACATGCTTTATCACAATGTCTTGATTCATTGAGGGCAAGTACCGTCTCTCCCATGCAGGAATAAATTTGTAGAATCTATTCAGATCCCAGACAGTGTATATTATGCTTGTGTAATTCCTGTTCATATCCTCTTTGTAGCTGTTTGCTCGGCAACTTTACGTATTGAGTTGGGAATTTTTGCATGATAATAATATTATTATTATTATTATTATTATTCTGGCAGCCACAATAGAGTTCCTGGCAATTTCCAACAAATTTTCAACTATTTTCTTCGGACTTCCATCGATAAAACTATCTAAAATATTTTTGTAAGAAACAGTTTGGAAAAGTATGCCATTTTCAAGAAAATAATTGCACTGATGGTTGTATTTTAAATACTTGAATTAGAAATCAATTTAGCATCATTTACAAATTTAGTAACTACTCCCAAAACAACCAATAATGAATCTTTCATGTCCAAAATAGAGAGGAAAGCAATAATTTATTGTTTTGTAATTTGCTATATTCATTTCCAATCTAATGGCAACATTTGCTTGTGACATTAATTATTAACCCTTTAGGTCCCAAAAGGGTCAAAGTGGTCATTTCTAAATATGTAGTTTGCAATATTGTTTGCATTAAAGAATACAAGAATTATTACAATATTCCATACCATAAGAGACCAAATGCACTTTCTACAATTGAAATTTATATCTATACCTTTTGCAACATTTCCTTAAAGGTCAATATATTAGAACTTGTTTTCTTCCAAAAACTTGTTTGAGATCAAAAGTTGTAAGCATTCCTAATCCAGATGTTTCCTAGTTGCTTCATTTGATTTGAATTTCATGCTCTATATGTTCAATCTTCCTATTTCGGTCATAGAATGGATTGAAAAAGTTCCAATATTAAAGGAGAGTTTGTGAAATTGAATCTTCATTTGAATTTTCAAGGTAGCAAATAATCTTATGGAAATATTTCAATTTGCTACTCGATCAACTTTCAAAGTTGGATGAACTCATGATTAACTTCAAAGCTTTATATCTTTTATTCTATACGTATGATGTTTGAAATGATTGAAAAATTAAACCTTTGGAGTATCAATTAGACTTGAAAAGTAAAATGAGATTCATTTTTTACTAAATACTCACACATATAGGAGGACAAAGGAAAATACATCATGAAAACTATAATTGGAATTAACCTCTCAAGTCTGAAGGCCTTTTTTCATCAAAAAACACTCAAAACTACCATTTCTATTGCAAAGAGTATAAAAGTTTAAAAATTGTTTTTACTTTGTGTTTAACTATAGGATCTTGCACAAAACTAGTATAAAAATATATAGAAGAAATTTCAAAAAAATTGATTGTGTAGATTGCAAGATATTTGCATTTAAAGTGAAGAAAACAAGTTTCTTTGTACCTTGCTAAACTAAATTTTTTGGCTTGGAACTTTCATAACTACTTAAATTGTTATGTAGAAGTAGATAAGAGATGGAAGGAAAAAATAAATTGTTGATAGTTCTTAGATGGAATTGAAATACATTAATTCCAACAATAATATTTCTCTAGCAAGCAAATTGAACTATGTGGAACTTTTTTTTGAAAAATTACAAAAATTGAAGTTCATAAATGAATCCTATAAGTTATTTTTTGAGGAAAAAGCTATGAATGTCTAAAAACCAAGATTCTCCATAACTTTCTCATCACTAGTATAAAACTATATGGATCCACTTTTAGGTGGCTTAATTTCTTTTTTGATTCTCTCAAGATTGATTCAAGGACTAGTGACAGATTGGGAGGGGTCTCCTTTTAAGAATACAAGGTGCATTTGGACTTGTGACTTTGAAAAGTCATAACTAATTCCTAAGAGGTTCAAAAAACATGAAATGATTTGGTGTTGGTTCTCACTATTTCTCAAGTCCCACCAAAATTTGATTGGTGGAAAATTAAAAATTGGGACTAGAACCTTTATGCTACATTCTAAGGCCTAAGGTCAGATGCATCTAAAAATGCCTAAGTATATGGTAGTACTTTTTGGAAGTTTTGGTGCCTTGCAACTTGAAGTCCAAACTGGGTTTAGTGAAAATGGAGATCCAACTTAGGCTCCAAGTTCCATCTATTTTTTGTATATAATCTGATAAGATCAACACTAAGTCAAACATTTTTGTAGATTGATTTTGTAAACAAATTTGTATGTTGCAAATTGTGTACCTAAATTGCCCCAATTTTTTTTTTTTGATTTTCAACCCATCAATAAACATATATTCACTAGATACCAATAATAATGAGAAAATTTGGATCTAAAGTATTAGGACCTTGGCCTTTATATTATGAAGCTCAAGATTCCATTTATAATGGATTTTTAATTCACCTTCTACTCCCCAAGAAGTCGAAATTTGGCCCTGAAGTAGGACTTGCAAAGCTCCAAGACTTGCAAAGAAATGGGACTCGGGGCATAGAGAAAAACAACCCTTACATGTGACTTCTTCTAGTCTGTAAAGAAAAGTTTTATTGAAAAACATTTTGAAGAATCCAATACCTCCAAAAAAGAGGTAACCATTTCTCCGTGTGTATTTTCTACATGTATTTAGACGTGCAGCCATGACCCAACATTCATTACACCTACCAAGAGGACTTCCATTCTCTTGGTAGGTGTTATGGACTAGATAATGCTTAAGAGCATTATAGGACATAATGTAAAGTCTAATAGTTCATGACCACTGTACTTTTTGCAAAACTAAGGTTATAGAAAGAGGGACTACATTGTAAGTTATAACGTTTTTTTGACTATCCAGTGGAATGGTAACAAATCTACCTTAAAAAACGGACTTGACATTATAAATCCTAATCTTACAACCATGGTGTTTGGTGCTTGGAAAAGAAAACCCTACTCAATCGCAAAATAGGGACTACCTTTACACTAAACCTATGAACAAATATAAAAATACACAAGTTGAACAAATTTCCTTGAAAGAAGATTGGTGACAAGGTGTTTTTTTTTGTTTTTGGACAAATAGTTATGTGGCTTATTCAAGGGGGTTGATTTGAAGGAGGACAAATTTGAGAGAGGGGTTGAAAAAATGTTAAAGAAATTGTCCATTCCAACCCCTCTCTCAAATTTGTCCATAAATTTTGATTGGATATTCAAAATGCCAAACGGATTTTTGGAGGTGAAACTTATCTTCACTTAACAACTTCTTTTAGTTAAAAGTTTTTTGAGAAGAATCATTCTACTATGCCTAAATGAGGTCTGAAATTTCACTTTTAACAAAATTATTTGTTTTTGACTTAACTACGAGTGCTTCACAAACAACAAATTCTAACTTGTTTATCCCACATGATTTGTTCTACCTCCTACCAACCCATGTGTATATAAAGAGTGTCTTCTCACTAGAAATCTCAAAATGAGTTATTGATGGCAAATGGTAAGAGTACAATAGTGTATTACTCATTGGATTTTTAGTGTTTTTGGCAAACTAGATTTGTATGTTTGGTCCTAAAATTAACAAAGGAAGTGGAGAATATCATAATTTACTGTCACTATCCCGGTACCGAAGCTTGCATTAATGCTGAGAGGATGAATTCTGTGGATGAGGACTCCAGAGAGGAAAAGGCAGCCTCTCTGAAGGCTAATGAATGTTATGTTTGACAAGGATTACTTAAAGAATCCTATTGTAGGATGGTGAATTTTACTTGAAGTATAAGGTAAAATAGTCCACTGTGGTTAGATGATCCATAGTGGACATCTAGGGAATGGCCCCATTATGTTTTTTTCAGTTTGTGGGATTTTAGCTTCAATGCATGTTTTACCATAACATTCAAGAGCTGTGAGGGGGCTGCCTTCCCTCTGACGGAATGATGGGGTATATTCCACATCATTTCATCCAAAGGATGAAATGGTGTGGAATATTCCACACCCAACATTAGCTAATAAGCCACGCGTCAATACTGTCAGACTTCTGCTCAGTGCCATGACTGCACAATCAGGTTACTACGAAATTGAACACCCCCAATTCAAGCAATACAGAAAAAAATAGCTTTAAACCAATCAATTCATTGTGGTCAGTAATTTCACTATTTGAATTCCGTCACAATGTTTTGTAAGCCATTCATGCTCTGTGACTTGGAACTAGAAGAGAATTACTTATGTACATATGGGGTGGTAGGAGGTAGAACAACCCATGTGGGATATGTAATTTAGAGTTTGTAATTTGTCAACCGCTCATAGTTAAGTCTAAAGTAGGAATTGTGTTAAATCTATAATTTCAGACCTCATTTAGGCATAGTAAAATAATTTTTTTCAAAATACTTTGAACTAAAATAAGTTGTAGAATCAAGTTAAATTTCATCTCCAAAAATCCGTTTGAGATTTTAATCTTACACTCAAAAGTTATAGACAAATTTCATAGAGGGGTTTGAAAGGATTTTTTTTTGACATTTTCATACATCGTCTCTGAAATTTGTCCATAACTTTTGATTGGAAGATCTAAATTTAAAAAGGATTTTTGGAGATGAAACTTAGCTTGATTCCCCACCTTTTTTTAGTTAAATTTTTTTGAAAAAAGGCATTCCACTATGCCTAAATGAGGTCTGAAATTATAATTTTAACACAATTCCTACTTTAGACTTAATTATGAGCGGTTGAGAAATTACAAACTCTAAATTATATATCCCACATGGGTTGTTCTATCTCCTACCACCCCAAGTTTACATAAAGAGTGTCTCTTTTCTACAAAAACAATCAAAATAAATTATTGATGGCAAATGGTTAGATTTCTTTGGTAGAATACTCAATGAATTCTTTGGGTTTTAACAGACCATTTATTTTATAATTATTTGTTTGTATATTTTGTCCTGGAATTAGCCCCAAAAAAAGATCGCACCATAAATGTACTGCCATTGTCTCGGTCCTGAAGCTTACATTAATAATATGTGGATGCATTTCGTGGATGAAGACTTCAGAGAGGCAAAGGCAGCCTCTCTGAAGGCTCTTGAATGTTATGACATGACACTAATGGAGTGAGTGATTTCATTTGGAAACTCCCAATTTTTCAGTGAGAATTCATTGTAAGAATTGACTTTCTAGGCCTCCCATGTTAGAAATTACTATGATTGCTTTAGGTGAGCAAAATGAACATGATGGATTTAGAGTTTGTTGATTCTAAGGTAGTCTATAGACTATTTTGGCCAAGTTGAATTGAGCACTTCAAAAATTCATAGCAAATTCATACTTTGTCAAATAAAAACATAATTTCAATTGTTGTCACTAATTTTTTACACTTGCATTGCTGTGGGAAAAAAATTGGAGAATTACAGCAACCCCATGAGGTGAAACTCCTCATTCTGACAACAATGGGTTGTTTTACCTTATGTGTTTGTGTTTGTGTCACTTAGCCTTGTATGAGATTGATGTGTCACGTGTTTGTGTTATACCTGCATTGTGCAACAATTTTATAAATAGGATTTTTGTTGTTTGTACAAGGTTACTGATATTGTATTGAATTCAAACAATTTCAAAACATTTGTGAATTTTTTTGCTGAGATCAATTTTTCACACTTTTTCACAAATTTCGTATAAGTAAAAAAAAATTGGGAATTTGGGTACCATTAATTTATTTTTTCCAAATTTGTAACTTAAAGCTCTATTTTTTTTTCCCAAAAATCAATGTATGATGAATGTTTACTCTTTTATTTGAGGGGTTAACCGTTTAACGACCAGGTCGATGACAGGTTACGAGAAAGTGTCAAACTGACGCAATTTCATTAGACCAAGCCCCCAAGCTACGGAGAGACGGTGACTCGGCCTGTAAGGCCAACTTCAGAGTAGAAATTCCTTTGAGTTTTAAAATCAAATTGTGATGATTTTAAAAATTGCTAAGTTCTGACAAATCTCAACCTTTAACATGGCTAAAAAAATTTAACCTCAAACGCATTGAAGTGATTCTTCCCATTGTGTCCATAACAGTAGAAGAAGAAGATAGCAATCTTGCTTTGCTTACTTTGGGCAGAGAATCTCTCTATATACACATGGGGGTGGTAGGAGGAGGAACAACCCATGTGGGATAAGTCACTTAAGGTATGTTCCCACCTGTTCCCAGGTAAGAGCGTAGGTTAGAAGTTAACGACGGGGACGAGGAAAACCGGTCCCCAATTCACACTGCGAGGCAGTTCGCAGTGCTCTTACGAAATAGGGTTTAGTGAAACTTGGTGAGAGCGTTCATGCTGGCGATTTTTTTTGGAATTAGCCAGTGAGTGCAGTTCTTTGTTATTGGCCGTTCACATTGCATCACCTGTGCGTAATGTTCAAGCACACTTTTCCCGTCAGTTTTTTCGCTTTTCCTCCTGTATTTTCGGCGTCCCCTTTTGCGCGGTGGATTTCCTCTTGCGGATCACTTGGACGTTGGATCGGGTTACTTCGATTTGGCGGCAGCGAGCATTCCAGAGGCGCGTCTGCCGCGTCAGTGTTGGAGGCGACGTGAAATCGTGCTACGTAAGTCGGGAGCTTCAACGGCAGCGCAGCAGAGGAGGGCGCTTGCGAAATCAGCGACCATTGCTGTGGTTTTTGCGCAATTCAAGGTTTGTTTTCTTCAGTGTTATCCGTTGTGCTCAGAAAGCTAGAGCGCCATGTGAGCATGTCCGTTTCCCTCTGCGCATTGCATGTTTTACTGAGTTGTATGAGGAATTGTTCTAATTTTGAAGTTCTCGATTTCCATTTCACTGCAGTGGACAGAATGCGCCTACTTCTATCGTTGTTGTTTAGGAAGGACTACTGTATACAGATTGCAGTACAGTTGCCGATAGAAACACTGATAGCCTGTGTCTCCAAAATGTCCCGTTCATGCAAGTAAGAGCGCATCCGCAACCATTGCACTGCCTCATAGTTTTTCAATTCATAGTTGTTCTGTCATGGACGCAAGTCTCATGAACTGAGTTCAAATGTGTTTTGTCTGCAGATCGAGAGAGTGGAGAAAGAGTATCTCATAATGGACCAGTTGCGAAACCCTCACACAGCGGTGGCATTTGCAGTGTGGCTCATTCAAGTGCTGTTGAATGCAGCACATCCGCCCCAAGCGATTGCGCTCAGGAATACTGACGAAGAAGATAAAAACATGCTGGACACCATCACCGGGAGAAACGATCGAGTTCTTTTCGATACGTCCTCACTGATTAGGGCAACATTCGACAACTTCACCTTCTGTGCATCGGTGAATGTGTTGCCCGAAGACGTCCGCTTCTGGGTGAAGCCTCGGTCTACGACATGGTTTTTGAAATTTCTTCTCGAGCAGTACGATAGCAAGCGTTGGGTGACAATGTTCAGGATGACAAAACCAGCGGTTTTTGCCCTCACTGAAATAATCTGTCCTCACATTCAGCGAAGGAACACTCGCTACCGTTTAGCTGTTCCAGTCCTTGTGCGTGTCGCATGCACTCTCTTCAAATTGACGCAGGGGGTCAACTTCACAATTTGCAGTGAGTTGTTCGCTATTGGGAAAGCACGGTCTCCAAAGTCATGCGAGAAGTTGTACATGCGATTAACGAGTGCTTGCGCCAAGAGATTGCGTGGCCCACAGGAGAGAAGATGCGGGAGACTCAGAGGAAATTCAACAACTTGTGTTCCTTACCTGGCGTGGCTGGAGCTGTCGACGGTGTCCACATCTCGATTTCAAAGCCGGCCTTCTCTCCAGTGGACTACTTCTACTTCAAGAAAGGCGGATACAACATCAACTGCCAAACTGTTGTGGATAGCGAGAAGAGATTTCTGGACTTGTATGTTGGAATGCCGGGTTCTACCAATGACAGTCGCATGCTACGACGCTCTTCCTTCTTCCAGCAGGCAACTCATGGCACTCTTCTGGACGCTGCTTATTCGGTAGATGGATTCTCACCTTCCATTCTTGCAGACTCCGGGTATCCCTTGCTGCCGTGGTTACTAGTACCTCACAAAGACGGCAATCACCTTTCCCTTGCAGAGAGGCTCTTCAATAAGAAACTGAGGAAGGGTCGATGCGTGGTAGAGAACGCTTTTGGAATCTTGAAGCAATCCTTTTGTGAGCTCCAGGGCAAGTCAGAATTGAAAATTACTTTTCTTCCTGACGTAGTGGTTTGTTGTGCAATCCTCCATAACATTCTTTTAAGACAGTCTCATGAGGATGTGGAGGAGTTCCTTCAAGTCCTCCAAATTGAAGGTTACGAGGAAGATTTGGGAGCTCATGGAGAAGGACAAGCACCACAGGAGGTCCACGACGATGCCGCCAGCGCTGCTGGTGTCGACAAGCGCGAGCGACTGGGCATTTATCTCACAAGTAGACGTCGTCCATTACTGTGAGTTCGTTGGTGAGTAAAACTTTTTCTTCCTTCAATACTTCGTGTCTTTGTTGTCTTGTAGTTCCGTTTTTCAAATTTGACAGACATTCGCCTCAGTACAATGCTGTGAAAGCAGTGCACCTCAGCACATTGTTGTAAAGGTTTCACGGTACTGTAAGATGCCATGCACAGTGCACTCTGTCGGACGTCGACATGTACTGATACGATTTCCATTGAAAGAGTTCCTCGTCGGTGGCTTTCATTGAGACAACTGAGAGAACTGTACATGAAGACAACTGAAACATGAGACAACTGTACATGAAGCATAATGCACTGGTAGTACTAGCAGCCTGAAAACGTTGTTGTTCCCCCTTGGTCCACAACTTCTTCTACATAATAATTACATCTAAATTAGAACTACGAACGCTACAAAAAGTGGAAAACCATTTTCAAGTCTCATGTTTCTGGAAAGTGAAGTTCGCTAGATAATTACAGAACCCCGGAAGTTAGCGCTGCAGTCGTCCTTAAGCCTGTAATTGCCGTGTGCAGAAAGGAAGCAGGAGCGACGATTTCGGGACGGCACACCTGCGTATGTCATCACCGACTGAAGAAGTAGCAGATCCCGTTTACTTCGTAGGTAGTCACTCCCGAACGCTGTGGTCGTCGTTTTTGTCTGTTGCTGCGTCAGTTTTCTTGTGTACAGTGTCGCACGCAGCGTCAATGGCGGAGCGGATATTCCGGGGAGTGGAAAACAGTGGCGGCTCACGGTCAGTGGTCGTCTGCGTAGTGAAGCGAGCAGTGTTCATGTTCACATCACTTTGTACAGCGTCGGAGCTTGAAGTAGTCAAGCCTTTTGCTAAAACAGTGGTTAGCTGTGACAAGCAGTTCACCATTTCTCCTTGTTTAAGAATCGCAAGTTTCCCGTTCTCGTTTGCAATCGCAGCTGCCTCATTCAGACGTTCATCTCTGCGCATTTGGTAAGTCATCTGCTCCGTGAACAGACGTAGTTGAATGTCCATTTTCGATTTCTCGACCTCCACACTGGCATCTGCTATCCCTTTCATTTGCGAAGACATGGCAGCCCCAGCTGATTTCGTGGCCTCAGCAATTACGGAAGGTCCCGACAAGTTCTTCCTCTTTACAGCTGTGTTGTTAGGGCGCCTGTGCACTTGTGTAGCTGTGTCATCGGTAGAGGAGAACACATGTTGCGGCTGTGCAGCTCCAGTGTTGCTTGATGAACTGAGAATTTGGGGGATAACCCCACATGGAAGTCCATTGTAAGAAATGGGTGTTCCAAAGCCGGGGGGAGGAGGCGTACCTCGTGGAATGGATGACGAACTCATTGGACGAGGTGACCTCCGGAGTGAGCTGCTGCTGGAATTGTGGAGAGCGTCATCATGGAAGTGATCCTCAACGTCTTCTGGATCAGGTTCGCTGTCATCCTCCATATCTTTGTCTTCTCCTTCTTGATTGTCGTTATAATTGCCGTCAGAAGGGGAGGTCAGATCTCGGATGTGCGGAGGTTGGATTTGAGGACGATTACAAAACCAGTTATGGATAGCGAGGAAGAAGTCTTTGCTGAATTGTCGTGGAAGTCCTTGCTCATTGCGCTCATTGCCACTGAGTTCCCAGTAATCTGTCACCTCTCGACCTGTGCGACTGGCGTTGTCTGAAAGTTTCTTGTAATCCGGCACAATCTGATTCCACTTCGTCTTGCAGGCAGCACCATCTCGGAAACAAGGGGAGCATCCGACTGCTTGAATGTGCTGTGAAATGCGTTGCCACTTGGTGCTATCTGGAATCATCAACTCACGTCCATCAACGACGTCCGACTCCTCCAGGTACATGTCTCTTTTTGCTTCAATTAAAGCAAGCACCTCTGCCGGCACCCAGTTTGGTCCTCGGTCTTTTCTAGCACGTTTTCCTTGGCTGGGACCAGCTGGGCTCTGCTCTGCACTACGTTCATGCTGCGGTAAAGTGCCTCCGGAGGACAAGGACGGCGGCACGCCAGCGATGCGGGTGAAAGCCGAGTTCCCTAGAATGGAGAGCAAAATAGGTGAGAAGACACAGAACCACGTACAGAATTTTGTGTAGACGTTCATACTCATTTTAGAAATGCTAACATGTATATCAATCAACAATGCTACTCATTCATTCATGAAAAGTGCAATTGCTTTTGTACAGGATGCCATCAACTGAGCGACAACATGAAGAATGCTCCGAAGGAACTACAGACAGCGAACTTCAACATGTACTCAGAAGTTGCACTGGGAGAGGTTAAGCAAATTCAGAAGTCGCCAAGTGTATGACGATGCTGTGCTACGTCTGACATAGACGATAGAAATTCAGGAGTCCACATCCGTATATTATGCGTAAGTTCATATTCTGAGAACTCCGGTGACTATCAAAATTCCAGGAACATGTACTCATAGAGGCATCGGAGTGTTTTTTTTGGTTTTGCAGGTCTCCTTCCACAGCTTTTACTTTCGTAAATACTGCGGACTTGTAAAATTGTCCACAAAGGCATGGAGGAGGGGAGGGCTTACCGGACCCAGATCTCGCAGTTGGCCGCACAGGGCCTCGTCTACGTTGCGGTCCCGCCTAAGACTCCATGGCAGGCGTTTGTGAAAGCTGCAGACGATGAATTTCAAAGTCAACGTCCGCAAGCGCTACGCATAATTCAGGTAACTCTTGAACTGAAAGACACCTAGTAATTTCCCCCCATGGATCCAGCACTCTCAAGTGACATGATCAGTGACAGCAAGTCCAATTTTTTCCTACGAACTACCAAACAGTACTGTCAACCTTACTTCCTATGTTTACAGAATTCCGGCCTGAACTTCATGCTCATTGGAGAATACAACAGTGAATTCAGTATTTTGAATTCTGACATTGCTACATGGAAATCCAGAGCTCAATCAAAGAGACGTGGAAATCAAAGCATAAATTCCTCCTGCAAAAGCATTAACGATAGCATTTACCTGATGAGATGAACTCAATGTTAAGAGCCTTCTTCACAATCACGTCCTCAAATTCAGTTGCACGTGATCCAGCAGTGCCACACAGAATCGTCAGTGCTTCCGGAATACTCGCTGCGCAACTACTTCAAGAGATACTCAAAGAACTAAGCTACAGCGATGGCCTTCCTCTTCACGTAATACCTGGAAGTAAAATTATATTTTACATGCAGACGCCACTGCAAGGTATTAATTACTGACGACTCTTTCATAATGGGCCACCCTTTGCTCCAATACGTAGAACCGTTCTTAATTCACTGAAATCTTTGTTTTCCCTGGATTGAAAAGTAACTGCAACTTGTCGCAAGTAAAAACTTTTCTGCACATTATCAGCCATAACACCGCTATTTTCTGGCCTCCACCAAACCGCACACGTAGGCTCGGGGACTCACGACTGCTGCTGGTGGGAACACTCCATAATGGAGTACCACATTATACCGTAACACCCCTTGTTTAATGACAAGTGGGAACATACCTTTAGAATGAGAAGGAATTTCACCATGAATGGATAGTGAAGTTCCTTCTCATTCTAAGTGACTTATCCCACATGGGTTGTTCCTCCTCCTACCACCCCCATGTGTATATAGAGAGATTTTCTAACCTCTTCAGACCCTCAACTCCTATTGAGATTATCACTGAAGCAGACTTCTAAAGCTTTTGGATTTTTCATTGATTAAAATGTAAAATTTTGAATAAATAATTCATCAAATGTCAAGTTTGATGAAATATCCACTTAGTGTCCCCTCTTGGTGTGTCCAGTGAGGTAGAGGAGGAGGAGGCCGGTCGCAGCCATCATAACCAGAAGCCAAGCCCCCACTTGACGTCCCTGTTTGCGGAGTCAGCTGTGGGCTTGCTCTTAATAGCCAGTCTGCTATTGATGAAAATCTATCAGTTTGAGTAATCAGTCATTGACCTGGTCGTTAAAGGGTTAAGGTGGGTACACCCAAAACCGCCACTTTTTGCTACTAAGCCTAGTTACTATTATTAGACTAGTCAAATTTTCATATGTTCTTGTTGGCAAGTGAAAGGAGGTTTCAATGCACCAGAGAAAGTGGCATTTGGACACCATATGCAAAAGTTATTAAGGATCAAAGTTTGTTTTTGAAAGCGCTCCATCAAAATAGGTACATAACTGATTTTGGAAATGTACACAACTTGTAGATGGCGCTTTAAGGTCAGGTGCCATTTTGGGGGTGCCTACCTTAGTTAGGGGGATAGTGTCACTCCATGTGCCCATCAAGAGCTGATTTTTTTAAACTTATTTTTAATAAAAAAACAATAGAAAAATACACTTTTACTACATTCTCAACAATTAGTTGACAACAAGTATTGGGAAACAAAGAGATCCATGGCACATTAGATGTTTGGGGGGGGTCTGGAAGGCTGTTTTGGGCCTGTTCCCAGCACTGTTCCCCCAGCAGTAAAAGAATGGCCGCTGTCAGAATTTATTTTTTTGAAAAAAAAAAAATCTTAAAATAAAAAAAAGATGAACCAAAAAAAATATTTTTTTAAAATATTATATATATATATATATATATATATATATATATATATATATATATATATTTGTGTGTGTGTGTGTGTGTGACGTGGCAATCCCTCTGCCACGTCATACAGCTGCTGCGACGCAATTCTAGGGAATTCCTGAGTTTGGGAACCCTGGGGAACTCGCAGCCCTCTACGGGGGCTGAAAACATGTAATGATTCAGAAAACTTTTAAATATTGCAGTATGAATCTCTCCCTAAGGTAGGAGGCTCTGAAATGGAGCGGGCATTAAGAACGGACCCTATAAATGGTTGTGAAATGGACATGAGTTGGTTTTGTACTTGACATGTATAAGGTAGGAGGCTCTTGAATCACCCATGTAAGGGCTGATCTGCCTTTTTCATATGCTTCCTTGGTTGGTAGTATTTTTAATTCATTTTTCAAAGATAGAAAAATAGACGAGGAATCTAACACAAGTGGTTTCATATTTTTTTGAGCAATATTGAATTAGTTATGAATTTTCAAAGGAGATGTATTGTAGGTCCCTATTTGTGACCCTAGGTCTTCCATAAACTGCTCACTTGCAAGATGGGAAAAAACAAAGCCGATGATTGGTTGGGACCCCTTTTTTTTTAATTCATTCATAGCACTATAGCGGTCAATTTAAGGATCACCTTGTTCCATTCAAGAGCCATTTATAAGGGCGGTTCTTAATGCCCGAGCGATTTCAGAGCCTCCTACCTTAGTCATTGAATGAATCAAGGAAAAATGTATTATCAATTGCAAGAGCCAATCATTCACTTTGCTTTCCCCATCTTTCTTCAGAATTGCAAGTGAACCATTTACAAAAGACCTAGAGTCATAAATAGGGACCCAACTCGTTTGAAAATTCATAAGTAATTCAAAAATGCTTGGAAAAATACAAAACCACTTGGGTTAGGTTCCTCATCTATTTCCTCTTGTCTGAAAAATGAGCTAAAATTATTCCCGTCCAATGAAATACAGGAAAAAGGCAAACCAGCCCTTAGATGTGCCATTTCAGAGCCTCCTACGGCTTACACGCAACAGGCACAGGCATTTCCATTGCATGAATTCCTTATGAGGCACCCTGCTCCACATAGAAAAGTTAGAGCTGCAATTACGAATCCAGCTATGCCTCCAGGGCTGAGGGATCTGAAGAATCTGAGGGATTTGGAAGGCGCCGGTGTCCTCGTGGGCGGGGGGGTGTAAATGGTCCAACAATCACCACAAATTTCATGCCTGAATTGCAACTCTCGAAATCATCTTCCGCTATATAGTAAGTGTCGGCTGTATCTGTTGTAAGCTGCAAAAAACATGGTCGACCCGCGGCACTGTACCCTGTTGCGAGTGTTGAATTGTCCAAATAACATGTACCGTAACTTGATTCGGAAAGTGTGGATACAAATCCACTTGTAGGGCGATTAAATTCTGAAGAAAAAAAAAATCATGGAAATGGACAAGAAAATTAGAGTTAATCATAATGTGTGTGCAATGCAGGACAAGGAGACAGAGTTTTGGGAAAAACACAGGACGAAACTCTTTGGAGTACCCAAATTGGGGACTGATAGAGTTTGGTGTAAGTTGTGTTTCTTTTGTACTATCCTTAATTAAACCTCCCTTGTGACACCTGTTTACAAACACAGGATGAACTTTAGGATTAACTCTGTTATGACTCCATGTTCAAAGATAATCAAATTCAATTGGACCTATGGTTTTTAAAGATTTCCCAAGAGTTGATACTTGGTTCATTATGGAAGTGATGATTTGAAATACTTGTGCACTGCTGGGTAAAATGAGGAATGAATGAAAGAAATAGATGATCAATTCAACAAAATAATCCCATATATATGATAAATTGAATGTACTAACTGTGTACAAAATATTTATTTTTTATCAATGCAATTGTATACTTACACATAATTAATATGTTCAAATCTGTCAATGTTTTTTTCATACCTTTGGGTTCAAACCTCTTGTAATGTATCGTAGTTGTAGTGCATGGACTGCATAAAATAATTCTAAAAGTAGATGCCAAAATTTTAGGGGTTTATTTTCCTTCAAAAAAGAAAAAAAAATGGATATGGTGAAAAATAAAATAATGGATAAATAATTGTATTTTTAGCATCTGTTAAACCTCAGTTTTTAGAAAAACATTTGATTATTTAGAAGGAAAGTCAACTGAACCTACACTACACTTACAATATATCTATTCAGATTTCAACATTTTAATTTACCTTGTGCATGGAGCCATGTAACTTCACAAGCTTATTCGATCATTCAACTTCTCATCTTATCGATATTTTGTGCTTTGTTTCATAATTTGGCATGAAATCAACACCTTATTTATATTGAAAAGAAGATGTCCAATTATGAATTTAATTAAGATGATCAAATTAAACCTAAAGATCAAATTTAGAGGTTATGAGTAACTCACGAAGACAATCTCCAGTCTGGAATCCAATGCTTAATGCCCACTTGGCATAATAGGTAGCATTGTCCGGTACTATTTCCCATACAAAACCAACTCCACCCACTTCATGGACATTGTTGCATTGCACGGGGCTTGCACTGCTGCATCTCCTTTGAGCAAACCAAAAAAAAGAATTGTGAGAATGATCCCGATGCTCTCCATTATTGTCATCTACAATCCTACAAACACGTCGTTAATGAATTGAAAGACAATATGTTACATGAAATGGTCAATACATGATTATGAAGGGAGTGCACAACACTTTCTAAAAAAAGTCTAGTTAGTGAATCAAAATTTTATCCACATTTTAGAATTTTAAACTGTAGGATCTAATTCTTCACTAGTTTAAGGGTCTTCCCTACCAATAATCAAATTTGTAATGTGGGTCTTCTCGTGAGTCATTTCCCTAGTCTATGCAGATCATGTTAAGTTGTACTAGTGTTTGTTGTTGATGAAAACCCTCAAATTTTCTTCTTCCTTCACGTGTTAATCCATCAAATTCTTGTTAGGAGATTGAAGCTAGAAAGTCTCCTACACATGCGTTGTGTTAATTTTTCTTGCTACACCTTCTCTTGCATCTAAGGGCCACTTCACACTATGTCTGACCAAGCCAAGAGGCCTTGCCCAAACTTTGGGTGAGAGTTCAAAGAAATGCCCATTAAAGAACCTATTTTGTTGGACTCTCGACCATAGTTTGGGCACGGCCTCTCAACTTGGACGGCCATAGTGTGAAGCCTCCAAAGGCCAAGCCCAAAGTCCAAACCTCACCCGTGTGTCAAATTTTCAAGCAAAAGATATGAAAACATGAGAAAGGAGTCCAAAATGACCTTGGGAAAAAAAATCACAGCACATGCTCTTACCATCAAACAAGGAATGCAGAGACTCCCCGTTGTAATGGTGGAGACTAGGTTTCAAACCCCAGTGGTCACAAATAAAAAATAAAAAATTGTCAGTGAGTGAGAAGAGAGAACAAATCTGATTTTCTAGGATGAATTGATGAAAACCAACAACCCCTCCACCATCTGCCGTAATGTGAAGAGACCCTAAGTTGTCTTTCCAACATGACATTGGCAGTTCAACGATGGCACTGACAATGAAAAATGGCTGCACCACCTTACAAAATCCTTCAACATCGTGCATCATCGTGAAGTCAAATAGTCAATTTCTAGGGATTGGAGCAAATTCTGGGCACCAAAAAATTTGTGACATCATCATCATCACAAACTCTAATAAAAACTTTCACAGGCATAAGTTGTTTTTTCGTCGTTCTGCACAGTGCACACCCCACCTGAAATGTCGGTGCCAGAATCATCCAATTTCTGCCAATTTAACACTGACCCAAAATGTCCATTCAACAAAAACTACAATTCAGGCAGAGCCTCACTGATGCAGATTGAAGTGGAGAGATGTCAGACAGTACCTGATTGTTAGCCCGAATCCGTACCGTTATGTTACAACCACGCTCCACAGACAGAGATCCCAAGTGTGCACCAAAAACTAAACTCCACCTCCAAATTGCACCGTTTCCGACGTGGTATACTATTTCTACCCAAGCAGCTGTTGACACTATTGTATTACGGTACTCTCCTTCAACCAAAAAATTCAGCAACAAATCACGTTTCCAAGGATTACAAGAAGGAAATCAAAACACACAGATCGAGCAGTGACTCAGTGAGGAAAATAGACTGCAAGCTCTGTGCTCTCACAGGAATAAATGAACACAATTCAGTCGGCAGAGCAGACAGAGTGTGTACAGTACAGTAGCGAAAGGACTAACTGAAGTTCGTGTGTGGGATGAAAAAGTCAACTTGGCTTTTCAGAAGACACCTTAAGAATATTTTAGAGGTAAGGTAGAAGGCTCGAGAATATTTAGGGCATTAACAACCGCCCACCTGCAAAATGGACACGATTTGCACATGCTGTTTTTTCATAGCCTTCACTGATGTACAAACGATGTACATTTCGAGGGTGGACGATTTTGGAGCCCTATGCCATTTCAACTTCAAAATTTCATAACTAATTTCAAAAAGCTCCAAAAAATATGAAACGACTTGGGTTAGATGCCAAATCCACTTCTCTTTCAAGGAAAGTTTACTAAGAAATATTTCAAGAAGTTTCGCCTTTCCAAAATTCAGTTTCAGCTCTTAGGTGGGCGATTTCTGGACCTGTTACCTTAAGTGAGGATTGACTTCCAATACAATAGAATTCGAAGTAAACCAGGAAGGAGGTCCATGAAGCGCCCATTTAACACCTAAAGGATCAAATACCATTTTTTTTTAAAAGATAGCGATTTTGGGCAGCTCACTACGACTGGATTTTTTATTTTATTTTTTATTTATTTTATTTTCATACAAAATGTGCCCGAGGAGAAGCTTTAAGGCCCAACAATTTTCATAACTTTTGACTACGTGGTTAAAAAGTTATTGCATGATATGTCATTTTCATTGGTCGGTGGGCAGTCCGGACAGCTGCAAAACTTCTTTAAAAAGCACTTTTTTTTAAAATAAAAATTTGAAATTGGTTCTTCAGGTTTATATATATAGGGGTAGCTTTGAATCATTCTATTTTGATTAATGAGATGAAAGTTATGAGGAAATTTAGTTTGAGGATAGTTGTGGAATCTCTACTCTAAAATAAGCTTTGAAGTCCTTTATTTAACTCAATTTTTAATATTTGTGAAAAAAAAATAAAAACATTGGGTGTAGATTGTTTATTACAACATTACAACCGTTGGGATTGGCATTTTTCAATTCCATATTTAAATTTTTAACAATTTAGTGTTTTGCCCATTTTCTACCTCTTTCTACTTACTAATTTTTTCCTATATGTTTTACAATACCAAATGATCTAAATTTTTTCAAGCATGTAGCTAGCTTGCCTTGAAGAATGAATCCAAAGAGTAAACACCATTTTGGACATTTTTTCATACCAATGTGACCTTTTAAAGTGCAACTGCCCGGATTTTCGCAGGGACAAAAAAAGGATTTATGTCACTTCAAACGCTATTATCTTGCAATCCACACGGTGGAAATTTCTGAAATTTTTTCTACAACTTTTTAAAACTAGTTTAACACAAGATCCTATGGTTATAGTTTTCCAAAAATGTTTTTTTTCTAGAATTTGGTACTTGTATTAGAAATAGCAATTTTGGAGCAATTTTGGTGAAAACATAGTCTTTGACCTTTCAGGGGTTAAGAGATGAAATTTAGTGGGGTATGAAACTTCAGTAAAATATTTTTTAATAAAATTTTGTTGAAATTAAAATGGAATTGACATCTAACCCAAGTCGTTTCATACTTTTTGGAGCTTTATGGAATTAGTTATGAATTTTTGAAGCTGAAATGGCATAGGGCTCTAAAATTGCCCACCTCCGCAAATGTACACAATTTGTACGTTGATGGTACAACAAAAAGAAATGAAAAAGCTCACCAAATGGCACATACAAATAGTGAACATTTGAAGAGGTAGGTGCAAATTTTTGAGCCTGAGTGCTTTGAGAACCTCCTACCTTAATAGGAGACCCTATTTGCGCCACTATGTCTGAATGGTGTACATTCTAAACTTTGAAATGTCCTCTATTACTACATAGTGGCCTTGAAGTGGAGCAAGTAGTAGTTTCACAGAACAAATAGGGCCTCTCAATTACCTTTATGCGAGGCTATGAGCCATCCCAAAAAACATTGGCAAAATTTCACTAGAGTCCGTCTTACCACATGTTGGCTACTTCAATGCTAGGGGAAGAAAAAAGGGTGGAAATATGGATGAAATTGCCAAACCTTCTCAAAAAAACACATGAAGTTGACCAATATTTGGATGCCAAAAGCTACTACCAACATATAATGTTATGGATGAATGCACACATGTGAATGATTATCTCCATTTTTTCCCCCCTTTACTTACTTGCATAGATTTCTTATGCAAGTTGCTTCTACCAAAAGAAAACCCCAAATAATTTGGTTGTTGTGAGTCCTCCATCTTGAGGCTCTAATGAGTCACATGAGAAAAAATTCTTGGATACAGTAGAGTTAATTGTAAAGTTCGCCTTGTGTTTGTAAATATGTGTCACATATGAGGAACTCAAGGTTTAACTAAGGATAGTACAAAAGAAACGCGGCACCAAACTCCATCAGTCCTTAGTTTCGTCATGTGTAATTCCGAAACTCGGACTCTTGGTCCCTCATTGCACCGGTGTTGGTAGCAACCAGGCACGAATTTTGCACAAACATTTCGGGAAGCATTTCGGGAAGCATCTCGGGAAGCATCTCGAGATGGCCAGGGCAATTTCACAGCAAGACAGAGCTTGCATTGCCGGGCGCGTCCGTCTTGAAGATTCTCACCTTGACTTCAGGTACAGTACCTTAGCTTGTATACATTGGGTTCAGATTCTCGGGGCAGACGCGGCGGATCAAACGATTCCGCGCTTTCAGCCCATCTCTTTTTCGTCGGTGCAGACAGACATTCAGTTGAGCACATGTGTAACAATACTCCGTATGCTTTTGATTCCAACGGTGTGCCTGCTGAACAGTAACCAAGGCAGAGGTGTCCAGGAAAGCCTCCTCCCAAGTGTTGCTCACCGACCGGCCTCTTTCGAGGAAATTCGTTCGACTTGTGTAGTTTCTATTGGTCCACAGGTTTAGTAGGCACACTGAATAAGGTAACTACACCTAAAATCGCACAAACAAGCAATTCAACATGGTTCCTGTCATTACATTGGGATTTTCTTAGGTGGGTGGGTGTGTCATGTGGGTAGTGAAAAGGAGATTCTAGATTCTCTTTGAATGCATTTTTTGGACACCGTATGAACGAACTATGAATTTTCAGAGTGTTGAAAATAGGTGTTCCTGAAAGTAATCATAGACTCTCATGAATAGTGTGGGAGTATATTTCAGGCAAGAATATCTAGTGTCCCATTTTAGGTGTAGTTACCTTAGTGAAATTGGGTTGCCTTCACCAAAGAAGTTACCTCATGACTCGTTGCTTGTCTAGACAACAATGCTAGCATGCGAGCCTGGAGCGACGAGCTTGTGAGCTATGAGCATGGAACTTGTGAGCCTAGAGCCCCCCACAATAAAATTTTAAAAAAAAGAATTCCAAAAAAAAAAAGTTTCTAATTTTTTTTAAATAAAGAAAAATTACTATTTATAGTAAGTTTGGACCTATAATCGCTACCCCTATGACCGTGGGTTTTGTTCATTTTGGGGAGAGGTTGCCAGTCACTAATTCTAATGGAAAAAGACCTTCAAACTTCAGTGCATAGTTGAGCACTGAGTTCACCCACTACAATTTTATTTTCTACGCAATTACAGATTTTTTATAGTATATAATATAACCAGATGAATAAATAATACTCACAAAAACAGAGGCAAGTATTACCTAGCCTCCAATATAGCTTCTCATAATCAACTCTTAACAATAAGCTTAGTATAGAAATTGCACCCATCGGCATAATTTGAAGCCTTGTGGGATTCGAACTTGACACATTAGATTATAATCTCATGGACTTCTCACAAATATACTTCAACCTAAAAGAGAGACTACTTGTGGGGAAAAAAATATAAAATACAAAAGACGTCATCTAAAAGAATGGTATAAAAGAATGGATAAAGAATAAAATAAATGAAAATAAAACTGAAAATAAAAATAGAAAGTAAAGGAAGAAACAGGAAAAAAGGAAAAAAATGGAAATTGAAAAATATGATTGCATATTTTATGTGTATTATTGGATTAATCCCTAAAGGACCAAATGGCATTTTTTGGCAACATAGCAATTTTAGGTAGCTCACATCAAACGGGATTTTTTTTTCTTCTTTGAAATTATCACACAATATTTTTCCAAGTAGTAGCTTTAACCCTTTAGGACCGAGCATGCCAAATTTGGTCGTTTTAAACTGAATTTTAGAAATTGGAACACTTTCCTAGCCTCAGTTGCCTATGAGGTGTGAATAAGATGTGAGGGCAAGGAAATTCCACTTCCAGTGAGCCATTGGCCATTAAATTTGAAGCAATAATGATTTGTCTATGGCAATTTGAAGTTGGGATTTCTAGAGTTTCAAAATGCATTGTGGAACATGTTTCTCTATCGAATTTATTTGTGTATAACTAAAGAGAGAATGCCAACTTCACCATAATGTTCATTATAATTTCTTCTATTTTCTACCAAGATTTCATGGTAAAGTGAGCTTTTTTGTAATTAATATAATTTTTCAAAGATAGAAACTCTAAAAAATCTTATAAATTTCATTTCTTTTCCAAAAAATATTAAAAAATCAAATCAGATAGAAGATATAAATGGTTATTTGTGAAAAAATAATAATTTTAATTAAATTATAAAATTTTAATATGCAAATTTGATTCCAAAAGAATTCAAGAGGTTGCTTGGGGCTCCTTAGGCCCTAAAGGGTTAAGGCCCAACAATTTTCAAAACTTTTGAATACATGGTTAAAATTTTTTTGTATGATATGTAGTTTTCATTGCTAAACAAGCAATTTGGGCAACAAAGTAAACTTCTTTTAACCCCTAAAGGTTTTTTACTATGTTTTCACAAAAAACGCTCCCAAACTGCCATTTCTAGTACAAGTACCAAATTTTGGAAAAAAAACATTTTTGGACACATATAACCGTAGGATCTTGTAGTAAACTAGTTTGAGAAGATGTGAAAAAAATTTCAGAAATTTCTACCATGTAGATTGCAAGATATTAGCATTTGAAGTGACAAATTTTTTTTTTTGTCCCTGCGAAAATCCAAACAGCTGCACTTCACATGGTCACATTTGTATGAAAAAATGTCCAAAATGGTGGTAACTCTTTGGATTCATTCTTCAAAGCAAGTTAGCTACATGCTTGAAAAATTTCAGATCATTTGGAATTGTACAACATATAGGAAAAAAATAGTAAGTAGAAAGAAGTAGAAAATGATTCAAAGCACTAAATTGTTAAGGATTTAATTAAGGAATTGAAAAATGCCAATCCAAACAATTGTAATGTTGTAATAAATAATCTACACCTTCTGTTTATATTTTTTTCCAAAAATATTGAAAATTGAGTTAAATAAAGGACTTCAAAGTTTATTTTAGAGTAGAGATTCTATAACTACCTGCAAACTACCCACAACTAAAATTCCTCATAACTTTCATTTCATAAATCAAAGTGGAATGAATCAAAGCTTTCTTTGTGCAAATAAATCTAGAGAACCAATTTCAAATTTTTATTTCTCTAGAAAATGATTTTTAAAGAAGTTTTTTTGCTGCCCGGGCTGCCCGCCAAACAATGAAAACTACATATCATACCATAATTTTTTAACCATGTGGTCAAAAGTTATGAAAATTGTTGGGCCCTAAAGCTACTCCTCGGGCACATCTTGTGTGAAAATTTCAAAGAAAAAAAATAAAAATTCCATTCGTGGTGACCTGCCCCAAAACGCTATGTTGTCAATGGTGTTTGGTCCTTTAGGGGTTAAAACCACTTTTTTGAGAAATAAAAATTTGAAATTGGTTTTATTGATTCATATACATGTGGAAAGCTTTTAATCATTCCATTTTGTTTTATGAGATGAAATTTCTGAGGAGTCTTAGTTGTGCATATTTTGTGAGTAGTTATGGATTCTGTACTCTAAAATAAACTTTGAGGCCCTTTATTTAACTCAATTTTCAATATTTTTGGAAAAAAATGAAAAAAAATAAGGTGTAGATTGTTTATCACAACATTACAACCATTGAAATTGGAATTTTTTAATTCTATAAATAAATTGTTAATAATTTAATAATTTGAATCATTCTCTACTTTTTTCTGCTCACTATTTTTTTTCCTATATGCTATACAATTCCAATTGTTGTAAAAAAATTCAATCATGTATCAAACTTGCCTTGTTGAATGAATCCAAAGAATTACAAATATTTTGGACATTTTTTTATAATGATTTGACCTTGTGAAGTGCAGCTACCTAGATATTTGCTGAGCCAAAATAATGATTTTTTTCACTTCAAACGCTAATAACTTGCAATCTACATTATGAAAATTTCTTTAAAGTTTTTACATCTTTTCACACTAGCTTAATGCAAGATCCTATGGTTACATGTGTCCACAAATATTTATTTTTATAAATTTGGTACTTGTACTAAAAATGGCAATTTTGGAGCAATTTTGGTGAAAACATAGTAAAAAACCTTTAGGGATTAAGATTTTCAATTTTAGTTCTTGGCCATTCATACCTTCTTACTTCAAACATTTCACTAACAAGACCAACTCCCATACTTTATGAATACATAAGCATTTTTCATTCCATAAATTTCAAATCATTTCAATCATAATGAACATAAATTAATACAATACAAATGAAATACATAGAAAAATGTAGCCAAGGCTATTCTAAAATAGTGATGATCCTTACTTAAACTAAAAAAAGTTTGAGCTAGTTGAAGCTTTAACTTGTGCATGAATGAATTTTTTTTATCATGAATGTCCATCTTGCAAAAATAATAGTACAAATAGAATAAGTACTTGTAATTCACAAACTGTTGATGACCTCCAGTAGTGGAAACAACCATATTCACAAAGTTTGGGCATGAGTACATGGAGAACATACTCATTGTAATTTGATACACATTTTTGTTATGGCCTACCCCGGTTTCTGGTGATACAATTGCACATAGCCCCAGAAAAAGAAATAAGGCCATTTGCACAATTTGTCCTCTAATGTTGCTTGCACTCTTCCACTTGTTCCAATGCTTTTCTATTGGGGCATTTGCAATTTGACGTATAGTTTGGTTGTTCCTCATTGTTGGATATACATCTAGATTTGATGGTGGCGGATGATCATACAAAATCTTTGACATGTTGAAGAGGTGACATGGCAATAATGTAGGGCGCTCTTGGAAACAAAAACCCACATGTTGCAACAACAAAGTCTCTTCCCAATCGAGATTGGTTACTGTCAAAACATGCCAAACCTTCGGCACCTCCAACTTATCAATGATCTTGCGTCAAGAGAATTTAAGGAAGGATTTTGAGAGGAACCTAAAAAATAAGCTTGAGATTGCATACATAAATGTGAAGAAGAGATTGCCTTTTCAACAAATAGACAAAGAAGTTTTTTCAAGAAGAAAAGAGGTCAGGTAGTGGAAGACTAAACCTTAAGTTTGCTGCAGATATTGCCTTCATCATCAATGCAGATGTTGAGGACTCATTTGGAAAGTGCCCCAAATTGACCACAACAAATACATTGTTGAATGTTGTTGCAAGAAAAGATTTATGGATCTCAATCAATTACCAACAATTAATTTGTTGTCTAGATGGTGAAGGGCTACATTACGAATGTAAAAAAGAAGAAGAAGAAGGCTAATTGGACACTGGTGGCTTAAACAACTGCTTTAGAAAAAATAATCAAGCGCAACAACTCTTGTTTTGGCTCTCAAATCCTCTAAGGTAGGATGCAACAACTTTGGGTGGCAACCATAGTGGTTGTACATCCCAAAGCTGCAGAGTTAGCTTTTGTAGTATAGGAGCAATGGTAAAAAAAGAGGGAGCAAAGGTTATGTCAAGTAATGTTAGGTCTTGTAATCTTTTCAACAACCTTTGTCCTTGTAGGATATTGCCAAGTGATTTGCATCTAGTTTGGAATGTTACTGAAAATGATAGCAAGCTTTTTGTGATTGCTACAAGTATAGTCAAATACGTAGAGGCAAAGTATAAAAAATCTCAAACAAGCTTCTAGGAGTAAAGTTTAAGATGAATGATTGTTGTAGTACAGAAAAAAAAAGATGTAGATAAAGTAATACAACTCCAATCAAAATTCTAGAGAGCTAGAAAGGTCGTGTTCAAACACAAGATGTAGGTAGGTTTTCATATTTACTTGTTCTAGTTTTTCACGTGTGTTAATTTGGATTGTTTGCATTTTTTAAATTTTGTAATGGATTAACAATATTACTTTGGAGCTCACTATTGCATTGTTGCTTTGTAAACAGGCTATTGTCATTTTTATAATCTCTGGTGAGCATGAAGAATAAAAAAAAACCTCAGGTGTCCTAGAAGTAACATACATTATCTTAAAAGAAAGTTTGATGGTTGTTGATAAGTAGCAAACTCTAGCCGAGAGAAGGCAATCAAAAGTGAAGACTTATATATCAAAACATTGAAATACAACAATTCAGAGCAAAATTAGATATTCAAGTTTTGAAAAAGGAAACTATGGAGATGAATGGATGCAGCGCTCTTGTTTAGAAACAATGATTGGAGATCATAAAGGAGGTGCTCTGCTATTGTGCCTCAAACCAATGTCTCATCCAACAATGACAAATAACAATGACATAGACACTCCTACCTTAGATTTGACTAAAATCTTGAAAGGCACCAAGAAGACGCCCCAATTTTGATACACAATCAATTTCTATTTTCAAAAATTAAAATTAAAATTTTAGGTATTGAAATATAAAAGTCTTGTGGGTACCCATGAAATATCAATCGAATCCAACTGAGGTCTTCTAGGTACTAGCTTCACCTTCTCTTTTTGGTACTCAACATAATAAATAATAAATAAAATCAAAATTAAAACAATTTTTTTGGATATCAAAAATAGGAAGTCTGGCTGGTACCCTAGAAACATCTGTCGGATCCGAATGAGGTCCTAAAGGTATCAGCTTCACCTCCTCTTTTCAGTACCCAAAGAAAAAAAAAAAAAAAAATTTCAATTTTTTTTTTCGGATACCGAAAATAGGAGGTCTAGTTGGTACTCTGGAAACATCCATCGGATCCGATTGAGGTCTTAGAGGTAACAGCTACATTACATATTATTCAACCCATGTGGAGGCCTGCGAGTTTTTTAGGATTCCTAGACTCTGAAACTGTCTGGAACTACACCGTAGCAACTGCGTGACGTGGCCAAGCGACTGCCACGTCATACAAAAGAAATTAACAAAAGAAAAAAAGAAACTCGTTCATCTTGTTTTTCCATTTTAAGATACTAAGATTTTTTATTTTTTATTTTTTTCTCAAAAAAAGAAATTCTGACATCGGCAATTCTTTTGCTGCCGGGAGAACAGAGCCGAGAACAGGCCCAAAACAGCCCTCCATGCCCCCCCCAAATCATCTAATGCACCTCCTCTTTTTAGCATCCAAGGAAAAAAAAATTCTTTTTTTTTTCAATTTTTTTTTCAGGTACAAAACTAGGAAGTTTGGCTGGTACCCTTAAAACATCCGTCGAATCCGATTGGGCCTTCTAAAATCGATGCAAGCTTTGGTATTCTTGTTTCCAATCTTTACGGTGTGGTTGATAAAATAATAAATAATGGATGCATGTTCGTCCTACGTCAAGGTGAGTGGACTTTGAATTCCTATTGTCAAATATTAATTCACATTAGTGAGTGTGATTTGAATTGAAGAGCATCTTGCCTGGCTATTTTAGATTGAAGTTTAGTTTGTTACCTGAAAATGAAATGTAATGTTTTTATGAATTTGAAATAAAAATTCAATTGTATACTAGTTTTGGGGGGTGCAGCAAAGTGTCTTCCTAGGTCATTTGGATCCGATTGACCTTGAACCAACCTCAGTTAGACCCCCTAGAATTTGTTTTTTTTCAAGAATTTATGAATTTTCAATGGTAGAGTCAATTAGGAAGGCGTGTCAGGGTTGTTGTAGGCGTGGTGCTTGGCACCCTTGGCACATCATGCTTTGAAAATTTAACTTAGGATTTTTTTGCCATTAGTATTTAGTAAGACTTTTGTGGGTTAAGGATGGTTTTATCTTCTAATTATTCTAGTCATAAATAAATTTGAGAAGTTTGTGGTACTAAGATAATTTTTATTGACATTGATTAAGTCTTGAATTTTTTTTAATTTATTTAATGTGACATCTTTGCATATATTATTGATGATCTTTATAGTCTATATTAAACCAAGAGTATTTGATGAGAACCATAGCTTTAGAGATTTTGTTTTATAATTTTATTTTATTTTTTTATTAAAGATTATACTTTTTATTTTGTACTTTGTAAATAATCTTTGTTTGTCCTTTATTGTCCAAAGATCAATTGTTGACATTGTTTTGTTGTCTGTTGCAAGTTCAAGTGCAGGGAGGTGTGGATTAGGCTTCAACCTCAATGGTGCATCATGGATAATCTTTGTTGCGGATGTGGCAAGTCCATCGTGGCCAATGTCTCTGGCAAATGCTAACATCAAGATTTCTAGTGACGAATCGGCTAACAAAAGTGGTCACCTTGAGTTGGTAAGTTTTGCAGACATCATGGATGCTTGCAATTGCGCAACTAACCATCTAGAACAATTTGTGCCTAGTCATTTCATAGACCCAAAGACTTTGAAATGGAAGTAGTGCATCTTTTCAACGATAGCTCCGAGACAATATATATCTCAGAGGAAGAATCTTCAATTTCAATTATTAGTCCTAATTTTAAAGAAAATGTGATTGTGCATGTAGTGCTACAATGGGAAAGCATGAGGTGGTATTCATCGACCACAGTTCAGACTCAGATGCTAGTGTTGCTATTAATTCTTTGATAATGGAATTGATATCCTATGAGAGTTCTGAGATTAGTATGTCTTTGTTAGAGGCCTACCAAGGATAGAAGTTCTTTGTATGGATGTTTGAATTCATTTGTTATAGCACTTTATGCCATTGACAGTAAGTATGGTTTTTAACACTTGATCTTTATATTTATACTTTGTATTCAACTTTATGATTGTATTGTTCCAAAATTTTGAGTTCATTGGAATTGTCATTGTTGATGGAGGAGTCTTCTATAAATCAAACTCAAGAAGAATGGATTGTAGAGATTTTAGGGACGAATGAGACAAGTCAGCCTAAAATAGAAGTTGATGAAGAACCTTGGAGATTCACTACAAAAAAACAAGAGTATAAATGACTTGTCTACTATGACTATAGTAGTTATTTCTTGTCCACAACGATTGCAAAACAATCATTTTATAGTCATTGTTGTGCTTGCAGTTATAGTGGACAAGTTGTTTGTACCCTTGTTTTTTTGTAGTGATTATAGGAAGGAGGATGTTGTTGAAGATAAAGAAAAAGAGTTGCTCGAAGATGAATTTTGCGTGGAATTCTGTCAAATGTAGAAGGTCAACTATGTAGCCACAATTGTTTCTTTAAGGATGAAACCTAATAAGTTTTTCCAACTCCAAATTTTTATGTGCAGACTTGCAGCAATGTCAATGGTCCAACCTACCTTTTTTGTGACGTGAACTAAGTAGAGAAAGAATTTTATCATGGATACTAAGAAAGAGCAACTGTTTTCTATGAGTCCAATACTAACAAGGCCGGTAAAAGCATGGAGTTCACAGAAGAAGAGATGAACAAGAAGAGGATATTGTGGTAGAAGGAAAATGACAACTTCATTGAGCACACTGATTCACATATTTCATTCCATTTTTTGAAAAGGTCAAAGTTGTTCGTGTGGGATGGAAGTCATTATTTGTTAGCATGGATGAGTCACATTTCTAGGCTCCATCTAACGGAGGCGACCTGGCCCATTGTAGTATATTGTATTGTCCTTGATATCAAAAGCCAAATTAAATTGGTCATGTAGGTCATGCATGATACAAATAAGTGAGTGGATCCTCTTATAAATTCATCTGATAAATTTTTGGTTTTACTTGTTTTACAATTTATTTGCTATTCAAGGTATATGAAAAGATTATTCATCACCTCACTTGAAATCCAGATCCATTGAGGACTCCTATATAAAGACCAACTTAGTTCATACATTGTACCAAGTGTAGAAGTGTGGCATTCTAGCCTTGCCCAAGTTTATGGAGATGTTGAGGCCATTAGAGGTTAAGAAATATGTTTCCCAGATGTTTAGAAAAACTTGATACTTTATGCTAGTTGACGTTTTTATGACTTTCAATTTCCGGGTGAGAATTTGATTACGTGTTTTTTTCTTTTCAAATTATTGTTTTGTATTTTATGGTTTGATTATTTATATTAAAATCTAATTGAAAAGTTATTTGACTTCTACAGCAAGAAATTGCTCTTGCAGTGGATGCTGAGGAATGAAATATAACGAGACAACCATGTTTGAAGAAAAATGCAAATCCAACATTGCAAATGCTATGAGGTTGGGAGCTAAGCAAAAGGTCACCAAGTTGTACGTGAAGATGATCAAGTCAATCATGGTGGCTAATACTAATCATAGTTTTGAGTTCTTAAAAGAGGCTCGTAAACATCCTAGAGTTCTAGACTACACCACAGCTACAAGTGACTATTAAATTGAATTACTTTGGATATGAATTTGAATTTGCAAAATAAATCATCCCGTAAATCATTCAATTGATGTATATGATGTTGTTTATTTTACTTACATCCAATATTGCTTGTCGTGGCACGGAACACCACATTGTGGTGATGGAGGAGGATAAGGAAATTTTTAACGCCATCCTTGAACCCATGAGGAAGTCTACCCTGGCCATGGCGACAACACAACCGTCATTGCCAATTGAGGCATCCCAAAATCCGGACATTATGACCATTGTGGCTTACACGTTTGCTCAAAAGACACCATTCAATAAGTTTGCAATTTTTTATATTTGTTTTTTTTTCATGTCAAGTTTTTGGTTTTGCAAATCTAATATTGTTTGACATATGTTTACAATTGTAGAGGATTGACGTCAACAAATGGGATTATAAAGACATAAAGTCTTCTTTTGAGTCCAAAGAAGCCTTTTCATCTTCCCACATATGCCAAGTAGATGGCATAGGTATTTGTGGAGTGTGGTTGTTCTAAAATAAAACACCATAAAGATACCTATGCTTTGAATGTTCTGGATTTTATAGATGATAGTGCATCTAAGGATAAAGAGACTTTAGAGTCATCATCATCTACAACTGAGGGTTTGGCGACCAAGTCCATTGCAATTTAGACTTTTGAGATTGACATATCTCATCAATCATACTGTTACATGTGGATTTTTATTATGATTGAATATGTGTGTTTATATTTAGACATTTGGTGTTTTCATTTGCATCATGTATATCATGATGTCTATCAAAAATGCCTACATTTTTTTGTTGCAAAGAACATCTTCAAAATACGTTTACAAGTGCATCAAAATTCATTAAATTAACTTCACATTTCTTAAAATTTTGAATTTAAACATATAATAAATCCACGGTCATACATACATCACCTATTTTTTATACAAAAAAAAATTCATGCTCACAGGCTCATAGGCTCGCAAGCTAGCAACTCTTCTTGTCCAGATGGAGGCACGTGCAATTCTCTAAACCCAAGCCATGAACCAACGCACCATCCCTTGCAACACACATGGTTCCCACATTACTACATCCTTCTATAACAACTATACATATTCATATAGTGTAGAATGTTGAGAAATTAGTTTTGGGCAACCTAATTTCACTATTTAGTGTAGTGTAAAGATAAGGTAGACAAGCATACTAAGGTAGGAGGTTCTAAAAATGTACAAGCTCTAAAATCGCCTTTTCAAACATACACTATTTGTACATGTTGTTTTGTAGCCAGTAATGTATATAGAGTGTACATTTGAAGAGGGAAGTGATTTTAGAGCCATGTGCCATTTCAACTTCAAAATTTCATAACTAATTTCACAAAGTTCCAAAAAAATATGAAACGACTTGGGATAGGTGCCGATTCCACTTGTCTTTCAAGAAAAATATATTGAAAAGTATTTCAAGAAGCTTCACTTCTCCAAAGTTCAGTTTTAGCTCTTAAATGGGCAATTTATGGACCTCCTACCTTACGACCTTGATTTGCAATCTGAATATCTTGGGGCCAACTCCAAGAGGGGCACCTATTTTGCAGAGGTGTGCACTTGTCTTACAAATTCAACCCAAGCAAAATTATAATTTTTTGATTGGCATTGTAATTTTTATGAATTTTTGAAGTGGCATGCCCTGAAATTACATAACTACCTAAAGAGTGGAATCGTATATGTCCTATTAACAACCCATAACCGCCTTTTTTATTTTTATCTATTAGCACTTAAGTATTCACCAATAAAATATTGACACATTACTGTTATTGACATTAATTCTAAAGGATTTTTTTATTGTGTTTTTATCAAAAAAACTCCCAAACTGACATTTCTAGTACAAGTACCAAATTTTCTCAAAAGAGTATTTTTAGACACATGTAACTATAGGATCTTATAATACTACACTAGTTTGAGAAGATGTGAAAAAAATTTCAGAATTTTTTCATCTTGTGGATTGCAAGATATTAGCATTTGAAGTGACAAAATTCTCTTTTTGGTCCTAAGATATAATCTAAACATCAGTTTCAAATTTTTGTTTTTGAATAAAGTAATTTTTTAAGAACTTTTTTAAGCTATCCAGTGTTTGCCAAACAATGAAAATTACATACCATACAATAACTTCTTAACCATGCAGTCAAAAGTTACAAAATTATTTGGCCTTAAAGGAAATCCTTGTCTAAATGTTGTGTAAAAATTTCAAAGAAATAAAAATTCTATTTGTTGTGAGCTATCCAAAATTTCTATGTTGCCAAAAAATCAAAATTTGGTGCTTTAGGTATTAATGCCTTGATTTTGTCAAATCTTGAATGGATTTGGATATTTTTTGAACAATTTAGGGGCCAAAGGTAGGGGACAAAATTGGACTAGTCTACCTTAGTCCCTATTTTGTGGTTGAGTAGGGTTCTCTTTTCCAAGCACCAAACACTATAGTTGCAAGAATAGAATTTTATTACACCTACCAAGATAATGAAGTCTTCTATATAGGTGTAATGAATCCTTGGCCATGGCTATAGGTCTAAGTACATGTAAAAGTATGCTTGGAGAAACGATGACCTCCTCTTTAGGGGTGTTGGATCCCTCAAAATGTTTGTCAATAAATTTTCCTTTATGAACAAGAAGAAACCACCTGTATTGGCTATTTTTTTCTATGTCCCAAGTCTTGTTTCTTTGCAAGGCCACATTCCGACTACTTGGGAAGCAGAAGGTGGATAAAACAAATATTATACATGGGACTTGGAGCTTCATAGTGTAAAGACCAAAGTCCTAATTCTTAATTCTAAGTTTTCTCATGAATATTAGGATATCTTCAACATATGTTCAATTACAGGTTGAAAAGTAAAAAAAGCCATTTTGGAGGCACTTTAGGCACACAATTTGCAAAAGACACATTTGTTCTCAAAATCAACCTAAAAAGATGCTTGATTTAGTGTGAATCTTGTCAAATTATGTACAAAACAATAGATGGAATTAGGAGTTTGAGTTAAGTCTTGATTTTTGTTAAATGCAACTAGGATTCACTTCTTTAGCACCAAGAAGTCTTCCATTTTGGGATGCATAGGGCTTAGGTCTTGGGACATAGTGTAAAGGCTAAAGCCCTGATTTTCAACTCTCTATCAATCAGATTTTGGTAGGACTTGGGACTCAAGACATGGTGGGGACCAACATCAAATCATTTCATTTTTGATGAACCTCTTACAATTTAGTTAAGACTTTTCCAAGTCAAAGTCCAAATGCATTTTTTTTAAATGGAGAAAAAACAGATTCATTACTACTCTTGGATGGATCTCGAGAGACTCAAAAAAGATATGAAGGCACCTAAAAGTGAATCTACATAGGTTTATAATGTTTCTTTTGGGGGTGATCTTCTTCAGGCTTTTCAATATCAACATCTAAGTATTGGTTGAATACATAGCCAAGTTGGTTAAGTCTAAGGACAGGAATACACAAAAAAGCTTGCAAATCAAACCCAATCCATCCTAGTAGTCACCTACTTCTATCCTATATTCCTATTGGTCATCTAAAATCATCTCTTAAGCTCTTTTTGATAAGCCAAAAAAGTATTAATTTTTTTTAAATTTCATCCAATATTGGAAATTTTCATTAGTATTTTGAAAATATAATACTTATTAGAATTTGATTTGTATATAGAAGTTACAAATTCTTACAAATACCAAGCAATAAGCAAAAATCAATTTTTTCTTTGAAGAGCTTTTAGGTGTAGCCACGTGGTTCAAAAAATTCTTTACGAGCTAAAGAGTAGGGGATCCTGAAAATCATTTGATTTACTCATAAAATCTAAGGTTTTTAATTTTATTTCAGATTCTTTTTTATGAGATGGTTTGACATAATAATATCTTCAAAGTATTGTTCAAATTTGGAAATAAAGATGAGAAAGAATGAAAAAAAATTATTTTCCTTATCATAATGGATTTTGATCTAGCATAGTTTGACAATGTACCCAATATTGTCCCTTGTCTTTTGAGTGGATATTGAGAGAACGTGATTTTCATGTATTGTTCGGCAAACTCAAAAGTGTACCCAATAGTGTACCCAACAGTGTACCTTGCCTTTTGGCTGGATAATGAAAGAATGTGATTTTTAGAGAAAAACAATGTAGACAAAGTTAATCAAACTAATTACATATACTACTTGGCAAATTCAAAGGTGTACCCAACAATGTACCTTGTCTTTAGAGTGGATATTGAAAGAATGTGATTTTCAAAGAAAAACATTGAAAGGAGAACAAATCATTTTTAAGTTTAGGAATCTGGTACAATGTCTCTAGTCTCCACTGGCATTGAAAACGGTTCTCGGTAATTGGCCATTGACATGGACAAATGGAACTTACTCTAGTATGTCACTTTGCAATATTCATACACTAATCAATGAAACAGTGTAGACAAATCTAAATGAACTAAGTACATATAATGCTCGGCAGACTCGAAGGTGTACCCAACAATGTACCTTGTCTTTTGAGTGAATAGTGAGAGGATGTGATTTTCAGAGAAAATGATTGAAAGGGGAACAAACCATTTTCAAAGGGGTACAAGTGGCATTCAACCATTGAACTTCTCCAAAAAATGTGAAAATAGGTACACACATCACTTTGCCACTGGTTGAAAAATTGACATAGGTGCTTGTGACATACCCCCCTCAACCTCATACTTTGTAATTCTGTGACATGTGCTTCACCTACAAACAATATGGGACAATACATGGCCGTATTTGTATGGCCATATGTGTATGTATATATATCCTATATATATCATGTATGTATTCCATACCTATTTCACATGCTATACATATTATATACTTTATATTGGTCTGTCTTATGTATCCGTATCCAAGAATATCCATATCCATATTATTTATTTTCCATGATCAACAACATTGGAGGGGGGTTGTTTACAAAGAGAGGGGAGGGGGGCGTGAATTGCAATCTGAACCTGGATGCATAATGTCAGCCTATTGGGCTATTCATGAAGAATTAAAAAAATTGATGAATTGTACTGAAATGTACGATTAATGCTTTGACATGTGTTACCTCTGAATATCCACTTAACCTACAGAAACTGTCAAAAAATTTTGTCTAGGAAATCGATTTATGTATAACTTTTTCGTACAACACCAACCAGGGCTATGTCACTGAATCTAGTAATCAAACTGACAACCTTAATAATATCAATGAATGCAGTTTCTAATAGTTGGTGGACAAAAACATGATAAGTTTCTAAACATTTGAACATTAAACGCACGTCATTAAATACGTAGTATATAACAGTTGAAGGAAAGTGGAATACTGGTCGCAAGAAGTTTAGACAATGTCTCTTGTCTCCACTAGCCTCGGGGGCTTCATTTAGAGTATCCATTAGCAACTACGTGCAAACAAAACTTTGGATCCCCTATATATTTTTTGAAATTTAAATATAAATAAATAAATAAAATATGAATAGATTTTCTTACTTTGAAAGTTTATGTATTGTAAATTTTTATTTTATTTTTAATAATAATTAGTTACAAATTTTTGAAGTAAAAAGATACACCATACAATTGAAAAATAACTTTCACATTCCTATATTATATAAGAAAAAATTATCTAAAAAATGAAAAAAAAATTCTAAAAATAACTCTCTACTGAAAGCTCATTTTGAGTTGAATATTGATTCAACGTCATCTAAATGTGTTCTCTATAATTATTTGAGTTGAAAAACATGCCATTTTAGTTCATTTTCAACCTCTTCTAGAAATCATTTCATATTTTATTTGAGTTAAAAATTTCAACAATAGAAACCTACAATCATTGTTCAACAATGCTCAAAATTATAGATTGAAAATATAGTTGATTAGAAACCACTTGTTCGCACGTGGTTTGTTGTAGTAGAACTAAGTGCCCCCCTAAGCTTCTAGCATTGAAAAAGGTTTCCAGTAATTGCCCATTGGCATGGACAAATGCAACTTTCTCTAGTATCATACTCTGATATTACTCTGCAATATCCATACATTGATATTTAAACAATGCAGACAAAGCTAACCAAACTATATATATTGAAATTTCGTTAAAATGGTGTATTCCATGTGCCATTTTCAGACCGTTTGGTCTGAATTGTGAAAGTGTCATCTAAGATACGTACAAATTTCAAAAATCTAAGACTGATGTAGATTTCAAAGTGCATGGTCTGAATTATAAAAGTGACACCTAGGACCATTCTAGATTTCAGACATCCAGAATATTTGGACATTTCAGACCACCTGGCCTGAACTGTAAAAACTGCCGAAGCAGTGGAATAGCACCATTTTAACGAAATTGCCTGTATATATTGCTCGACATACTCGAAGGTGTCACAATTGAATGAATCCGACAAGAAAAAGTCGTTCAGTTACACAAGCTAGGATATTCATTGAAACCCCATGGCACTAGGGATCAGTTAAAAACATTTCCATTGCTTTCTGCAACTAACGATTACATATATATACCACAGATATAAGTGGATTAGGTCAAGATTACGTACCGAAACTTAGCACAACTGGCTCCCCAATGCGCCTGCATTTACTGGTGTTGCACATAGTAGATGCTCGTGGTAGTCACGTGATGTACTCACAGGAATCCTCACAATAATGCAGACAAAAGAACCTCATGCATTGTACAGTACAACAAAACTGCAAGATGGTTTTGCAAGAGCATGATCCTCGGTAAGAAAAAGGAAGTGAAGACGTACAGCAAGATCACCGTACGTATGAGGCTATGAGCGACTCCATCGATTTGGAGAATGAGGCACTCACTGAATCTGACATCTCCCACATCTCACGCCAACTGCTTACTACTTATCTTCTCTTCAATTCTGGCACAATCATCTTGAGTCGGAGAATGAATGCACCAGATCGTCACCTTGCACACGGTGACTTTGAACGAGCATGGCAAACTTGATAGCAAATTTACTAGCTAGTTCCGGCGAGACAGATATGCTAGTTTTGACTTGGCCCCCAAACACGAAAGACGTGGTAGATGAACCCCATTTGGGGAAGTATCGGCCTTGGATGGCGTAATCTCCGACTTTGAATTGCAGTCCCCATCTGCAATTGAAAGAGTCACGGACGACAAATTTCTTTCGGAGACATGCTAGGATATAGAATTCAATACTGTCCTTATTGACAGTCTCTACGGGCACAGCAAAATTATCCCGGACTATCTCAAAGAGGTTGGCAAGGTATTCGCCCTCTACGCCAAATTCCATTACCAAATTCTTCCATCTGTTGTTGTAAAACCTTGGCGTCTTTCACTCTAATCTTCACCAAGCTCCAAGGTTGTACGTGAAGTCTCTGCATGCAAGTTGCAGAGTCGTTGCTAGTGCAATGGACACAAAAGCAATTAAGTATTTACGCACAACTCCCAATCACTATTAGTGCTTGGCACAGAAAGCAAGGTAACTCTCTCACTAGATAAGCTTAGTAGGATCTGGAGATGAGACGGATGACGCTGAGTGCAACTGAATCGAACCATGAATGGAACCTTCATCAATTGGAATTAGAATCTATTTAGTCTGTTTTGTGTTATAGTATTCCCAATAATCTTTTACAACTTGCAAAATCCTTTCTTTTCTAAATTTTTTTTTATGCTAATCACTGTTAAGGTAGCCAAAGTTGATGCATGTTTATCTTGAAGGTAGCATATTGCACAAAATTCCATAAATTAGGTAGAATAGCATATTGCACTAAAATCCATAACCTAGTTCTGGGATCACTGGTTTCTACTTTACCTTCGTGAGTGGTGTGCCCTGCTCTTGCCTGCTCACCGCGTCCTCAAACGAGCAGATGGAGTCCTGCATCGCCTCGTTGTAACTGAAGTACTTTCCCAATCTCCTGCTGTGATTTTCAGCAATGACACTTGGTTGCTTTTATATGCTTTGCCGATTGAAATTTGCTGAGGCGAACTGTGACTGCCGGCGTCTCTTCATTTCCTGAGGCGTGCGCAGGTTGTTGGACTACTGGCCTTGCCGAAGACCCCCGGTTCTAAGCTGGGATCATCACGAGTGGCTTCGCGCACTGGGACGGGGTTGTTCTCGCCCGCCTCGGTGTCGATGCGGAGCTCTTGGAGGTGCAATTCAAGTTCAGTGCAGGCGACCATGACAAGTAAGGTAAAGCTGCCCCTCACCACCCTGATTTGCAATCTGAATATCTTGGGGCCAATTCTAAGAAGGGCACATATTTTTCAGATCTGTGTGCTTGTTTCACGAATCAAACCCAAGTGGAATTATAATTTTTTGATCAAAACTGTAATTTCTGTGAATTTTTGAAGTAATCAGCCTGAAATTAGAAAACCGTGCATAGAGTGGAGACATAAACACCCTATTACTATTAACAACCCATAACCGTCCTTCTGTATATCTATTAGCACTTAAGTATCCACCAATCAAGGGTTGACATGTTATCCCATGTTGACATTAAAGCCAAAATCTTGTCAGATTTTGTCAGAATCTTAAATGGTTTAGGATGCTTTCTGGACAAATTTGGATGGAGCAGTGAACGCAAACGTAGGCCACGGAATTGGGAAGCTGACGGTGAAGGGCAGGTTTATTTTAATGGGGCCGAGAAGAATTATGCTTGGAGTGGTTTTGAAGCTACTATGTATTAGGGTTTAAGGTAGAGAAACCCAATGTGGCCTAGTGGAGCGTAGTTTGACTGGTCAATTTTTTTGTATGTTCTTGGTTGGCAAATGGTATGAATGCGGATTCAATACACCAATGAATGCGTTATTTGCACAACGTATGCGAAAGTTATAAGGGGTCAAATTTTCACTGGGAGACTTTCTAAAATCGCTTCTTCCACCATAGGGGCAAATGATTATTGTGATGTGTAACAATTAATCAAGTGGCACTTTGGGTTCTCTGGCATTTTTAAGTACCGCCATATTGCGTATTCCATGGTTCCGAAATTTGGGGTTTCAAAGAGGTTTTGTGGGGGTGGAATTTGAGTGTGGTTTTTGTTTAGTCTGTTTTGTGTTCGATAATGCGTACGTAGGACGGTTGTACCAATTTGTCTAGTCTTCCATCAATGCACTCAAGCTTTTGTGCATGCAAAGAGGGGGCAAGAAGTCGGTCCTATCTACTCATGTGGCGACCACTAATGAGTCTGCTAAGCAGGTGTCATCGTCAATGAATGACGACTCGCCGAAATCTACTTCCCTGAATGGTGGTGCACTTGCTACCAAGACTGCAGACAATATTACTGTCTTCGGGGCTTCTTGAGACTTGACGGTTTGTGTTCATCAAATATATGGATGATGATCTCGTGACATTATAATGAACCATGCAATGCTTTACCTTAGATAAGTTACATCTGCAACTAAGATTTTGAACGTATCTTTGATCTCAGGCAATTGAGTCAGAGGCCAAAAGACACATTTGTAAGTGAATACTAGACAACAAAGCAAACATCAAAGGATAGTAAAAAACAAACATTGAGAGTTCCAACTTGTTTTTTGTTTCTTTAATTCATAATGAGTGACATAATATATTGTCACATGTCATACAACAATTTTAATAGGCTCCTTATCTCTACATTTATATTTAAGTAGGTATTCTTGGACGATTTCAGCCACGGGGAGGGGCCACTACTATGTAGCAAACACTATTGGACACAATTGCAATACCTAACATGCAAATCACAGGTAAAGAAATGATTATTGGAGGAGCAAAGACACCAGGGCCTTACACATGTCTTAAAACTAGCCCGTACAAGACCAGATGTGGGGGCAAAAAAGGTGGGTTGGGTGTTTCGGAGCCAAACCGGACAAGTTGGCTTTCCCGTGAGGTCTAGCCCTTGTAGGCATTTTCTACCTCACGGGAGAGTTGGAGTTACCACATGTGGTTGGGGAAGAATGGGAGTTACTGCATGTGATTGGAAGCCTTGGGTTCATCTTCCACCATTTTCCTCATTTCTGTCTTTTTTGTATCCAAACCGTGTTTTGGAGGGATTTGTTGTAGAGTTTTCTTGTTTGTTTCTCTTTAGTGTAGTGAGGTAGGATTTAAAGTTGCACATCATGGAGCCCCTAAGGGGAGGAATGCTTTGGTTGATGGTTTATAATGAGGGGGGGGATAGTTCTGTAGGGAGTTAAGAGAGAGGCTCTTGTGGCACATGAAATGTTAGGAGAGAATGGAAGGAGAGCATTGTGAGGTTTTTGGTTGACATGTGTGCAAACTATTGCTGGGAGTACAAAAGAAAAGCCTTTAGGTAGGCGAATTTGATGTTCTTGACCTAGGAGCTCAACGCACAATTTTCAGAAGAACCTCAACGTACGTGGCAATAAACCAGAGATAAATACGCCAACATGAAGTCCACTTATCAAAAGGAGAAGCTCAAGCAGAAAGAAATGGGAGCGCCACCATCAATATGGATTCTTTGGTATGAAGTTTTCGATCACATGTACAATGGTGTAGCTAGAATTTGTGGTGTAATCCACGGTGTTGACCAAGGTGTTCGTATGCAGCATCAAGAGCATGTAGTTCTTAGTGATGATAGTGAGGATAATGTGCCTAGTACTCCTCCTCCTCCCCCTTGCTACATCACAGTCCCCTCATACAAAGGCAATGAACCAATCTAGTATTGAGGGCCACGTAAATAAAAGTACAGGAAAGAGGAAGTTGGCTATAGGCAATAAAACCATTATACAGCCATCAATAATTTCTTAAAGGGAATTTTGGAAGTTGAGAAAATAAAATAAGATTTAGTAGAGAAGATAATTGATAGTGAAAGAGAGGGGAGAGAGATGATGATGAAGAGTCAATTACAAATGGCAACTTTGATTGTAGAAGCTTTGAAGGACAAGGAATCTACAGGAAGTTCCAAGTAGAAGTATGGTCTCATATGTGACCTACTTTCAGTACTTCGGGGTCTTGAAAATTTTGTTTCCAATCTTGTATAGAATTTGATTTGATTGATTAGTTTCAAATTCCAATACTTTGAATAAAAATTTATTTTTTTATTGCATCACAGATCCATGGACACATGCTTTTCAATCCAATAGGTGGATCCCGTTGCATATGCGGAATGAATACACCAGGTTTTGGCTAGTTTAACATCTCACAATAATTGTGTAACCAACAACGAGCTATTGTGACTCTAGTAGCTCTATCAGCTCTAGAATTGAAATTCTTCAAAAATCTCCATTAGTTCTTCAATGTGCCAAATGCTTGTTCAATAACAACTCTTTTGGAATTCATAGAGTTGTCAAACCTTTTCTTCTGCAAGTCATTAGGTGCCTTCCAATTTTGATCAAATAGATCCAAATAGAATAGGCATCATCTCCTATTAAAAAAAGAGTGCATTCTTCATCTCCAACCAAAACCATTGATTGTTGCAAAATATCTCGTCTTCTTAAACTTTTGTATAAGCTGGACACTTTGAATTGTCCCCCATCATGCACTCCTCTAGGTTGTCCCGCACACATATTCCAAAAAATCTTCCATGAATCACAAATCGCTTGCAAAACAATGGAATTGAATTTTTTCCTATTGTAAAAGTCAGAAGCCGCTAATGTGACCCTCTTATTTGGACTCTTTTATAATGGTATGTGTGTCCCATCTATTGCTCCACATATATTAGGTAGACCTGTAATTTCTTCAAAATAAAAAATAATGCTATGAAGATGGTTTTTAGTAGGAATTGTAATGCAATGGCTAAATAATTTGTCTTTATCTGTAAGTATGTCACAAAAAATATCCACATACTTCATAATGTTGAAGCTCCAATCTTGAAACGATTTGTCATATGTTTGGCACTATGACTATGTGCAAATCTATGAAGAACACATGATAATATTTTATCCATTTTCATTTGTGGCCTCACTTGATTCACACACTTACTTCGTAAAGAAGGAGTTATTAACATGGTTGATAGGACGTCTGGGCATCCTGCTGGACGTCTAGCGCACGTAGGCGTTGATGCTGGGTTGTTAATTGACATACCAGATTTTTTTGTTCTCCTGTCCAGTGGACGGTCGGACTGTCAGTCAGACGGGGAGTCAAGTGGATGGGGGTCGGGCAGACGGGAGACTGAAGGCCAAAATGAATTTTTTTTTCCAAAAAACATAGTAGTTTGAACAAAAAGAATATGACCCTCCCCCCCTCCAAAGTTGACGTGTCACAAAATGAATATCCTCGGTTAAAACTTACATTCTTTTAATTAACCCCTAAAAGATCAAGTTCGTTTTTATATGAAATATCACTCTAAACGATATTATTTATTGTAAAGAGAATAAACTTTACAAATATTTATTTTTTGCAAATACAACTTTCAGATCTTCCACTAGAGTAATAGAATTGTAGAAGAATGTATGGAAGAAATTATTGAAATTTAAACTAAATAGATTGCAAGATATTTGCATTTAGAGTGAAGAAAACAAATTTTGATGCTTGCTACTCCACGTCCCCACTAGAAAAAAAATAATTCAAAAAATGAATTCTTTATTTTAAATGTAAGAAAAAAAAAGAACTTCATATAAAAATAAATCATTTATTTTATTTTCCACTATATTTTTAGGACTATAAGTTATAATTCTAATGCAAAATAAACAATTATAATTAAAATTTTCTTACTTTGAATTAATTTTTAAAAATAAATAAAAAATTTACTTTCGAACCTTTGAGCAAGTGTTGTGGAAGATGTTGTCTTTTGTCACTAATGTCATTACCCCCCCCAAGAGGGAGTTAGTGACATTAGTGATAAATCACAACATCTCCCACAACTTTTGAATGAAGGGACCAAATCCTCTAAGACTTTGCGCATGTGTTCAAGCGTATGAGGTCCACCTCTATGCCAATTTTGGGGAACTTTGATCACTTTTGGAATTTTTCACAATTTGTTGATTATTTTCATTTTCAACTCCAGAATGAATAAGAATGGTGACATTAGTGACAAAAGACAACATCTTCTACAACACTTGTTCATAGGTTGGAGCAATTGTCTCAAAGGCCTTTAGTACTTGCACAAAGACCTAGGCAAGCATCTTTGCTCAAGAAATTGGACATGTCTGCCCTCATTTTTATTCATTTTGGAGTTGAAATTGAAAATAATCAACGAATTGTGAAAAATTCCAAATGTAATCTAAGTTCCCCAAAATTGGCATGGAGGTGGACCTCATATGCTTAAACACATGCGCAAAGTCTTACAGGGTTTAGTCCCTTCATTCAAAAGTTGTGGGAGATGTTGTGATTTATCACTAATGTCACTAACCCCCTTTTGGGGGATTAGTGAAATTAGTGACAAATCACAACACCTCCTCCAACACTTGCTCAAAGATTGGAGTATATTCAAAGTAAATTTTTTATTTGTTTTTAAAAATTAATTCAAAGTAAATTTTTTTAAATTATATTTCTTTATTTATTTTGCATTAAAATTATAACTTATATTCCTAAAAATATAGTGGAAAATAAAGTAAGTGATTTATTTTTATATGAAGCTCTTTTTCTTTTTTAAATTTAAAATAAAAAATTCATTTTTTGAATTATTTTTTTATATTAGAATAAAAGAATTTAGTTATAAAATTATTCTTTGAATTTAAAATTCATCAATTTATTTTAATACGAAGTTCTTTCATTTCTGTAAAATTAATTCAAAGTAAAAAATTTTAATTATATTTATTTATTTCACAATAGCATTATAACTTATAGTCATATAAATATAAGTTGAAGTAAAATATTCAATTTTAAAATAAATTCTTTTTAGTTTGTTAATTTAAAGTAAAGAATTTTTGTACTACCTCCGTTTGGAAATAGTGGATCCATTTCAGTGACTTTTCAAAATTTAAGCAAGTTTTTTATAAAATTGATTTGATTTTAAATTATTTATATAAAGGATTTCCCATCGCTTCAATTTGCACAATTGTCAATTTGAGTGGGTTACTGGTTGTGAAGAGACAACTCTTTGAAATTCCCTCTTTAAAAGAGAATCTTTGATGGTCACCGGAGTGAGTGTCATGGCTTCAGAGGAAGATAACAACTAGAGTGCAAGTCGTCCTAGTCGAGAATTGTCGAGTGAGCAACAGCAGTTGATTTATGAGTACTTGTTGAAGTACAGTGATGCTAGCAAACTAAAGCAAGGCGCCATGATGGAAGTAATGATTGCATTCAAGGTTAGTCGTCAAACTATTAGAAGAATCTGGCAACAAGCTCTCGAAGCATCTTCAAATTCACCAGCTGATGTTTCTAGTCGAAAGGTAGGTTGTGTTGGATGGAAGCAAAAGGATGTTGATATCAACAATCAGATTACTGAAGTCCCACATTGTCACCGCAAGACAATCAGGTCATTGGCTTCTTCACTAGGTGTGTCAACGTGTGTTTCAGGCACTCAAGCGTGGTGAAATTAGGAGACACTTGAACTCCATCAAACCGCTATTGACTCTTGAGAACAGGCTTGCAAGGATTCAATATCATCTTTCCAACATTGATCTGTTTGGACCTGTTGCCTTCAAATTCAAAGAAATGTATGACATCGTTCATGTTGATGAGAAGTGGTTCAATATGACTAAGAAATCTTGCATGTTTTATCTTGCTCCAGACAAACCAGAGCCTCATCGGTCAACACAAAGCAAGGAACACATAACAAAGGTCATGTTCCTTTGTGCAATTGCTCGTCCTCGTTGGGATTGCTATCGAAATTGTTGGTTTGATGGCAAGTTAGGCTTGTGGCCCTTTGTCAGAAAAGAGCCAGCATAGAGGAAGAGTAAAAATTGTCCTCGAGGTACACTACTCACAAAGCCGGTGGACGTTAACATGGAAGTGTATCTACAAATGCTCATTAACAACGTGTTGCCTACAATTAGATCTCGTTGGCTACGCAATCTTATTGAGCACCGTGCAAAACCAATTTTCATTCAGCAAGAGAACGCAAGGCCACACATTGATATCCATGATCCTCAATTTGTGGAAGCGGTCCAACAAGACAACTTTGACATCCGGATGATCTATCAACCACCAAATAGTCCCGACATGAACGTACTAGACTTGGGTTTTTTTCACGCTATACAGTCAATACAATACCAAACAGATGCTGTGACAATTGATCAGGTCATTGAAGTTGTGCAACAAGCATTCAACACCATGTCTCGTGAGCTTATCAACAAAGTTTTCCTATCCCTGCAAGCATGCATGATTGAGTCCTTGCGAGTTGGTGGCAACAACTACAAGATTCCACACATGGGTAAGAGCCATTTGGAACAAGTTGGCTTGCTGCCGAATGCATTGGATGTGGATCCGGAGTTAATTCAAGAATCCTTGAAGCGTCTCAGAGAGCACAGCCAATAAAGCGACGGAATTTTTGAAGTTGTCTACCACCTTCTTCGCAAGACTGCCCAGCCGCATTCTCATGCTTTTTCCTATTGGATTTTAATGCAGGTCTGTGGTACAATATGGGCCCTCTAGATATAGTATAGTGTCTTTTCATTTAATAGAGCACTAGCTGCCTTTTCAAAACAGTGTACAATAGTAGTTTTCAATTAAATAAAGCGCTAGCTGACTTTTCAAAAGAAAAAGAAATCTTTGGATACACTAAATTCAAACATAAAATAACCGTCAAATGGATCTACTATTTCCAAACAGAGGTAGTAATGATTTTTTCTTCACATTACAATATAGTTTGTAGTCATGCAATTATTCTTTGAGTTTAATGTTAGGGAATGTTGAAATCTAGAACACCAATAATCCACTGTAATATTTTATGACAACTTTGACATTAGTTAGAAAATGAAATAGAAGGCCCTGCCCAAAACCCTATCTAACTTAAACTGCTCATCGACTTGTCCGCCCGCCCGTCCGCTCCCGTCTTCCTATCGGTCCGTCCGCCCCCGTCGGTTTGTCCGACTGACGGTGACCACTGCGGATGCTATATCCAAATGTCCAGACATCCAATTTTTGGATAGGATTTGCCCTGAGACGTTCAAATTTGTCAACCCTGGTTATTAAGTTCAACAAATTATCATATGTATTAGAATTCATCATGAAAAATTGAATGTATTTGTTATAATGCATTGCATCCATTGATTTCCACACTACCTTTTCTACGTAGTTCCAATGTATTGCTTGCCTAGGCTCTATCCAAAAGAAATGAGCAAGATAGGATTTTTTGCGTGAAGCAAGCAACAACAACTTTGAGAGGAAATGAAAGCTCATTGAATTTGCAGCATAAAAATCCAATACCTCTCAGGCCATTGATTTAGATCTATAAAAGGTGCCCATCATAGGAAACATACAAAATATCATCCATACAAGCACAAGTTGAATAGAAATAGAAGGCTCTATATTCACTTTTGGAAGTCCTACAAATTGTTATAAAAATTATTAATTATCGAGAAATATAAAAAATATTCTAAACTACGTGAATTCATTTTAAAACATAAAACTTTACCATACATCCTAAAATCCTAAACCAACAACCTAAAATAAATAAATAAATGAAAAAAAAACGTAAAAAAAAACTCACCTAAACTTGCAACAAGTGTACCTGCAGCCTTCACAACAACACACAAATGAATCCCCCCTCCAAAATCCTTGGTATTGTCGACAAGAGTGGGTAACTCCCACTTTGCCCTTACATGCAGGAGGAATAAGTTAGAATCACTCTGCCGGGGATGACTTCTACCCCATTGGTGTCCTGTTGTAAATTTGTTCATAGTATAAAAACATATTATAATATGTATTGCTGAGTAGCTTCATGGTGACGCTATTTTGTTGAATAACTTCAAGATGACGTTTCGTGGAGGTACATGTCATCTATTTAAAAGGACAGCTTTGCTTTAGAGTTTCATTGAAGTCCATTAGTGATATTAGTTTTCCACTTTATAGTCAGAATGTCGAACTGGAGGGTTTTTTTAGAGTCCCAAGAGGAAGAAGTAGAATCGGAGCCTGGATTTGAATTTTCATTGTCACAACTATCGGATCAACCTCTTCTGCCATTAAGTCTTGCGCCACCGCATGAGCGTCCACAAGAAGAAGTTGGGCCTTCTTGACCGCCAAAGCAACCTCGTGTGGAGCGACGATGGCACGGAAATCTTCAACGTGAAGCTCGGGCACTGGTGATTTTGTTGCAGGTTGGATGTGTTGAGCCTGGCAGTCGAGATGTGACATTTGAAGGATGTTTCGAAGGTCTCAACGTCGATCAATATTACTACATGATGAAGCCTATTGAAGGAAGTCGTGGTCACCATCGTTGGTTAGAAGGGCCAATGAATCCTTTAACGAAGGCGGGTCGTATTGATTACATCGCTGCGACTATCAAGCGCATTCTCAAGTTCTTGCAGATGGAGTAAAATTAGTCTTGGAATTCTAGTTTTTTACCTCTAATAGGCATTGGTTTAATGTTAGTACTTCAATCCATATTTAAAGTATTTTGTTGAAACTATTTTGTTTGGTTATAGTTGTAGAAGTAAAGAATGGAAATAATTTGAACTTTGGAGTGATTTTCCTTTTAAGTTAAAGATAAAGATATAGATGTGGGGCCAAATATGAAGGCCATTAGGTGTAAGTTGGCTTTAGGAGGGAGTTAAGGGCTGATGTACACTTGTTTAGGTGGGGCAAAAGGTGTTGGAAAAGGGGAGGAAAAGATGTTGGAAAAGGGGAGGAAAAGATGGACACTATTCATCTTCTCTCCCAATGTTGTTTTGGGGGAACTGAGTGTTTGGAAGCTCATTGTGTATTGGATTTTTGAAATTTGGTAATGAAAATTAGAGGAGTTGTTTATAATACTGTTAGCTTTTCAAATTGTTCTCTTTTGCTTTATTTGAAGTTGTGAGTTGAGATTTGTGTTTGTTTGAGTGGAGGGAGGTCTGCTGCCTTCTAAGAAGAGGGGCTGAGACTTCGACCAACCATAGAAAACAGACAGGTCTTTTGTTTAAAATGGAACTTTGATGGAGTGTAGTACATGTTGTTAGCTGTCTATAAAGCTATCATTCATTCAATTTGAAGCATTTATGAGTGAGTTGTGAGTGTAGAAAGGTGAGAGAGTCTCTTGTTTTTACCATCTATGGACCGAAACTTTGAGAGGTCATAGAAGTTGGACAGAGTTTTGGAATGACTTGAAAGTTGTAGGAGTGATAAGAAATTTTGTAAGCTCTCAGAAAAGCTATCAATATTTTAATTTGAAGAAGAAATGCAAAAGTTATGAGTATGGAAGCATAGGAAGGTCTGCTGCCTTCTTTTTTTGAGTGGAGTTTAGGTAGTTTGAGGGTGAAGTTGGAGTTCTTTTAGAGTTTTGAAGATATTTTTGAAGATGTGAAGGCTTAAAGACTTGAAGATGAAGATTTGAAGAGCTTTGAAGGTCTCAAGTGTGTTGTGGCTTGTGGTTCGTTTTCATTTCTGTTATTCCTAGCCGGATCTGGAGGCTAGTTGCAATTCAATTTCTGCATTGTAAACCTGTTGCGAGCCGTGGTTATCCAGTAAGCGCTCCTTTTCGTGTTTGTGGCGACGAAGTGGGATTAATGGCCCACATGGTCGATCTTATTTGTTGTTCCCACCGGTGAAAGGCGCTTCCTGGTCACCGTGGGTTTGATTTTAGGAGCCAATCTTTCGGACGGCCAACTCATGGTTTGGCCGTCCCGTTTTACCCGTCCGAGGCCTTGTTTCTTATAACACACCCTTACCTTTGGCCCTATAGAACCACCACAGAATAGGTCAACGGAAGATTGAAGTGAAGATCAAGCGAAGATTGAAGAGAAGATTAAGTGAAGATTCAAGTTTTGTTACTTACCTTTCATCTACACTCACAACCTGCAGCCAGACACCTCGTGTGTTCCCTAAGCGCGCTCCTCTCTACCCGACACCGGTACTGTTGCGAATCACTTTTGCTATGCCAATGGGGACTCGCCCTATACAATGAGGGACTGCACAAAGCCCCCACAATAGTGCATGTGCGAGGCCCTACCATTGAGGAAGTCGCAACATCAGTCAACGTCCCTCCTATCTAAAGGTATTCCTTCACAACACATTTCAACGTTGGGGGAGTTGCAGCAATTGTGTTGTGCTTGGGCCACAGAGACTGCCAACATCACCAACACGATTTTCAAACAACCAATGATCGACATTCTAAAAATAATAAGTGACTTTGCAAATACAAATGATTTAGATTGTTGGTTGTTTCTATGGAGTGTTGTGAGTTGCTTTTATAGTGTTTTAAGCTTAAAAATGTAGACATGACTCACCTACCTTTGTAGGGTAGGTGCCTCATGCTCACATGAATTTTATTGGATTTACAAGTGTTTAAGAAAAACTCTATGTCATCACAAATTCAGCTTGTAATTTTGTTCAAAGCTTAAATTTTCAACCGTAAAACCTAATCTCTTTGACAACCTCATCTGTATTTGTCTAATGCTTGTAAAATTATTGTTGCAGCCTCAACAAAATCTTCTTCAACCTTGCAATCTTTGCATGCATCATACTACCAATTCAATCCAATCATTTTCAACCTTGCGATCTTTGCATTCAAATGATGATTACATTGACATTTGAGATCTACACTCCCCTCCTGCGCACAAACGTACAAATGCAAGAGTCAAGAAAAATCAAATAAGGGAAATCTATGAAGATTTAAATGAATTTCAGAGTCATTAAAGAAAGCACTCCATATATTTTAACTACTCCCAATCAAGGTTGACAAATTTGAACTTCCTAGGAAAAATCACGTTCAAACTTTGAACGTCTGGACGTTTGGATGCAGCGTTCACAGGCAATGCAGCGGACACAGTGGTCACCGTCCGTCAGACAACAGCCAGTGGACTGACGGACCAACGGGGTTCATTTTTTTTTTTGTTTAAACTACTATGTTTCATCAAAAAGAATTTTGATGAAGGCCTTCAGCCCCCCGTCCGTCCATCTGCCCGACCCCTTCCACTTGACAGTCCGACCGCCCGACGGACTCAGGGACAAACCTAGGATTTGCACAATAGAAACATAAATTTCAATCAAGCGCAGTTTCAAGCATGAATTAAATTCAACGCAAAATTTCAATTAGATTGAAACTATAAACTATTCAAATACGACCATGAGACCTGTGGTTTTCAATGGTTGTGTGCTAAATAACAAACTTATACGAATAAAAAAGTAGCAGCAGGGAACAAAATTAAGTAGATTGCAATTAGCTCAAATCAGTCAATGCAGATCCATCTAACCACTTGAATTATAGGCAATATGCACAAGAGTTGGAGGACCTAACTGTAGAAGAAATCGTGAAATCAGAAATGAATGCCGTTATGGATGCAAGAGTATGAATGGTGTGGAAAACAAAAACTGCTAGAAACCAAGCGCATTGATTTGCAAGTAACAAAAAAAACTCGCAAAATCGTTCACTATCTAGAGCGTTATTGAAACACAAGCACGCAAAGAAAAATCACAATTCTCGTTGTACTAACCTCCTTAGCGCGATTCTCAATGATTGAGACAAAGAACAAGCTTGAGGCATCCGCCATGGCGAGAACAACGAGCTCCTCCCAAAATTCTTCCAAGCTCCGTCTCGAGCTTTCTATCAAGAAAACAAAAGTAACATGCGACACAATGCTCAAAAGAAAAAAACATGCGAACAAGTCACACCATCTTTTCCCTCATGCTACTATGAGGAATGTTTACCTAAAACTAAAAATTCTATAGTGTCTCTAAAATCAACATTATCTATAAAACTCTTGGAAACAGGAATTTGAATATACTCATATACTAGATGGTGTCGAGTTAAGCTGAATTGGTGGTATTACTTTGAGTAAAAATAAAAGTGAAAAAGGTTATAGTAAAGGCGGAAGCATGACGTCACAAATCACACTTACTTTTATCACCTCATCCAACTCATGTTCGTCTCTTCACCAAACCTCACGTAGCTTATGTTTGTCATCTTATCGAACCTCCCAAGGCTTAGGTTCGGCATCCAAAGCACTGGGTAAGCAATAATACTTGTTAGCTTGAGCGCATGTCAAGCTCGATTGCGCTCTTCGTTGAATAGATCCCTTTAATCGCACTTGATTCAACTTAGCAATCGCAGCCTCAACAAACACTCTCTTCTCCTCCTTCCCAACCCTCCCTCTGCCACCCCTAGGTTATGGCGCCTCTCCTCTAAGCACACACTTTACTCACCATCGCAGCTTCATCATGAAGATAACCTCTTTTTTTTGTGCATGATCGGATGACAGCTTTCTTGGACCCTAATTGAGTTGATTGTAAATGTAGAGTTTAATTTTGAATGTGCAACAACATAATCAAGCGGAGGAAGAGGAGGTGTCCAAGAGTTTGCATCACGCAAAAGCGCACCAGATATTGCCAGTGGGGAGGAGAATCAACGATGAGGAAGGCTCAGGTGACCTAGAATTATACCTCATGTTGCTCAGATTTTATCTTAATGTGCCTATGGAGGAAGAGGAGGACGTTCTGCAAGGGGAGAGTGCGCGGCAGGTTGATGTGGAGCGGAAGGTTGATGTTGATGAGGCCGGTCAGGTTGATCCCCTCGTCCGCAACCAGAGGCGGAGAGTGTGCCACTCGTGGTGAAGGCGGAGGAGGTTTATGAGGCTTGGCATGGAGTTCCTGGAAGAAGGTAGTTGTCTCTCTTTTGGCTTATGAGATGAGAGTTTGCAAATTGCTCTTGGTGTTTTTCTGGAGACTGAGTTTTAAAATACAATGTGGATAGGTTATTTGAGAGAGCTGCTTTTGCTTAGTGTGGATTTGAGCATGCACGTGTCTCTATGATAGATAATTAAGTCTGCCATTAATTTCTTAATTGCTGACGAATCTCATTTGACGATGATTTATTGGATTGTTAGTATCCAAGAGTTTTTTGTTGCAATGTAGTTCAACAACAATTTGGTGACAGTGTTTTAGTTTTTATCTTGGAATGAAAATTCAAATGCCGTTGGTCTTAGTCTGAAAGAAAAAGACGGTATGTGAAATGACGTCCCAAGGTCGGCACCCACATCCACTGGACATCCAGCAGGACGCCAGGACGTCATGTCAACCTTACTCCCAATGTTGCAAAGACTGCCAAAATAACAAATATTGTGATTAGGATTGATAACAAGAAGACATTTGTGTAACTTGAAGTACATTAACATTTTAAAATGGCATCATCTGGAAACCCAGTAACAACTTGAAATATCCACAGTCATTTTAGCCTTTTGGCTACAAAACCAATCTTGCAACAATTCAAAGGTCCAACAACAAATTTTCTTAATCCAAGTCTCATGATTATGACAAAAGTAGAGTAATCTAAGTAAGTTAATTACACCTAAAATGGACCGCTTTTGAAAATCGACCCCTATTTTTGAAAGAAAAATAAATAGAGAGGATTCCCAAAATGGTGCGCATGGCTAGGACAAATGTAAACCCCTAAAGGTCAGAGACTATGTTTTCACCAAAACCGCTCCAAAATTGCTATTCCTATTACAAGTACCAAATTTTAGAAAAAAAAACATTTCTGAAAAAATGTAACCTTAGGATCTTGAATTAAACTAGTTTAAGAAGTTGTGGAAAAAATTTCAGAAATTTACACCATGTGGATTGCAAGATAATAGTGTTTGAATTGACAAAAAATCATTTTTTTGTCCCTACGAAAATCCGGGCAGCTGCACTTCACAAGGTCACATTTGTATGAAAAAATGTCCAAAATGGTGGTTACTCTTTGGATTCTTTTTTCAAGGCAAGTTGGCTACATTCTTGAAAAATTTCAGATCATTTGGAATTGTAAAACATATAGGAAAAAATAGTAAATAGAAAGAGGTAGAGAATGTTCAAAACACTAAATTGTTAAGAATTTAAATATGGAACCAATTTCAAATTTTAGATTTATATGTATGTGGGAAGCTTTGAATCATTCCATTTTGATTAATGAGATGAAAGTGATGAGGAGTTTTAGTCTGAAGATAGCTATGAAATCTCTACTCTAAGATAAACGTCAAAGTCCTTTATTTAACTCATTTCTCAGTATTTTTGAGCTACCCAGGCTGCTCGCTGACCAATGAAAATGACATATCATGCAATAACTTTTTAACCACGTAGTCAAAAGCTATGAAAATTAAATGGGCCTTAAAGTTACTCCTCGGGCACATCTTGTGTGAAAATTTCAAAGAAAAAAATAAAAATTCCAGTCCTAGTGAGCTGCCCAAAATCTTTATATTGTCAAAAAAACGATGTTTGGTCCTTTAGGGATTAAATGAATCTTGAGTAGTTTGCAACTCTATTAATAGAATTGTGGAGGTGGCAACTCTACAAGTGGTCCATTCTGCGTGCACTTTGTGTTGTTTTAACTTCTCTCTATTGTCATTTCTTCATGTGCATCAAATTCATTTTGGCGTCACCTACATGACACTTTTAGCACCCTACACCTTGAATCTCTGAAAATTTGTAACTAATTCACAATTCATCCAAAAATTATGGAACCACTTTCAATTTGATTCATAATCCTTTAGCAATGTGCAAAAAATGTTTTTCATTTTCTATAGCACATTGGTTATGCCACAAAGCTTATTCGGTCCATTTTAGGTGTAGTTACCTTATAGACAGCTACATGATAATTGTTGTTGGTCTTGCAAGAAAATAGTTGTAAAATATTTCAAACACCCCTTTCAAATTCCAATTGCTGGCCTTCAAGGTTGTGAAGGTGGTTTTCTCACTACAGACTAGAACACCTCATCCACAATCAAACTCCTAGCTTATCAGAGCGCTATAATGAACATAATAGGGTAAATGCACACTACGTTGGACCATTTTTGGCAAAAATATATACATAAAAGTCTATTTCATTTTTTTGCATATGATCTCTAAATTTTTTTTTTTTTTTTTTCTATAATTTCTTTATAGTATGTTAAAGCAAAAGATGAAATTTTTTTTATCAAAGTTTCCTTTGTATATTTATATAAAAAAACTTCAAAGATGACATCAAATTTTTATTTACTTTAATAAATTATAGAAATGATTATAATGAAAACTAACTCTATTGAAAGTTAGACCATCCTTAGAAATACTTATTATAATTATTTTGATAAGATAGATTTGTGTAAAGTTGATTTTAAGTATGTCTAATGTACTTCTAAAAATCAATACTATTCTGGTAAGATAATGATGCATAAATTAGTCCATATCTACAAACTTAGGGATATAATTTTATATATTTCAAATCAAAACATTTGAATACATTTATACCTAGCTAATAAAATATAAGTCCTTCTTTTGCAAAATATTTGAATTTTCATTAGATCAATGAGTCTTTATCTTAAATGTTGTGGACTATGACAATAGTAAAGAGTACATTTCAAAGTCCTTTACAAATAATGTATAAACAATTTTGCAATTTTTTGGGGGGGATTTTATAGATCATCAAGTATACAACATTAATATGTGTCCTTTTTGATGTTCTACAACTCGAATATTTTTAAATTTACAAGACTTTCAAAAAATCCCACTGAAAAAAGGACTATGACAATCCATATTGGTCCAGCGTAGTGTGCAATTGCCCAACATTGAAATTAAATTTAAACTACCATGACATTGGTTGATGTGTCATGTCAGTCCAACTTTGGTCCTTAGACGCCGTATGTTAAAAAATAAAACAAAACAATCAACCTAGCTTAACCGCAATCAAAATTAAAGTAAAAATTATTTTTTTTATTTTTTATTTCATTAAGACTTTGAAATTTAATAATTTTCACACCGTACCGTGAGCAGAGGTTGCTTTCATAGTACAAATAGATAGCTTTATACACAAAGGAGTGCAAAGGGCTTTGTTTTGTGGCGTTATGACATGCGCCTGCACTGTTGCTGCACAGAGTAATGCTCGTGGTAGTTACGTGATGTACTCACAGGAATCCAATAATGCAGGTCTACAAAAGAACTTCTTGCATTGTACTATACAGTACAACAAAATTACAACATGATTTGGCAGGAGCATGACCCCCGGTAAGAAAAAGGAAGTGAAGACGTGTAGCATGATCACCGTACGAGCGACTCCAACGGTCTGGAGAATGAGGCACTCTCTGAATCCGTCATGTCCCACATCTCACGCCGACTGCTTACTACTTATCTTCTCTTCGATACTGCACAATCATCTTGAGTCGGAGAATGAATGCACCTGATCGTCACCTTGCACACGGTGACTTTGAACGAGCATGGCAAACTTGATACACAGGGAGCGCATATGAATCCCCTGTGATGCTCACGGGGGAATTACAGAGTTTCTTCTGTGTTGTACGTTAGTTTTAGTGGGAGTCCTTTTGTGAGTCTCACTTTCTTCTGTGATGCAGTTAACACAGAAGAAAACCGCATCACAGAAGAAGGTGAGACTCACAAAAGGACTCCCACTAAAACTAACGTACAACACAGAAGAAACTCTGTGATTCCCCCGTGAGCATCACAGGGGATTCATATGCGCTCCCTGTGATAGCAAATTTACTAGCTAGTTCCAGTGAGACAGATATGCTAGTTTTGACTTGGCCCCAAAACATGAAAGACGTGGTAGATGAACCCCACTTTTGATAGTATCGGCCTTGGATGGCGTAATCTCCGACTTTGAATTGCAGTCCCCATCTGCAATTGAAGGAGTCACGGACGACAAATTTCTTTCTCAGACATGCTAGGATATAGAATTCAATACTGTCCTTGTTGCTAGTCTCTACAGGCACAACAAAATTATCCCGGCCTATGTCAAAGACTTTGGCAAGGTATTCGCCCTCTACGCCAAATTCCGTTACCAAATTCTTCCATCTGTTGTTGTAAAACCTTGGCGTCTTTCACTCTAATCTTCACCAAGCTCCAAGGTTGTACGTGAAGTCTCTGCATGCAAGTTGCAGAGTCGTTGCTAGTGCAATGGACACAAAAGCAATTAAGTATTTTCGCACAACTCCCAATCACTATTAGTGCTTGGCACAGAAAGCAAGGTAAATATCTCTCACTAGATAAGCTGTGTAGGATCTGGAGATGAGACAGATGACGCTGAGTGCAACTGACTCGAACCATGAATGGTCTCGGCCTCCTATTTTTTCCTCCTTACTGTGGCCGTGCTTGAAATGTGCCAGAATTTTCAAAAAACATCTGGTTTTCACTTACTGCCGGGATTCTTCCACGTGTAGGATGTTAGAACTCTCGTTGACAAAGCCTCCGTCAGAAACCCGGCCACATCCACTACATTCTGAAGTCGCCGACTTGGGTTTCTAATTTGCTCCAGCCTTAATTTGCTCTTGATGACAACCACGGCCCAATCCCATTCACCTGGCACGAGCGAAAAAAACTTCAGAAAACCGATCATAGCTCACTGCGAGTTGCGTCGTCTTCAGTATTGTCAAGGTCCTGTAAAGTGGAAGGACAAATGCTGAACGGATTTGGGGAAGGAACAATATCTTCTGAAGCTACATAGTATAAGAAGTGAGATTATTTACAGTGAGCGCCTACAAATAAACGGTACAGTTTGGAGCTTGTCATTACCAAATCAAACCATATCAAGATATAAATGTTGGCCATCTTTCAATTCACCCTTAACGTGAGCTGTTCCAAAAAAATTCCACTTCATGCTGCACCCCCTGGTGTGCCCAGAATAGCGTCCAACAAAGAATAACCTATTGCATCCTTTGAATTGCGACGCACAGTCGTCCGACCAGACGACGTGCTCCGTAGGTGTGACTCCCTGTCCCTGCAACCAATTCCAGTCGGTTGCAGAAGAAAGTGATGGCCCAGAAAACTGTCGTGTTTTTTTTATCGTCATTGATATAAATGTGGGATTCTTTGACAACCTTTGACGAGGAAGAGGTCGAGCTCGTGTTTTTAGGCACACACACGTTTCCCACAGTTCGGTAGTACCGGTGTACGTACGAGTTTTGATGGGTCAAGCACGGAGTGATTATTTCTGAACCTAGCTAATGGCAGACATTGCAAATTTGAAGCATTTAGCCCGGGGTAGACTTGGGTGTTTTAGCCCTCAATGTAGCCCCCTCCAGCACTAATAAAAAAGAGAGGGGGGCTAAAAAATAGCCCTGAAATTGTGCCAGAAGCCAGGGCTACATTTGAAGTTCAGGCTAGACAGGAAGCCACAGGAAGCCAAGCTGCAAATAGCTTGCGGGTACTCCGATTTAGTTTGACCCCCCACTGTTTAACCCGGGGGGCTACTCCACTCAGATTTCCCAGTATCTCCACTCAGATTTAAACATGAATTATACAGCAACATACATTTCGTTCTCTCAGCGGTCTCACTAAGAAAGCTTTGAGCTTTTTGATCGATCGAAGGTTCGCTCCGTAACGCTGTGGCCAGGATTTTCTGCTTTGAAACGTAAAAAGAAATTTGTCTGCATGCGAAAAGGGAGCACTGAATCAGACTTGTACGATGAAGCAACTTCATATGCGATTAGTGCACCAGCATGCATACACGCATCGATCGTGCATTGTCGATCTGGCATGCTGACCATAACTCTGCGTGACCTTGCAGTCGCGTCACATACAGTCGTGTTGCATTCTGACACCAGGTTGTGTACAGGTGTTCATGCAACATACTTGAACGTGCATGGAGGTTGGTTGGTGCTACGCATTTATGACTTCCGGTACGTCAACGTGACAGGTCTCAGAGAGAATCAAAGAGCTGGTTACGCATTTTGTAGAATGTAGACTAATTAACTTCACCCACGCATTATACGCCGGCAGAACAAATCTTTGAAAATGATCATTTATTATACTTAAAGAAGATGGTTTATTATACTTAAAAGCAAAGTCTAAACATCTGCTAAGAATATAAATTACTAAATATGATTTGACTCTGACGATTTCTATTCCGCTTTGTATCCAAATTTTCGTATCTTAAGAGGATTATTCAATCCCCTTTAGTGCAAGTGGTAAAAGTATTTTTTTTCTCTTTACACGAAAACAACGAGTGATTTATAAAACTACTTGACATGTGGGAGACGACCCATTTCCAACCACTTAAGCAATTGCACATATTTGGAGCACAAGTTTTTTGAGTGCCGAATTTTTCTCATGTACAGGATTGCATGTTTTTCTAGAATTATATTACTCAAAACATAATTACTATGAATTTTTTCATGGAAGATTCTCTTCGACCTACAATGGTGATATATACCTCTCTATTTTTGGCCATAGGCTGATTGCAAAATCGACCATGGGTTGGGTGCAATATTGACAACCTTGTAACTAATCATAAATTCATAATGTGCTACAACTACTCCTCAAAGTACACCGCAACTTCAAGGAAACAAAGCAATATGTAGTATGGAAATGGGGTGGTAGTTGGAATTGGGTTAGCTACCATACACATAATTAAGTTTATTATTAAATTCTTTAGAAATTGTATTCAATATAATTAGTTAGTTTTCTATTAAGTTGAAATCAGATGTCAAGGTCATTTTTCTCACTATGATTAGTTTACAACCTACATTCAATCTACAACTTCCCAACATTTTTGCAATATTAACCTCTAAAGTTCTTTGACTATGTTTCACCCAAAGACATTCAAAATCGGCCGTTTTGATGGCAAAGGCCCCTAAAAAAAATGCCAAATGAAATCTTGTTGCATCTTACCATAAGATCTGGTTATAGACTACTTCATTATGTTGTAGTGTTGTAGTAAAAAAATAGAAGGTTTTGACTGTACAGTTTGCAACATTATAAAGTTTGAAGTTGAAAAATATGTTTACAAGGGATATTCAAATTTTGAGCAGCTTTGATTTAAGTAGGCTTATACACAAGTTAGTTTCACTTCTTTTTTCTTGAACTTCTTTTTTCTCTCTTTTTGTGTCAAAGTTGGCCACATGTTAAAAAAATTTATAACATTTCAAATTCGGGAACAGGTACCCAAAAATTCCAATAAGGAAGAAAAGTCTCATACAAAGCGCTTCTTTCAACAATTCATAACTTTGACATACAATAATTTTTTCAAAATGAGGACAATAGAGTTTTAGATTTCAATTAGACCTAGAGGCGTAAAAAAAGCGTCCAAAATATCAGACTTTAGCAAGCTTAACCAATCCATGTCCAAGCTCAAGGAAATGGCACTTGGACATATTGGGCCTAGCATAGGAAGAGGTTGGGTCATGGTTAGAGAATCTCAAATCGTCTTGATCCACTGACACATGATCAAATTCTCATTGATTTAAAGACATTCCCCTTTCCCTTAATTTTGAAGATGCTCCATGCTTCATGAACTATAAATTTAAAATATTCAGCATTACATTTCAAAGAATTCTAAATATCGGTAGTTATCCCATATAGCTTCTAAATCCACTTTTTTTTGTGCGTAAAAATGAGTAGAGAAGTAATTTATACAAGTAGGATGGTATGAGGTAAAACAACCCATGTAGGATATGCAAATTAGAATTACTAGGAGCTCAATTGCTCATTGTTAAGTGAAAAGTAGGAATTGTGTTTTAAGTAAAAATCCAGGCCTCATTGTGTCATAGTAGAATAAATTTTGTTTATAAACTTTGAACCTAGAATAGTTGGAAAATCAAGGTAAATTTTATTTCCAAAAATCTATTTGATATTTCAAGTCTCCAATCAAAAGTTATTTACAAACATTTCACAAAGGGATTGGAAGAAACATTTTCTTTAACATTTTCAAACATCTTCTTTGAATTTTGTCCATAACTTTTTTTGGAGGCTCAAAATCACAAACTGTTTGTTAAAGATGAAATTGAGATTGATTTTTAATTTTTTTTAGTTCAAAGTTTTTTAGAAAAAGTAATTTTACTATGCCAAAATGAGGTTTGAGATTTTATTTTTAATACAATTACTAAGTTTTGACAATGAGCAATCAAGCTCTCATCTTCAAATTATCCCATACCCTTTGCAGATTCATAACTGAAAATGGATTTGATTATAAAAATGACCTCTCCATTCCTACAAATGTCAATGAAGCAATTCCTTCACTTAGCCATCAAAATGATTTTAGATGATAGTTTGTCAATTGAATTCTTTTTTAGTTATTATTTTTTCAAAATAAATCAAGTAAAAATAATTGCCAGTTAGGTCAAAGGAAGTTATAAAGAAACTACCTCCTTGTCACCATTTCCTTGTACTTGTGACAAATTTATGAGTTAAAAAAAATATTGGTGAAGTACTCGACCTCAACTTGGGTTGAAAGCCTACTCATCACTAAATCCAAGCTCTTTTGGGCATGGTATTGCAATTTTTGCTCTAGTGTGAATAACCTTGCTTGTGCTTCCTTTAGTCCATTGAAAACAACATTTTCTCTCATAACTTCTCTTGGACAAATTCAAATGAAAAAAATTGGTAAAGTGGCAAGGTACTCCTCATTCCCACATTTTTAAAAAAAATCAAAAAATATAGTGAGTTTTTCTGTTCATAGTGAGATATTTCAAATCACTATGTTGCCAAAAACGTTGTTTGGTCCTTTAGAAGTCAAAGGCTAAATTGTTCTTCATTTGGGAAGTATCAACATAAAACATACATGCCAACTGCATATTTTGCAATTTGTTTTCATTGTATTCAAATTATAATTTTTTAAGTTTTCAAATGAAAATATAATCTTTTATTCTAAAAACAACCTAAAAGTTCGAGTTAGTTTAAACAAAGACATATGGAGAGTTTTTTGTTAAATTTTGGAATAACCATCACTAGTTGGATAATATTTGCTGAAGCAAGATGACTGAAGGAATAAAGAAGTTATGACTATTTCATCCTTTATCAATCCTTCAAAACTTTCTAACTCTAAAGTCTCACAACTATTTTGAAATTTGGTTGTTTTTTGGGATATTATTTAATATATAATACATGAAGTTGCTAGTTATTTGAACAATCAACCATTTAGATCTTGGATCTTATAAATAGCCAATGAACTTCTATTTCTCAAAAGCACTTTTGATCATAAAAATATCGAAATCGTAAAAAGGTACTGAATCTTAATTCTCTAAGTAACAAAATCTTAAGAACATATTGAATCTTAATTCTCTTAGATCATCAAAATCTATATAAAAACATATTGAAGTTTGAAGATCTTCAATCAAGTTGAAAGTCACTAGTTTAAATTTCTAACTTACGTCTTGTATTACAACAATTAATTACTTGAAAATTATATTAAAATCAATGGCTTATTCAAAATCTTTTTGTCCAACATCATAAATTAAAATCTAGTGTGTTAGACAATACAAATTAAATTCAAATTAAATTAAATATATGAAGCAAATGAGGGAATTGAAGAAGCATTCACTACAAGGGAAATAGTGCCCTATTTGACAGTAAATTTGACAAAATTCTATCAACTCTATTGTAGATTAGGAGTACTTGATTCGGACATTGAATTGACAGAATTCTGTCAATTCGGCTGTCATTTCGGACAAAGATACACGTCATCAAATATACGTCATCATGCTTTTTCACCCAAAAAAATTGAAATTATTGTAATTTTTGCCACGTAGGAAGGACTGCCAGTTTTTCACATTCGCAACCAAAATATTTCTACCTAAAAAATAAATTAAAGTTTCAAAAGTACATTATGCATTTTAGAATTGGACTTCCATAGCTTTAAACACTACTTTCAAGATTATTTTGTTAAATTGACACTTCAACTTTGAATGCAACTCACCTAAAAGTTAGAAATGGTAAGAAGACAAGTGCTTTATACAAGGGGGTTGGTAAGAGGTAAGACAAACCATATGGGATATGTAAATGAGGGTTAGGAGCTCCACCGCTCATAGTTTAGGAATAATAGTTAAAGTGGAATTTTAGACCTAATTTAAGCATAGTAGAATACAAAATTTTCTTAAACTTTGAACTAAGAAAATGTGTTATTTCAAACCAAATTTTATGTCCAAAAATCATTTTGAGATTTGAATCTTCCAATCAAAAGTTATAAGCAAATTTTAGTGAAGATGTTTGAAATTGTAAAAACAAATGTCCCTTCCAAACATCTTCACTAAAATTTGCTTATAACTTTTGATTGGAAGCTTTAAATCTCAAACGGATTTTTGAACATAAAATTTGGTTTGAAATAACACATTTTCTTAGTTCAAAGTTTAAAAAAAAATTGTATTCTACTATGCTTAAATTAGGTCTGAAATTCTACTTTAACCATTATTCCTACTTAATTTTCACTAAACTATGAGCGGTGGAGCTTCCACTAGATATCCCACATGGTTTGTCTTACCTCCCCACCACCCCACTTATATAAAGGACTTGTCTTTTCAACTTTTGAAACACCATGGTAAACACAAAAATTGACAGAAAATTTGACAAGGTTTTGAAAGAGGTTGCAATATGAACCATGTTGATAGAGTGCCAAGTTCCAAAAGTTATGGTGGTCATTTTGGACACTTATCTTTCAAAAATACAGTCAATTCCGGCCCATTTCCCTTGTAGTGATTGTATGATACATACAATATGGAAAATTTTACAATATTAACTTCTAGATTTGATATAGATAATAGGTGGTCAAAGGTTATAAGTGTTTTAGGTGATAATATCTTTAATAAAATACTATAGTACAACCGTTGCAAATTTACAACAACATAGTATTTTTTTTAGTTTCCTAGAACTTGATTTTAAGCTCAATAATTCTTCCAAATTTTAGATTAAAATTTATAGGGGTGAAAACGTGACCATCTGTTTGGATGAGTTTAAGACACAGGGTCATAACAATATGCACTTGATGTAATAGATGTTAGGATACGTCTCACGTTGTATTTAATGAACAATTTGATTGCTTCTCTAGCTATGTTTGCTATGGTCTTAACACAAAAAATTAGTTTGAGTACAAAAAATTGAATGATTGTAAGATAAATACACCTAAATGCAACCTCTACCAAACTTGGCACTCCAAAATCTTGTACAATGAATACATATCAAGTTTGAAATTACACACCATCTCCACAAACAAAAACTTCGATCAATTTTACATTGTTAATGAATAACAATTGTAACTTTTGCTTATGGTATCTTAATATGCATTCTTTGGTGCGTTTGATTTGCAAACAACAATACATTTAGAATTAGACCATTTTAATAATAGCAACTATATAGTGTTGCAATGAGGTGTCGCAAATAAAATGTGACCAGGAGTGCATTTGACCATTTGATCTGTGCAAAATCTTGAACAATGAGTACTACACGTTGAGTACATATTGATTCCTCAGAATGTGCACACCATCTCCACATCCGAACTTGGAGCAATTTTAGATTAGTAACCTGAAAATAAAACTTTGAACGATCACAACATTTGCATCTGGAATCCAAAGACTGCATTTTCTTCGGTAGGTCTAATTTGCAAACTAAAACATATAAAAATCTGACCATTCTAAGAATAGCAACGACATAGTGCAGCTATTAGTTGTCAGCAAAAAAGATGTGATCAAGAGTGAATTCCACGTGTGACCCATGATCTACTAACCTGCACACGATCCAAAGTGCAAGGAGGAGTACTGTTCTATTCGCTTTAATTTTGTCAACATAGCTTTCAATTTGTCAACAACATCCCGACATCCTCCTGCACATCACGACCAAATAGCTGCCCAAGATCTGAAGCATCAGCAGTCTCTAACGTGCAGATGACTTTGCCTAATAAAGTTTGGACAATGATGCATGAACAACAATGAACACAGACGATGCAAGGGCTTTCTCTGAAGTATACAAGTCTCAAACAACCTCTAGAATATAAAGTTCAATTCGTGCAAACCGAAACAAATTTTGTCTAACCTGATCATTGCAACAAACAAGAATTGAAAAAAGTTTGGAGGAAAAGAGCAAACGCTTCCCTGCTTTCGCACTGCACGTGATCCGATGCCTGACAACATTCACTTTTGGGTCTCTCAATCTTCCATCACCCAGACGTCACGACTCTCACGAACCTATTCAGATTCCAAATTATGGCTCCTGACTGACGCCAAGATGCAAAGTATGTTGAAGAATTGCAGACAACTGCAGCCATTGAACTGAAGTTTTCTAAAGGAAAACGAAAACTGCTTACCTGATTAGGACGGAAGCCATTCTGGAAAAATCTTGAAGCGCCATCTCCTTCATCAGCACGGTCATACCGATCGTGATCTTGGTTTTACTTGTAAGAGGACTCCACGAAACGCCATCACGCTAATTTCAGACGAATTCAGGAGCCATCCACTGAAACTTCATGACCTAAAATTTCGACAGTCAGTGCAAATGACCTAATCCACGACAGTCGAATTTCTCTGAGCTTGCGGTGTTCATTTCGTATCATTTTCCGCCGCTTCTTTCCGTTACAAAGATAAACCTTCTATTATTAGGGTTACAAAGCTTTGTTAGAATACAACAGCTCTATTGAATCTGACGGACGCTTCACAATCTCCGTCAGGCTCAGAATTACCCAAGTAACAGCGTCACCAACCAAACAACAGTAGCAGCTTCCAAGACGTCAAATGAGCATGAATTCAGTAAGTTTCCGACCCACGTTCTCAACCAACCTCCCGCACGTTTCTGCTAGAATCTGCATCCGTTATCAGAAGTTGTCAAAATTCAATCGCTTGCAACGAATTCCATCACCACTTATTCGAGCAGATTAAACCCTAATTTCCGCCCAAGCAACAGTAACGCCACACGCCATGCCTCGACTCAGTACCGATTATCCTAAACGCACTGTAATCACGCATCAAAACCATCAATCAAAGGAACTTGGAACCTTGGTCGAAGCTACAAGGGCAACTACGAAGCAAAAGCAACCTCATGCACGCCAATTTACTGGGTGAGAGTCCTTCATTTCACGCCTCTGCTCCACGAAAAAAATCCCAATTCCACGGATCGATGAACACATCAGGAGTCTCCTTCGCGAAACTGTAGCTCCAGATTTGCTAAAATAATCAAACAAATTGGGGGCCAATTGGGAGTCAATGTCTGTAAGCCCTACAAGAATAGGTCAAGAAGCCAGACTGACTGGTTCCGAGCACGCGTGTCGTGTAACTCATCAACAATGTCGTAATAAAAATCAATGACATGCATTAGCTTATTGTTTATTCTGTTGGGCTTTACCATTTAAGCAAAAAGCCCTACCTTACCGACCGACATGCACGCCATCCTCGCTTCCAGAGCAAAGGACAGGCTCCTCAGAAGCCACTCATGCTACTTGCTCTAGAAATCTCCATAACACATATAGAGTTTTAACACTTATCGAGGTCTGACTGTACTCATTATAGTTTTTAAAACTACGCAAAAAAACTCATTACCATATAATCTCGAATTGCACTTCGCAAAGGACATCAGTCTGCTACTTTACCCAAGAGTACAGAGAAGACGCTACCGATTTCCATGGCTGACCGTTACCCGAAAAAACTGCAAAACAGCGTGTTTCTAGGGGCGAGTCTTGCACCTCTGTCAGACAATTTCAGCCTGTCTAAATCAATCCCTCCATCAAATCCGCCAACACAGTGAAAGCACGCAAGCCTCTCATCTGTTCTGAAAATAAACGCTGGCTGCTGCAGCACCAGAAAGCCAGAAAGCCAGAAAGCTCCGTCCTCATCACCAGACGCCGGCTGGCTGGCTGGCTGCACAGTGCACACCGCCTGAACCTCATTACCGATTCAACGTGATTTCAGGGCTACCCATGATCTAGACCAAGCTTAACTCATTAACCATGATTTGCCAACACAAATCTTTTTCAGAAATCCAGTAAAAAAGTGCTGCAGCTCGACAGTCCGATCCTGGACTGTGCGCACTGTCGGCAGCGACTTCGTCGGCCGTGATTATGGTAGCAAGCTTTTGCGATTAGTCGGTAAAGCACTAATTACCAATTTTTTATAAAGCAGCAGTACTCCTCTGAATGATGATTTTTTTATCGATTTTCTTGTAAGCAACTGTACTAATCTTCTTACCGATATTTGGACTTTGGAGTGTGATTCAAGTCTGACTGCATGTGTGGAACTGTGGATGTGAAACGCACGTACGACTGTGGATTTAAGCAAACTGTCATTAAGGTGTTTTTTTTACTGTCTCTTTGACTGTGAGTCAGTTTACAGACAAGTGCTGACATCCTATTTGGGAAAAAGCAGTTAACTTATTAGTAGTTGGGCAAATATATGGTAATGGTGATGACGGACTTTGCTGAGGTAAGGGATTTTATATGGTAGGAATTGGTAAAACTTTGTGACCAGGTGTAGTACGGTAACTGGCAATTATATGGTAGGATTGTCCCGGGATTTTTGTGTTGATCAGTCATATCTCGGTGCGCTGTACAGTCTATGGTTGCGTCGATAAGGGTGCAACTGGACGATAAAAGAATTTAGAAGTTACAGTGTTATCATACATTGACGGTATCTTATTACCTTACAAGTTGTACGGTTGTCCTTCACGACTCATCACTTAAGTATGACAACTACATTGAATAGGGGTTTTAAGGGGACCCATGTTAATTAATCGACAGTACACACTATATAAATATCTACCTCTAGGATACATTAATAGTTATTGAAGCATCCGGGGGTTGTACATCATGTTTTAAACATCTATACTTTTCTACAATAAGTCCCTTTAATTTTTTTGTCCTCTTAATATCCTTATTTAGTATAGATATAACATCTGGGTTTTACGTGCTATATTCGAGTTAAGTGTAAAGTGTGTGCATTGAGGGAATAGGAACTAGAGATTTAGAAAAACACAAGAAGAAATTCTTTGAAGCATGAAAATTAGGATTTAATGTAGTTTGGTATTTTGTTTCTTTTGTATTGTCCTTAATTAATAAGCCTTCCATTGACACCCCTAGTACAAGTTGGGGTTCACTTTACGATTAACTCTAATATACACAGTGTAAATAATCAAGGACTGCGGCAAGTGTATGTACTTCTTCATTTGTCATTATTTTATTTGAATGGATGTCTAAGTTGACAACAAATGGTATGCAAAACCAACATGATTTGCTATAGACTATATGAATTAAGTATCCAAGCAAATAGGGGGGCAAACAATGCTAGCATGTGAGCATGAAAATACAAACATATGAGCTTTGAATCTAGGTATAGGTGGATACCCTACGACCACTCAAGGTGCTTATAATATATAAATCTATAATGTAGGTATCTATAATGTTCATATGTACCCTATAATCATGGAAGGTTTCTATAATATATATACCTATAACATAGGTATGATGAGTTTAGGCTCATGTGCTCATCCTAAATGGATGGTATAGTTGGACAAGACCAGCATGAAGAGGATGGTGTGGGCTTTGAATATTTGAATATTGCCTTGGCACTATGGAAATGGAGAGCAAGGGTGGATTATGGGCAAGTGGAAGGGATCGAAAACAATATAATTGATTTGAACCCACCGATATAATTTATTTGAGCTCGACAAGTGACATCTGGCAAATCAAATTTAGAGAGTAAAGACATGGATGCTTTACCAATTTGGGTGACTTCATATTATCAAAATAATTAACTCTCCCTAATGAAATATTCTCCAAAAAAATCCCCTTTGCAACTTGTATCATGTTGGGAGCTAGAAAGTCGTCAAGGCCCAACTTGTGTCACGACAGGATTTAAAAAAATATTGGAGTGAGACAAGATTGCAAAATTAAAAAAAGTCGTCGCAGCTTATTTGGAAAGTTTTTTAAATTAGAAAGTTTGAGCAGATTCTTGAAATTGATGCCTGTGCAAGTTGCAAACAGATAGCACCTCACGGATTGCTTGCTTGCACGGTCTCAAATGAATGATATGGTGAGACGCATCTTACTGTACAATTTCGAACTTACCATATACTGGATTGGCCAAAACTGTATTACTGTACTTTAATTGGAGTATTAATTATAACTTTCACTCCGTCGTTCCAGACATCATGAAATAAAGTCATGCGTCCCTCTTTGTAGAGAGCTGTCTAACTGTACGAAAAATGCGATGGACGGATGCGCGGTCGAGGAGATTTCACTATAACAAACAAAACAAAACAAATAGCCTTACTTAAGGTATGGATGATTAGAGCATATATTAGTGTCCATGAGTAAATTTTTAGCATGAACCCAGTTATTATTATTGATGAAGTGATAGATATAATTTTTTATTTGAGAACTATACAAAATTATATCCCCATAAAATTAAATTTTGTTTCTATCTTTAAAAAAAGTTTAAGAAAATCATGCCAAAAATTGAGATCATAGGAATTGAACCTACTCAGATCTACAAGTGTCCTTTGAAGGGACACTTGGGAATTTAGTGGTTAACCCTTTAAAAGAGATTGCAAGCCCAAGGAGCATTTTGAAAGCCAAATCTAAGCAAGCTCTATTGACTTCATTATTTGAAAATGTTGCATGGATATTTTTGAGGATGAATACTATTCATCATAATCTACGTGTGAAGCTTTGATTCATGTCATTCCAATAAATATTGCAAAAGTTAGAAGTTTTTATTTATTTCAATGGCAAACTGAGTAGCAAAAATATATTCTAAAAGAGTAGTAATTTATTGTGGAGGATTGTATAGAAGGTTGATATATACTCAAAAACATTTGAACCATTCAATTCAAAATAATGAGGTAAAAGTTATGATGAATTATATTTTGCATGCAATAAAGGTAGTAAAAAGTATATATATTTGTCTCTTGGGCTTAATTTTGATTTAAAAAAAATAGAAATAGAAATAAAAGATATTAATTTTTTACTAGATTATTACTAGCATTGGAATTTAAAAATTTAAAATTCTTCCAAAAGTTATTAGCATATTAGTTTTATCTTTCATTTAGTAACACCTTCCACTTTATAATTTATTTTTAAATGAATAAAAAAGTTTCTTTAGTAAAAAAATTATATATATGTTTTCAACCCATTTTTCAACATGTTGACAAAATGTGAAAGTTATATAACATACATGTTTTTTCTAAAAATGTTGAAAAACAAAACCATTTTTTGGAAGGACTAGAAAAGCCTACATTTTGAAGTTTAGGCACATTGAACTTGAAAATTGGTGGGGATATTCACTCTAAAATTTTGGGGCAATGTACTTGAAGAAGTTAACCAAAGAATCCTATGGTTGGATTTGTTAAAAAAATATATTGATGCAGATTTTGACCTTGCTTCAGAGACAAGTATTTTGAAGCAATTTCGAGCCTCTAAATATGACAGAATTTTAGGAGTTCATATAGTTTTTGATTTCAAATGTTTTTCACGGTCTTCAAACAAAAAAGGTTGATATGCTCTAGTTTGCTTGGAATGCTAGGAATATCTCAATATAGGAATTGGAGTATTTTGAACTCTATCTTAGAGCTACTCCTTTTTTCTCAAAGTAATACCAACATTTCTTTTGTATTTTACAAAGAAAACACTAATATTATTTTGAGACAGAGGGTTTGTATTAACAATTTAGTTCTTTCTTCAATCTTGGACCTACTTCCATTTAAGAGTTTTTTAAAGAATGAAAATAAAGTTGTTTTTTTAATTCTTCTTTCAAGGTCATATTCGTTATATTGAGACTTTTTGTAGTCTCATTTTTATCCTCGACTCAAGGATAAACCACTTTATTTCTTTACGAATATTTTTTTATAAATAGATAACAACACCAATTTTTAGAATTTCATTATAGAATCACTATTTTAGTATTGTTTATTTTTGGTTTCAATTACTATTTTTTTAAATGAATTTTTCAATAACTAGCATTATGTCTCAAAATTTGCAAAAAGTCTCAATATAATAAATATGGCCTTATTTCCCAAATTGTTGATTCAATACTTCAGAATCAAATAGTTTAAAATCAAAATCTATTGTGCAAAGATTTTAAGTTAAAAAGATTCAAAGTTGCACAATCTTGTCATACAAGATGTAAATTTGTTAATTTATTTTGAACAAAAATATCTTGCAATTTACATGGTCAAAGTTTCTTAAATTTCTTCCACACATTCTCCTAGTGATTGGATAATGGATATGTAAACAAAACAATTTTATATAATATTTTTCTCTTTACAATTGAAATGGCAATTTTGAATGTGTTTTTTTGGTGAAAAACAAGCCAGCCTTGGTGCTTCGGGTTTTTGTTTTTTTAATAACTTTTTTGAACTGAACTAAATTTTGAGCATTTGGAGGTTCATCAGAAAAGTTGGGCCAGATTGTTTGGATGCCATCCTGACACCAAAGGCTGCATTTCAGTCATTTTAGTGTCATTTTATCCACATTGAGTTGGTATGGAGGTTGGCACCAAATTAACTTAATAGCATCTCTATGCACCATCTTGACACCATATTTACATGCCTTGAATTTCCTGATGTTATGATCCCAAACTAATCTCAGTAGTTTTAATGATTCATTCAAAGATTGATGTGGTATCTAAAACAAAATTAAGCTCTTTATTTTTGTCAGCTTCAAAGGAGGGCCAAACATTTGTTTTTGTTTTCAGTTTTTTTAAATCAGTTTTTAATGAAAATGATAGGTCATTCTTTTCATTTTTTTCAGATCTTTTTTCAGATCTTTGAACAGTGTGAGGACTGAGGAACAGAAAGCCATGTTAGTAATTAGGTTACGATATGATTTGGAACTGCAGATCCCATTGAATTTCAGAGCACCTCTTGATGCACACCAAACCTCTACAAGTATCCATAACTCTGGCATATCTGAAAACACTTAAAATTATAAATTACACATTTGAGATTCCTTTTAAATAGTGTGCGTGGAATACAATGTTTCAGTAACAATTGTACAATAATATTCCATCATTGGATGGTGGAAAATGGTTTGAATTATTGGGTCAGCCGAGAGAAAGGGGTTCGAGTTTCAAGGATTTTGCTGACAAGTCATATCTCGGTGCTCTAGACTTTGATGCTGCACTTATGTCAGTACTCAAATGAATGATATTGTCTACGATGAAGAATTGCTTCCCACAAATAAATTGAATCATCATGTTTAAACGGAAGTCAATGATCATGGACCGTGCCGGAATAATCTCTGAAAAAAGTATTCTAGTATATATTTGCGAATTGTTGTCAAATTTCATAATCATAGCGTAATATAAAATATCTTCAAATATTGAATGGTCTGTTTTTAAGTTTGATGTAAATGGCGGAAATAACTTGAAAACTTGGGAAATTTTGATGATGAAAATAATTAATTATTGATTTTGTGGATTGTCAGTGTTGTTAAGTTATAACACATCACTACTTAAGTATAGAATGAAAGTGTCAAAAACAACACCTTTTAAGGTAGTATATAGAAGACAATATATATATTCTTAATCTCGTTGCACTAGTTTGTTTATCACAATCAAAACATTCTATAATATTAACATTATTTAAATTTTCCATTATATCGTATAAGGTATTACTACATACAACGTAGAATTGATTGTAGGTTGAGTGAACACATAATCTATCTCCAATAGGATGCCTTCAAAAAATCAGCACGTAGTACCTATACCTACGCAGAACAGGTAGTAGAGCTACCACCTACGCAAAATAGGTAGTAGAACTACCTCCACTGGGCTCACATGTTCTAGCGGTAAACTTTTATTGCTCAATGGGTTCCAATTGAAAAACAACACATGTGCTCATTAAGTCGGACATGGTCAACCGCAATGTCCACGATCACCCATCTCCTCTCTCCTCTTACCACCACCACTCACTCCCTCATCCAGCTGATGAAACAATCCGTTCATCCATCACACACAATATCATTCATTTGAGACCTGACATACGTGTAGTAGCAAAGGGTACAGCACTAAGATAAGCCTTGTCAGCAAAGAGAAAAAGAAAAAGAAAAATTCCTTGAAACAGGCACCATTTTCAGTCAACAGGAACCACACATGCCTCTTGCCTCCCCCACAGGGCCAACTCTCATGTTTGTTTGCAGACAAAATGGGGCTGCCAGCCGAGCCTGCCTTGGATGTAGCTCCCCCCCCCCCCCTCCCCCTCTCCCTCCACCCCCCCAGCCTTGGATGTAGCTCCCCCCGGCCTCAATTCAAACCCGCAGAAATTTCAACCCAGTGGCTGAATGACTGACTGATGAGCTCACCCCCCCCCTCTACCAACTTGCACATCGTCGTTGATCTGCGGATCCCAACGTGTCTGTGCGCACATCACTTAAAAGTCAGACTCCACCAATCCCAATTCATTCAGTCTTCGCTTATCTGCCCCCCCACCCCCCTTCCTCTGCTAAACATCTAATAGACAGACAGACAAGCCACTTGCTCATATTTCAAGACCGGTTAACATTAACTCTATTGTAAACATGAGAATTATATTTATATGGGACTGTGGTGCCGTGCACATACACAAAAAAAAGTGGAGCCTCTCTAATGACACTTCCGTCCTTCCAAATTATGCACTCTCAAGTGCGTTTGCAGCTTGACACGTGGAATTGGGATGTCCACTTGCATGAGTGTGTGTGTGTCCCATGACTGGACATGGAATTGAGGAAAAATATTTCAATTATATATGTATGTTAATAGAGTGGGTTACGTGTGGTACATGTGTGGTGTAGACAGTTTTATGTTTGAACAAATTGGTAACCAACTGTACTTTAGATATTTTTTTTTTTTGAAAAAAATCTTTGTGTTTATAAGTTATGTGGAGTGGGAAGGAACATGAGTTGCCAAACATGCTTTCGAAGCTGAAAAATATGGTGAACTGAAGAATATGGTAAACCGGATGATCACTACTTTAGGATTCGATGGTCAGATTTCCACCATATAACTTAAAGATGATGGTCGGTGTTTCACCAATTTTTTTTTTTGGGGTGGATGGGGGGCGGAATGACTAGTTTTTTGGTTTTTTTGCCCCCCTATGAAATGATCCAAACTAGCATGCGCAAAGGTGTGAGTCTCTCCATGCACACGTGTGATTATTTCTCCCATTTTTTTGGTGTGTGTGTACAGGTACCAAGATCATAGGGGAGGGAATCGCTACCATATAACTTGCATGCAAAACCTCTGCAGACACTGCTCATGGATTCAGTGGGTGGTCTTTAGATTTCTGTTAACTAGACTCAAATTAAGGAGGAGGGTCCGACCAAGATTCTAGGCCGGGAGGAATGTACTACCATTTATGAGAGAGTGGGTGGGGTTTGGTACGGCGCAGACCCCCACCCCACACACTAGAATGCAAAATAACTTAAACTTTTTATCATGTCTGATTAGGATTAGAACACGACAAAGCTATCAGTGAATTTGTCATCCAGCAAAGAGTGTGTATTTAAATTTAATTCTGTGCTTGAGCTGACTCATTCAGTTACCATATACCGGCCTCCATAATAGACTGAAGGGCTAGGAAACAACCATACACTGTTAGGATGACAGGATTACCGAGGTCGATCGACGTAGGCCTAAAACCGAACCGACCACATCTGATCTGTGTCCCCGTGGTTCATGGGCACGCAACTGAGACTACCATTTGTGAAGGTCTGATTCGGCACTCGGGGTGCCAAAATTGAATTTCCACACTAGATTCTCATGCCATCTTCTTATACCATTTTACAAGATGACATGTGACATTTTTTTACAAAAAATGACGTAATTTATGTTGAATATGACCTTCGCAATGTAACGAAAAGATGCGTCATGTCCATTTCCTCCCCCACCTTGAAAAACAACTTTGAATATAAGCATGGATATGGATACGGTGTATGATACAAGTACAAATACTATACAGATACTATACATGTACTATACAAATATTATATATGTGAATATTGTATTGATATTATATAAATACAAATATTGTACGGATGCAGTTACTATATGGATATAAGATACGAATATGGATAAGGGATATGGGATATATCCCATATCAAATGCCACCCCTACCCCACCTGAAAATTACAAAGAGGTGGGATGGGGTGGGGTGTACAAAGAAATTAATTTAATTTAACCCCTAAAGCCCCGAGGATGTTTTCTGCCAAAAACCACTCAAAACTACCACTTCTGCTGTGTTTACTTAAAGAAACCAATTTTTTTGTTTTTTTTGGAAATTTAACCGTAGGATCTTGTACTTAACTTGTCTGAGATCATGTAGTAAAAATTTCATCAAATTTGACCGTACGGATTGGAAGATATTAGCATTCAAAGTTCAACAAAAAGTTTTTTTTCAAGAAGATGCTTAAATTGCCCGAAAAACTAAGATTGTCCATAACTTTCTCATCCCTTGTCCAAATAGAATGAATCAAAGCTTCACGTATAGGTAAAAATATAAAATTTTAGGAAAAAAATTCAAAAAAAAATACTTTGAATTTTTGTAATTTTTTTTGGGCTGCCCGAGAATCTTTATTTCTTGCTCATTGTGCCATAACTTTTTCATCCGGCATCCGATTGAAACAAAAACTATATATCCACAAAGCTCTTGCAAAGCTACAAAACCTCAAAAAATCTCAAAAAAATTCACTTCAAATTGAGACAATAGGAACCTACCCGGACCCAAATTGTCCCCCGAGGGGACAAGTGGGGCTTTAGGGGTTAAATTATTTTTTAAGCTTATCGGAGATGAAATTAATTCAAATTTATTTTATTTTATTTTTGAGCTCATTGTGACAATTTGTCACTATGACAATGAGCTCAAAAGATGCAGTAACTGCATTAAATCTTTTGACACAATTTTTGTTGAATATGACCTTCACATAGGGTGTGAGTGTTTGGAAATCAAGTCAACAACAAAATTTGCTTTGAAATGGTAAAAGTGGGAACTTGAGATGTGATCTTGTGTTTGACATATGCATGCACGGTATGCATTTCCGTACGCACTAATCACGCCATGATTGGGAGTCACTAAAAAATCAGCTGGGATGAACGAACTCACTTACTCATCCCAGTTTTTTCTCCTGGAGAAAACACAAGACTTTTTTTTATTGTTGTGTATGATAAAATTTGGAAATTTTGAATTCATATTTGTAACCAAAGGCCCCCAAATAGATCAATCAAGCACAAAATAGGAGGCTAATAGGAGGCTAGAGGATCTTTTTCTTAAGATGCACCCATGGAAAAAAAGATGGGGATTGAACTTGGGAGGACAAACGAGGGGGGCGGTTCACATCCTCCAACCTGCTAAAATTCTCAGAATGAACAATTATACAAATCAATGTCTACCTGGTGTACAGACATTATTTTTTTATTTATAATTTATCATAAAACTTTGGAATGACTATTATTAAATGTTTATTTATTTATTTTTCAGAAATAATTAACTTAAAATTGGATACAATCCCATCTTGTACGCTCAGTTTGTGTAAATTAAAATTTTTTTTTTTTAAACATGGATAATTTCCATTGAAAGGGTAAAGAGTACACAGAACTAGGGGACAACGTTCCCGGTGAGAAATCTTTTTAATTTTTCAGAACCCAAAGACCACAAACCCAACATCAAACTAAAATACACAAAAGAACCCAAAGCCACCTATTTTGTATAAAAATTTCAATGTCGAAATCCTTCTTCAATGGTTGATTTAACAATATTGAAAAAAATATATTTATTTGGCATTCAAAAAATAGATTAAAAAAAGGTCAAGTTCTGTAGAAATTCTAAAAATATATAGAATGTTATGACAATTTGAGTGATTTCAATGCCAAAAGGAGCAACTAAAAATGTGCTTTTAAGATTTATAGGATTTGAAGACTCTCTTGTATAATAGGTGTATGTGTATATATAAAGACAGAAAGATTGATATTTGCTTGATATTTGCTTCATTCATTTTAATTAGTAATTTGAAAAATACAAATAATTTTGGTGTGCAATAGGGAATACCATTATAATACCAAATTAGACTTTAAATTCAATTTTCTTTATTAAAAATTGTTTGGCTTTTTTCATTTCTTTTGCCATTGAGGTTGTTATATACTAAACTTAACATTTGTGGCTCAAAAACATTGTCAAAGACCCCAAAATATAGGTTGAAAGCAAAAAAACATCCATTATGTGAGACAAAGAAGTTAGGTCCTAGTCTATTAATTTTATTCAAATTTTGGATTAATCTTTGTTGCTTTTTTTCTAATACTTTTAATTGAATGTTACACATAACACAATGAAAAAGAAGAGGTTAGCATACTATTCTTCATTCAAGTACCTATGGGAATGTACCTTCAAAAGGATGAGGTGATCACACCTCTTTAAATCAATATAAAATGAAACTTACTTTGGGCCTATATTACTTGGACAATGCAAGAGTGTTTTAGAGCCCCGTCCTTCATTGATTTAGAATGTTATGAGGTCACTTCATTGTTTGGAAGAACATTCTTCATCATGTTTGTGTTTAATTATATAATTTTTTGATATCCTTCCAATGATAGTATAATATGCATTATTAAGTTCAAATTACGATTGCTCACCCTAGTAATGGAAATTATGCAACATAACTAGCTTAACCTTTTAATTGGATAAGGTGACAATTAGGGGCAATTTAATGATATGTTGAATTAGTTTTCCTTGATTTGCTATTACGATTTTTACAACACTGGTGGCTTTGTGCCTTGTCAATCTACAACAACTACGCAATTTTGAATTAGATACAAGGTGCAATTAATGAAGCAATCAAGATGGCATAATTTTCTATATATGGACCATAAAATGTTTGAAAAAAATGGTTCACACATCTAGCATACAACCAAGTAACTTATCATGTAGCTTTTTACCAACACAATTGTGGTGGGTTGAATGTGGAAACTCTTGTGTATTACAACCAATGCAACTTACAATTAAAAAGTCTGAGGATGTGTCTTGAAAAAGATATAGGATGAAGGATTCTAGAAAAGAAAGAACTTCTCAAAGCCCTTAGGTACATTTCTTTGTGTATTCAAAAGCGTCTTGTAGATATTTGAAGCTCTTAAATACAACAACACAACTTGCACGTAGAAGATGGCCATCAAAAGGCCCATCTCGATCTGTGTTTGCCACCTCCGGATAGAAAAAGTCACATATGGATGAACGTATGTCTCCGAAACAAGGGATACTCTAAAATGCTGTCATTGTTGACCTTTAAAGAATGCTGAGGCCAAAAAATGGTTGATGGATGACTTGATTGTTTACTAAAGAAACAAAGAATGCACCTATTGGTCCAATAATCCAAACATTTTGGTAACTACCTTATCATGGAGGCCACGACCTTTAAAGGTTAAAGGGTTAACTTAATGAGTCTAGAAAATGAACATCCTGCTATCCTGCACTGGTGGAGATGCTCCACACCCCTCACCTCGTCGCTATCCAGCCCGGTACATTTTCGTCGGTCACTCCTGGTCAAGAACGGTGCGCTTGCCTCCTTTCTACGAAGTGTGACCCGAAGGAACACGGTAACCGCGCCCGTTAAAAGCGGTGCGCAATCGCCCGGTATTCAACTCCACCTGCCCACCCGCCTGATTTAAATCTATTTATTAAATACTAAAAAAGAATAAAAAAAGGCGGGGACGGTAAAGGGGGGACGAATGAGAACAGTCCCATCTAAATTGTCGGTATCATCGAAGCTCCCTCTTCTGTCGTAACGTAGCGTGGCTTTCATCATAGACTAGCTGGGGGGGGGCGAGAGTGGGGCCACTACTGTCTGGAACGACGTCTGCCTTGTGTGCAGCAACATTGTCGGCAAAGGAGCGTTTGCATCAAGGAAGGAGCATGTATTTTAAAGGCCTTTTGCTGCCGTACTAGTTGTCGATTCATCGCAGAGCTACTTTTCTTGCTTGATCTTTGCTGAATGAAATGTTTAGAAATTTCGGAAAGAGCGGTGGTTGGTCGAGTAAATTGACCGCGGGACTCAGGACGATCATAAGTTTGGTAGGAAAGAAGTGAAGCTATAACTTCATAAAGCTTAGACCGGAAGTGATTTTTGTTGCTGGCTTTCCGCTTTTTCTTTCTGTCTTTTCAATAGTGATAATTATTAAGATTTGTTATTGGAGTCGCTGTACGGAGCGTGGTTGTTGCGTTTTGCTTTGGAGGTGTATTTATCGTTGCGCTGCTCCTATTGAGAGTTTTTTGCGAAGGCGCCGTGTGAGGGCAACGCGGTGGAGGGGCGATGCAGGGAGGGCGATGGAGGTCGATATCGTGTTAGGGTTTAGGGAGGCGGTGTGAGAGAGAGTGTTAGGGTGAGGAGGTGAAGTGTTTGTTCCAGGAAAGAGGCCTCATGGAAGGAAAGAGGCTTCGGTGGTGCGAAATTGACAATACTCATAAGTTGTTACTGCGTATGCGTCGACGGAACACAGTTGGCTCTTGCGGAAGATCTTATCTTGCTTTCTGTTTATCACTGATTTCGTAGTGGCGTGAGACAACGCAAACGACGACGCTGTGGCCGTAGCTGTGACTGGCACGCGTTGAAGGTCGGAAATGTCTGGGCTCCAACCTACTCATGTTAGTCAGGATGGAGCGGAGATTGTCCTCCTGGATCTCAGCTTGAAGATGTGTGGGGGGATGCCTCTACAATTGTATCTCGACGAGTTTCGGGCTCAAGGACAATCGCAATGCACGAACGTCTGGTCCAAGGGGATAATTGCATATCGGTGCCGCACTTGTCAAACAAATGATTCTAGGTATGTTAGCACGATCTGATCCTCCTCACTATGCTGTTGCATTTCTGTTTCGTATATTTGACCTTTGTTAAAGAATCCAACAGATAGCATTAAGCCGACAAGCTTGGACAATTTTGAAGAATGCTTCCAATTTTTGGATCGGATTAGGAATTTCTGGATATCCTTTTACGGGGCTTTTGAAACGGTCAAATGTAGCGGTCGTGATTCCTTGTTTGGGTCGATCTTTGCTTGACAGCTACCTATGGAGCTGGGATCGTTAACGATCTATTCCGACAGAACGTAATCGTCGTTATTCCTTTGTGATGTAAAATCTAGATGAAGAAATCTAGATATGACCTGGTCGAGAGATTGTAGTGTATGATTAGGCTAATTTCAGTTTCACGCTTCATAGTGACGTTTGATATCGATGGAGTTGCCCATTATCTTGGATATCTGGATTGACTATAGAAACCTCTCTGCAGTTTTTGGCATAAGCTGTGAAGTTAGTAAATATATTCTCATGAGAATGAGATTGATCGATTCTCTCCTATTTTCAAAACGGACAGTATTTGCACTTGTTTATAGTATGTGCTGAATTTAGGCTTAATTTTATTAGTTGAAATTCCCTTTCAGAATAGTTGTATGATCGCTTTCTGTCTCATCTGCCCTCCCTTTAGGGATCTTGTACAGGGACATGCACTTCGTTATCATCTGCGACAATAATCGATCATCTTCTTAACGTCTGTCATTTTATTTGCTTGTATCGTACTTGGTTTTACTATCCGAAAGTAGTGTTTCTTATAGTAAGTGAATTGAAGTTGTAATTTTATGCCATTGGAAATATAATGCTTTATTGCAATTTCATTCGATCTGATTCATGTCTACTTGGGGATGTCTCCTGTGGCTGGAATTCGGGTCGATTTGTCAATCCGGGGCGGTAGAATCAATTGCAATTTTCAAATCGCCGAAACTGCTTTAGCTGACGAGCTCTTAAAACCCATTCTTTAGGTGGAGGGATTTGGGCTCTCATGTCACCCTCGGTTTCGGGAGAATAGGTTGGCTGATACGCGGTTGCTCGTATTCGTAACGTTCGATGATTGTGCTTGTTACAGGGTTTATGCCTTTCGTGTCGTAGTGACCATTTCCTCTGATCTTGTAATGCAGTGCAATATGTGTCGAGTGTTTCCAGAACGGTGAGCATTGGAAGCATGACTATGGTAATTTCACTCCTTCTGTTTTAGAATGTACTTGTATTTTTTTGGCTTTCTGTGCTTCGTTTGGCTTCTGGAGGTATGAATGTACAAGTGAGTTCAATGGCAAAGATGTATTTCATCTAGGTTTCAGAGTAGCTTGTAAGAGCATAATTCGTTTCCGAATTGCTGTTGATGTTCTTTTAGCCCAGCATCAAATGTCGTGATCATGCTCGCTGACTGCGGCTTTCAAGAGTACGACCTTATTTTAGTGCTGTTGAGATCCAGACTCTGATGGTGGCATGTTTGCAGTGATGTACCACAGTGAATCTGGTGGGTGCTGTGACTGTGGAGATCGCGCTGCATGGAAAGAATCAGGGTATGCTCAAGTAGTACTAATGGACTCTATTAGTAGCCGACGTAGGCTAAAGGAAGTTCTTTGGCCTTGTAGTGGCTCCTTTATTACCGGTACTGTTTGCACTACGCAGTACTTTCGGTAGTTGATAGCTCTTTAACCTGCTGGGTACTGCAGGCAAGCCTCATTTCATTCTTTAGCAATGTGTAGATCGCGGGACAATATTTGGAAAATGAAATAGCTCCAGGCAGGTGGGAGTTTCATAAACCATAAGTTCTTGCGACTGACAACTCGGTTTTGCAGGTTTTGTTCTATCCATCAACGTCTCCATGTGCAAGAAGCAAGAGTGAAAGACGAGCTTGTGAGGCCAACACATGATGCTGGTACGTGGATTTGTCTGTTAATTCCCCATGTGGTTGCTGTCATTTGTAGATATAAATTGGATCAAGATATTTCGCAGATGGCGTGGTTGGGTTGGGTCTTTGGTTCTTATGGTCTATTGTGTTAGGCTTAAAAATTATGAACAATGAATGGGCTGGGTGGTTGTTAGCAAGACGTGCTGCCTTCAGGATGTGAAGGTGGTACACAGTGATTTGATGTCTACCAATTTGTAATTGCCAAGTTGATCAATTTTCTGGCATGTTCAACGCTGAGATAAAGAGGTTAAAAGATGATTTCTGAAGTTTGACAACCTGTTTCAAATACGGGGTTATATCCCTGTCTAAGTGTTAACGATCGTTGCGTAGTAGGATCTAAAGCAGCCGACTTTTCATCTCTGGGAATCACTAGTCGGGGCATTCTAACAAAAAAATATCCGTATTTGTTAATTATTGAGAGGCTTTTGAAGGCATTGGAAATTGATAAGGTCCAGTGTCAGGTATTGACTTTATGGAATGCCTCGTGGTTCTCTGACCTCTCACTGTTTCTTATTGGATTTTGAAACTTTCTACAGTGCGACATGTGCTGAAAGAGCTGCTGGCGTGGGTTAAGCAGCTTCATGATAAGTTGAGTAATTCATGTGAGCAAGGTACTGAAGCGGATATGACAATGGCCATGATATATTTGAATTGGTCACTGCAGGTCAGCACATTCTGCTTTGCATCCACTCACTTTCATATTGGAAAGATGTTCTCTATATCTACGTTCAAAATTAACCCTCAAACGTCACAACCAGCCTTTTGGGCTGGTATTCCAATGTACTTTCAAGACCTGTGGACTTTTAAGGTTTATTAGGTCATCTACGTCTTCCAGTTGACATTAGACACTCTCAAGTGAGAAGGATACTTGGGTCTTTTTGGTGGTGTTAAGAGGTGTTCGATGAGAAACATATCAAGAGGATATACTTTCACATGCAGATTATATGCTGCTGCATCAATTGATAAAATTGAATTAAAATAACACTCTGCTGTCACTGGTGAGGAGTACCGTTATTCATGAACGGGCGTGTTGTGAAATCATATTCCCTGTTTCACTTGTCTTGTTACTTGAATTGGTTATGTTTGCAAACAATTTGCTCTTGTTGCTCCGCAGATCTGTGCTGTAGATGCGCTTCGAAGCATAGTTTGCAAGGACATGATAGAGTACGAAATTATAAATCAGGTATGTAATCAAGATATCCACGAGTTTGTAAATTCAGTGTCTAGTTTTTTTTTTGAACGACGTCTCTTTGTGTCCTTATGATGTATCCTTAAGTCTGCATGTTGACTTTGTTTGCAGATTGGTAGTTTAACGTCGCCGCTGGACATCTTGCTGGACTGCTTGGGCTGGATGCCAGAAGATATCATTGTAGCGGTATTGTCTTATATATCTCCTTGCATATTTGCACACCAGATTGAGTTGTGAACAGCGAAGCATAACAGAGGTGTATAGATTTATAATTCCGTGCATATGGCATATGGCATATGGCATAGATTCTCTGTAGTAAATACAAAGCGGGCTGCAATTAGCTGACAACCTTTTGGTGCATCTGAGAATTCCTTTTTGCATTTTGTTTAACAAAGTTCTGTGATCACTATGTGTTTAGATTTATTAATTGGAGAATCAGCTGCTATATGTTAGAAGAAATATTGCAGGTTGTAAGTCTGGTGGGAGCACAAATACTAGAGATGTTCGCTGTTTGACCATTTAGCTGTTTGTTTGCTTGCGTGCAGGAGACTACTTTGTTTTTACAACTGTTGTATAAGAACGAATTTAAGATCCAATTTTTAAATATTTTGAAAGAGAAGTACGAGGATATGATCATCCGTGCTGTCAATAATGAAGCATATATGAGGAATTACAAGTATCTCGACACAAACTTAGACAGAGGTATGCATTTCCATTTCTCTGGACCGTGCTGGGCTCACAGGTATCGGTTTCTTGGCTATGCTAAGGTTGTTTATGACTATCATTGTGGGTTGTTTATACTCTTTTGTATGACTTTTTTTGTTGCTGTTGCTGCACTAAATTCAGCCATTATGATGATAGTTAAGTGATCTAGAATCTGGTTTATGATGTCTATATAAGAAGTTTCTGTTTTCCGCCAACTACTGATGTGGTATGTGTAACTTAGAAATGGATAAGTAGATAGGAAGTATTCAGAGAGATTTAATATGTGGTGTGTTTGCTTGAGATAAATTTACAAAATAGCTGAATTACTGATGTTTGTCAAGGTACAAATTGGTGAGAGTTCCCTTATTAATGAGTTAACAATGTTTCCAACTTGCCAGAGGTCATCAGTAGTAAAGAAATTTCGAAACGACACGCTGTTGTTCCCTATAATTTTTTGATTTCACCTCCCCTATGCTTTTGAGAATAGTTGGCATGATGTAGGTTAATTATACGAGGCACTCTTCCTTTTAGGTTGAGCTCACTCATTAAAGTTGGGACGTGCGTCGAGTTGGCGTTGTTGGTTCCTGTTGTTGGTTCTCGACAATTCTTATCGTGTTTCTGGGAAGTATTGACTTGGGCAACTTGATTTTTTTTTCCAGTAATGGTGCAATTATTTAATGATCCGGAGATGACGACTCACCTAGTCCATGACAACAACTTACTTGAGTTATTTATCGGAGTCTTCCACAGAGTTATCTCTTGTTCTGCCAAAAAGTAATTCTCCCTCCAACCGTTTGATTGTTACTTCCATTCTAATCATACTTCACTGGGTGCAAGAAACATAAGTTGTCCAGAAAGCACGACTCTCTAACAAGTTCCAGGAAATAACCGTGTGCGTATGAGGGGATCACTCTTACTGTGTGGCCGATGTATAGAGAAATGGGTTTGAACTTGGCAGATACTTGATCCGCTTCCCATACTTGTGTATTCATCCTCTGGAACTTACATTTTCTGTCCAAGTCTAAGGTGTACGGATACAGCTTTTTTTTCTTTTTTTTCTTATCAAATTTGTTCTAAACAATATCTAATCCTGTTTTCTGTTCGAATTTTTGCAAAATTACTCAGTGTGCCACCAGCTGTCGATGTTGAGAAAGATGCTATCAAGTGCAAGGTACGCATTAGTACCCTCTCAAGACGGTTATATTTTTGAATTATTGGGATTTGCACTTTGGTTAGGTGAAGATTTCTTGATTGTTGAATAGCAATCAATTTGCGGTTGGTTGTGTTCATTGTGGGAAGCTTTGGTGATCCTCGCTGCGGGAAACGTAGATTGTCTCTGGTGTGATGGAATTCTTATTACAGAATAACAGTTAATTGGACTGTTATATCTGAGGCTGGTCCTTGGGATGTTTGTGAAAATGGAATGTTCAGTTCAGTGTGTTATTATTTTCATTTTTCATTGCGCATGCTGGAGAATCTGATTTTCCCTCTCTCTTGCGAGAACTCGACCAGGTTTACCTCCGGCCTCAAGGTGATTTACGACTGATAGTTTCACATGAAGATATTGCTGTTTATATGCTTTCAGAGCAAGCGCATCTTTTCCCCAAAATCCTCGACGTGCTAGTCATGTTACAGGTTTGTGAAAGAACTGGTGGAGTGTGAATTGCTGGTCGCTTAAGTATGCTACGCCCTCTTCAGATCTATGTCTAAATATAAGTTAGTTTATGGAGTTCCAGTCCAAGCCCATCCCTTTTGATGGCATTTGAGGAGTTTCCCTTGTCTAATTAGTTCAATTTTTTGTTGAAATTCAGTATTGGAGATTTTTTCAATTATCTTGCTGAGTTTTGGGAATGACGTTGTGTTTTGTCTGTACAGTGGATAAATCCATATTCTCGTGAAAACGACGACATTGAATTTGCGAATTGGTGGACTCTTGCTATCCAACTGGAGGTCAGCAGTTTTTAGAATATCTTCCTATATTTTCTTCTGAATGAGCTTAGCTATTCTCTTGCAATTTATGCCGGTGTGTGAAGGTCGTGCTCAATTTTAATTTTATCTACCTGGTTTTCAAGAGTGTTCCCTTTCGTTCATTTGATCGTATGGTGGGTACTAGACCTTTCATATATTTTGTTGTTCTGGTTTCGATGCATGGTTCCTGCCTCTGTCAGTGTTGGCGAAAGATCTTGCGAAATGGTGATCAATGGCTCCTATATTATTCTCTTAGCCTCCTTTTTGACTGTTGTGACTATTTATGCTTATACCACATGTTTATTTGCTAATTTGAGAATATTTTGGTTTGTAGATGAACAGTATGGCGATAGTTTTTCAGTTGATCTCACGCTGCTATCAAGATCCCAAAGTTGGGAAAAAGACCCTAGTTACGGCTGCTACATGCACACTGAAGGCCTTGAGGGAATACCTGGAGCAGGTATAGCTATTGTAAAGATACTTCGATACGTAGTTTCATCTCATCGTAATGTCTTCGATATCACGGTTTGGACCAATACAGATATGCTTTATGGTTGTCAACCGTCTTCATGTGCATGCACATAGAGTGTTTACCTGTGATTAGCACAGTAACGTCGTGACAAGACTGCAATAAGTTTGCTTTTATATCTGTGGTGTTGCGTTCGGTTTTTGAAGTCATTTTGATTGACTTTTGAGCGTGATACTAAGCTGGCGTTTTAAGATGTTTTACAGGCTAAGCTCATAGCTGAACAGGATTCTGTTTCACTTCATATACCGCTCCATAGGGCACTAAGTGCAATTCTGCAGAAGCTTGTGCTCTTACCTTGGGATAAGCACGAGAGGGGCTTTCTGTCTGCGCTCTTACCTCAGGATAATCACGATATAGCCAGATTTACAGAGGATGAGGTACTGGGCTGTGCTATTGCTGTGTCTAGTTTCATTAATTAGCTGCTAGTACAAGTCTCAACATCATTCCTTATGCATCTAACCTAATCCTTTAAGCTCAATGCACTTGGAGAGACCTTAAGTTAATTACAACTTTACGTTTTGCCATTTATAACGTCACCTTCAGGACTTTCTGATCCACATTGAATGCTGTATGCAAACACGTATTTGTTGTATTTGATGGAATTCTTACTTTGACACACTCTCGGAGTATTCTTCTCTTCGCTCGTCCGCTCAGTTTGTACATGAGATGTTGCAACTAGTATTTAAGGTCTCCTGCTGTCCCCCCCCTGTATGTCAAGCTTACAGGCTGCTGAGTCATTGTAACATTGATGATAAGTCTACTTGCTATTTTGTAGGTGCTGCGGCTCATGGAACATCCGCTGCGCATTTTGGTCTGGATGGCACAGGTTTGGTGTCTATATACTGGCTTTCTCTTTTTTTTTCTTTTTCCTTCAGAAGATTGACGATATGGGTGGATCATTTCATTCTCTTTATACATCTTTCTGTGCTGGGGAGGATCTCTTTTTATTCCTATTTGCTGTGTCCAATTTTCACAATGTTGTCTGTACACCTTGTTTTGTTTATTTAGACTCAGATTCAGAAGTTGAAGGTATATGTGCCGGTCATTGGTCATTGACAGCTTTATTCTCTGGAAGTTGTCGATTTTGGTAATAAAGTTTATTTATTGACTGATGTTGGTCATACTGACTGTTGTGCAATCTTTATTGAACTTTTTTGTGTCGACCTAGATTCGTGCGCAAATGTGGCGAAGGACTTCAGAAGAATTCAGTCGACTAGAACTTATTTATAGAGGAAGCTTCTGGCATGATCAGTAAGAGAGCATTTACTTTTAACCTTGTGGATTTTTGGCGCAAGTTCGATTCATCTTCTTACTAAGACTGGTGATGAGAAGCCTATTTTAAGTATCTGATATTTTTGAGTACCAACCTATTCATTGCTAGTTGGAGTTGTTGTGATTGCCTTGGTCGTTTTGTGGAATGTTAACTAGTAATAGAGACTTCGTGATATCACCTCCTTCATGTAGTCTAATGTAAGCAAATGGTTGCATTCTTCAGGTCAATGGACATGGATATATTACTTCTACAGTTCTGCACTGTCGCTTTTGAAAATCTGCAAGAGACAATCTTCATAAAGATAGCGGAGCAATTCGATGTACTCAATGAAATTTCTCTCTGTTGATTTGTTTTTGATTGACTGTGTTTTAAGGATGGTCATATTCTGAGTTGTCGTTGAGTATAGCAATAGCAATGCAAGGCATGCTGATGGGTTGCTGATATTTTAGCTCCTGCTAGTTGTCTGCAAAAATTCATATTTACCTATTTCTTGTCTTATCTGTTCGTCGGTGTTGTCAATTTCAGTCGTATCTTACCGAAATTTTCTTGTTTACTAGTGGTTTAGGACTTAGAGTCCCTTCTTTTATTTCCAAGGGTGATCAGATCTATAATTTGTTTTAATGGTAATGTTGTATATGACTTGATATGACAGTTTAAGGAAATGGCAACATCACGCTTGACTCCAAAAGTTGGGCGTCCGAAGCATCAGATTGCCCTCTTACAGGATTTCATGCGATTAATTTTGCTGGTACGTTTATTCTGGAGTTTCTTTTAATTTTATTGGTTGAACTAGTTATATCTTGGTTCTACGTTTGTTGAATATGTGGAGGTCCTAATTCTTTAATTGGAAAAACTCGTTTCCTGAGTTGTTGGTCAGAGACTTGTAGATGTGGCAGGCAATTATAACTTGTCCTACTTCTTAATTAGAGATCTAGGCTTGTCGGCATGAATTTTATTCTAGAAATTTTGCAGGATTTTGCAGTTTGGTCATAGTGGATGAAACAGAACTATTTTGTTGAACTCTGGGAATATTTGACTTTTTTTAAGAAACCCATCAATTTATTCTCTCTTTTCACGGATCTTTTGATGCCACATTTCTTGTTGTGAATATATCAAGCCTTACTCTTATATGTTGTCTCGGCTTGTAGATTGTGCGTGAGCGCCGCAATCTGGGTAAGACGGAATTAGATGAAGCTCAAGAGAAGTGCTTGCAGTATGATGTCATCCAATGGCTTTGTGTTCGTGACCAGACTTACTCTCAGGTGGGACTTTCCGGTCTTGCATTTATTTTTTTGGAATTGATGTCATTTTTTCTGCAACATGTGGATAGGTTCAAAGTTTTAACATGGTTTATTGGCCACGTGATTTGCTACTGAAATTAATGACTAATTTGAATGCATATGTCTGTATTCAGCTTTGTCGGGCCTTGAGCGCTGTCCCCATGGAGCATGAGAGACTGAATATCATGTTGGACAAAGTAGCGATCTACCACCAACCTAAGGTTTGTTTCTTTATTATCAGATTTGTTGATATATTAGATGGCAGTTGGTATGCAGTAAATGTGCATTACGAATGCATGCCAGTGATTGTGTATGTTCATGGTGTTTGGCTTTTCGGGTCTTTGTTCGCTTGGTTACTTTGAAGAGTTACACATGAAGGTGCTAGGGAATTTTGCAATTCTTACTGAAGCACTGCGGTTACAGGTTGCTGATCGAGGGTACTATCAGCTGAAACCAGAATACTGGAAAGAGTTTGATCCTTTGTTTGCTCATTACTATCTCAACGAGTTGGAGGATGCGGAGGTGGGTGTTCAATTTGCCGATGGTGGTTGTCATTGGTTTAGTAGAGTAATCATGAAAGAATTGTCTGACTTGTCTACTTCGTTTCTCATGTTGATCTTCATTCTGAAATCACTCACGAACATTACATGTGCCTTTGATTTGCTCATAATGCCTCGTCACAGTGCTTGAGTATCAGTGGAGCTCTATTGACTAGGAATTGACTAACTGTTGGTGAGTTTTGATATGTTTCAGGATCGAGCTGTGAAAGTTGGTAAGCTTGACCATTACTGGCGGATTACGGCACCTCCAGCTGCCGGAGCACCTTATGATCGTCTCTCTAGTCTCCTTCACACTAAGGTATCACCTTATGATCGTCTTTCTAATCAATATTCTTAAAATTCTATGTTGGAAGTGCCTCGCTGCCGGATTAATCGATTATGTGATGTTCCATCATGTTCCAGTCATGTTATTACGGAACATCCTTGTTGACGAATCACTAATTGTGGATTCCTTTTCCAGGCTTGTCACATGTTTCTGCTAAATGTGTTGGACGAGGTGAGACATCTTGTCGAAGAAAGCATAACAGCAACAGCTGGGGAAGCTCTCGGTGTAACTGCTTTGCAAATGATGGCAGTTCTAGTGTCTGATTCTCGAAATAATATCAGGTTAGTGATGGGCATTTTATCTTACCCTTATGCTTCAATCATATTTTTCTTGTATTTTAATATTATTTACTTTACCGAGGTTGCCACAATTTTTTTACGAAACAACTCTCTGCAGTCCCTTTGGAATTCATGTAAGTGGACATACTAGCATGGAATTTTGATGTAAATAAAAATGTGGCTCTGGTCGCAGAAATGTGGCTTCAGAAATCAAATTGCCAGTAGGACCACAGGACGAGTTTCTTACGGAGAATATTGCTGTCAATATTCATGTTCCGATTCGAATGGATTCTAGTAATTCGGCACGGAATCCTGTTAACATTTATGAGATGCTGCTGGGTTTTCAACATGCTAATGATTGCACACGTACGTTATCTCAAGTCAGAAAGTTGTTAATTTTGCTGTTTATATCGGGTCTATATATATACTTCCTGCAAGCCTAATTTCTTCAATTGCTAAGTTGAGTTTGGGGAAGATGAATTTCTGCATTCTATTTCCCTGATCAGAACTTTTGTGCATGTGACAGGCTTGGTGGACTCTGTTAATCATGTTCTCGAGCTCCTCTGTCTTTCCACCAATGAGAAGAGTCGTGCTTCTGAGGTGCTTAGCTTAATTAACCTCATTGTTTTGATACGATTCCATACACTATTATCTTCAGCTGAACCGTTTTCAACATGGGTGCACACCCAGTGAATTTCCTCATCTGTATTGTTGCATGTACATATTCTACTAACTTTGAACTTGGAGTTGACATTCTGGTGCGTATGTTATCTCTTTTCCAGGTTGACTCCCAAGGAAACGAAGATTTGCGGCGCAAACTGCTGAAAGAACAGCGACAGAAAGCAATTCTTGAGGAGTTTGCTGCCAAGTGAGTAGTCAGTCTGTTAAGGAGGCACTTAGTATTTGGTATTTGAAACGGAATGTAATGTGTTTGAGTTCAAATTTGTTTCGTTAGTTATGAAAGTGGGCCAGATTTGCAAGAAAATACACTGACAGCATCAAAATAGCATCGCAGAACGAAGCCTTACTGCATATTTTTCAAAGTAGTGACCTTGAAGTTAGCCAAGACTTAAATAGGGATTTAACTTCCTACATTTTGGTTGTATTTTTGTTTGGATGTATGACTTCTCTTGTGACCATCAAACTCATAGTGTTTGTTTGGTTAGTTTCTGTTCGCGAAGGTGCCTTCCATTCGGCTAACGTGGTTGTTATGACGGATTTGTTGTATATAGGCGAAACGCATTTATGGAACACGTGGATGTCAGTGATGATGATGATGATCATTGTGAAGAGGGCTGTGAAGAAGGATCTCAGATGGAAGCGTCCGAAATTGGTCGCGAAAGCCTTTCTTACATAAGTAGTAACGATTCTGCCTCTGAGAATTTAATTGACGCTGTGCTCCCTGTGCCCGAGGCTGACTATGTGGCCATGGAAACTTTTTCCGAGACAAAGGAATGTGTTCTCTGCAAAAGGAAGGTATGTGGTGTTTATATTTTCAGCCTTTTATTTCGCACATCAAAATTATTGAGGGATGTTTCTAAACTTTAGTGTTTCATAATAATTTCTTGGGAGAACTTGCTCGTTGCTACTGTGCACCTTCACTTGATTACGCATACAGACCCAAACAGTACTTTGACAGGAAATTTTGGATGATGTTTCAGAAAGACGACAAGAATTCTTCAACATGCTGGATTGCTTTCGTACAGCGCTATAATTTTCCTTTTCAAGTGCTGAAGAGAGGGAAATTAGTAGAAAACATCAGCGATGTGGCCTCTCTTTCTAATTTCGCCCAGTCTATGGAAGTTGAGACGAATAATGAAGGCCTTTACCAGCTTGTAACTGTAGGAATATCGGGTGATTCCGGATTTGCTAGTCCAATTGATTTTTCTACTATGGAGCATGTTCAATGTTGTGGTCACCAGGTATGCATGTCATCTGCTTCCTATGTTTTTTTTATCAGTGTCCAGTATGCCCCTGATATGGATGTTCTATATAGGGTTGTTGGACCAGTTTGTCACTATGTGATCCTCTACTTCTAGGAATTGTTGCAGGATGGTAAGAGGCAGGTTGAGTTGCACCGAATTTTAAGTCTACATAGAAGACCTACATTTAATAATATATGCTGTCGAAATTATACTCGGTCTTCTTGCCTTTTTTCTTGCAAGTGGATGGCAATATGCATCTCTTACTTGCACTTGATTTGTTACACGTTACACTACTAATTAACTTTGTTTTCTTCTAAAAATAAATCACTTCGTCACATAGGCTTAAATATGATTTCTTGGGCTTAATTTTTTGCTGGTTAAATCAGTCAACGGATGTGTTTTTTATTACAAAGTTTGTTGACTATAAACACTTGTCTTTCATGTATCAGATGCATTTGGACTGCTTCGACGGCCATATGAAGAATCTTCAGTTGAATCATCCGGGTGAGTACTAGCGACAACCAATATAATGCGGTTACAAACCTATGAATATAGTACTAGAAATTCAGTTTTTAAATTTGTTGGAGGTAATATATCTGTTCTATCCTTTTTAATGAGTAAACCTGAAATTTATGTGGACACCTTGAGTGATGTACTTTTTCGCATTATTATTTGCATCTCGTGCTAATTCCTGTTTTCTCGGTCCTTACAAATTGGTCTTCCCGTGAAGTCTGAATTAATTAACCGATCGATTGTTACTGACATCTCTCAAACACCGGAGTCAAATGTTTTGTGGTCTGCAAGATGAGCTTCTTAGGATGCATTATATATTTGTCTCTTGCTGAACAATGTTTTGTTGAATTGATATCTCAGGAAACGGTGTTGTGGACCCGTTGAAGATGGAATTCCAATGTCCCACCTGCCGGCGTTTAGCAAATGTTCTTCTGCCAGATGTGGAAGCATCTCTTTCTTCCAGAAAACTTGATATTCGTGAGGATGTCAAGGGTATGGAAGAAACAGGAAGCCGGTTTTGGCAATCAAACAAGAATCTAGAGAGCGCTGTGGATCTTTTCTGTTGTCAGGTATGTTATCACTTTATCGACGAGACCTTTTACCATATGCACTTCAATTGCCTCTCGACCATTTAAGGCCTTCTCTGCTAACTTCACAGCAATGTGCGCACTTGCAAGGTCAGACTGTAGGGCGGTTGCATTTGTGACTAAATCAGGCGATTTCTTGCGTTCATTATTGGACAATCATAATGATACTTGACAGTTGTTTCAATGGGTTGGTGCTGACCTTGTAACACAGGTGTTAAGAGTGCAGAAACAGTCGCCACTGTTGTCACGAGATCCAAATAAGTTTGAAATATCCCAGGTAAGTCGCGAGGACCCCTTTTATGTCAACAGATTTAGTTCACTCCACCATTTAGACAGACTTTCACAGTAGTGTACTGTCTATGCCCCTCGGGCATTATTCGTTGACAAGCTTTACGTCCATCGACGACTCCTGCGTTTTTTGTCTTTCAGTACTGGGGACCGAGGGGTAGTGTGTATATTCAGGAATTATTAATTTAGATCTTGGTCATCGTATTGCTAAAATAAATAGTTACCAGAAATTTTAGGTACTTTCTTGATCTACCAAACCGATGTCATTACTGAAAGTCAGGAAATTTTTGGTTTGTATGAAGGCACTTTGGGAGGCACTTGCTTTAAATGTCATGCACTGCGAAGTGGAAACAAGAGATGGCTCTATGAAGAGCGAATCGGCGTCATCTTCGTCGGCACCAATTAGGCTCTCGGATGAATGCACTTGGGGTGGAGACTCTGCCCATTGGATAGCACTTCGGGAACTAGGAAGACTAGCCATGCTTTCTAACACCTTGCCAGGTGCAGGTGAGAATTTCACAAACGTCGTCACTGGGGATCTGACTTGGCTTTCTGATTATTGCTTCTAATTCCATTGAGTTGATTTCTGTGATGCATGTCATGTTTCCTTTCTTGTGTTGTTTCAAGTGTTTGGGGCATTGATTTCCCTTTATTTGTTTGATATTAGTTTCACTTTTTTGTTTACTTAAATTTAATCATACCCAGCTTGAGGAGATGAAAAAGATGGCATTAACTCAGACAAGTTTTTGCGTGTTTGCAATTGGAACCTGGTCCGAAACACGTGACCTAGAGAGAAAATAGGTTCCACTCTGTACTGTTTGTCTTTTCTGAAGCAGAGTGTCGTCTTCCTTTTTTGCCCACCAATTCTGTACCTCACACTCTATACTAGTATCTTTGGACACTGACCATGATTCTTTTATTACAGTGCGAATGAAGAAGGGTTTGTTGCAGAGATTCAGAGTCTGCCTTGGATTGACTGCACCCGAGTCAGATACAGGCATCGAGTCCTCACTCAATATGGCTGGGATCAGTGAGCTTGAGAAAATTATTGAGGAGATATTTCCTCGAAACAGGCCTTCTGAAATTCTGGAATTAGCAGAGATGTCGACTGATGATAAACACCGTCTGGATGAACCTGTAAACCTTCAAGACAATTTAGTCTCAAATCCTTTGCCATGCCTCGTATCTGTTCAAGATTTTGAAGATGAGCTAGCGGCTAAAAATATAACTTCAGTTCAGAGACCTTTACTTGAGGAGAGCAAAGACAGCTGCTATGATGATTCTAAACATGCTGAACCGTATCATGGCATACATCCTGGTGCGCCAAATGCTCAGGTATCTGTTCCTCAGACCTTTCCTCAGCAAAGATTTGAGCTGACATATGAGGATTCTCCTGAGCGTCAAGTTGAAGAAGAATCCGTACCAAACCCCTATCCTATTCAGATATCATCTCCAGAGCAGAGGTTAGGAAGCTCTCGGGAAGCCCTGGACAAGCTTCGTGACCGTGAAGAAGAACCCTTACTTAAGCACAATCCTTCTGAGCAACCATCTTCAGCGCTGGGTACGGACAGCTCTCGGGAAGCCCTGGATAAGCGTCGTAGATGGATTGAAGATATTCTTGCAAATGGTGTTCTCACGGCGGATCCTTTGATGCTTCTTTCGTTGCTCTTAATAGTGAGTGCCCTTCTTATCGGCTTTGTTGTTTTTCTTGTTTCATTTCTGATATTTCAACTGATATCAGTTTTTAATGATAATACCTTGGATTAAAACCCGGATTGATTCACTTGCTTTTGGATGATCTGTTTAAATTGGGATTGAAGTACTTGATCTGATGTTAGTTGACTGATGTTCAATGGTTTGCTATTCAGATCTATCCAGGTCAACCTGATCGGCCTTCTTTGCACTCTATGGTGAAGTTCGCATACACTGCAGCTGTTTTGCAGACACAAGAAGCAGTCTCCGGGCTGGATGTTCAAGATCCAATGGTGGAGACCCTTGTGCAAAGGGCCTGTCTTCCGTTTCTGCGAAGAGCTGCGATGCTGGTAAATCTTTCTGCCCTTGCCTTCAACGAATACTCCTGTTCAGGATGCAGAACTTGGTCATGCAGTTTGTTAATGGAGGCAGCTGTTTCCCTCAAATTTGAAAATTTGAAATGATGTGTGGAATCTGCTTGTAAAATTGTTTTCTCTAGCCATGCACGCTCTTTTCCATCCGGTCTTGTGTGAACTCTCGCAATGTTATGAATATTAATTGTGAGTTTCAAGAGAAATTGGTCAGCTACTTACTGGATTTTTTAAGTGCTCAGGTACAAATAATCACTCGAGAGGGCTTCAGGGGACAGCATGGACTATCAGGTATAGGATGTGGTTTCCGAAATTCGCTTCTAAATGGTAGTTGCATGATGTGATCTTATGTCTACAGGGTTCTTCAATATCATGAGTATTTTACCAGTTTCATTTTTGGAGACCTTAGACACCGAGTTTTTCATATTTTTCAGGGACAAAAGTGATGGATTTTAACAGCTTACAGCTGGCATTGCAACTTCCAGACTGCGCTCAAATATTGCGCCCTGAAGTTTATGGTAACTTTCATGTGATACCTCAAATGTTTGCACTTGGTGTTACCTAAAGGAACTGAATTTGTAACTCATATCCAAGCATCCCATGATGTGGTTTCAAGATATTAATATTATCGCATTTGACGTTCAAGAATTCATATTTCACGAGAAGCTGATTTTGATGAAGTTTTCTTTGCACATATTTTGATATTAAGATATTAAGTACTGGGATGTAAGACTTGTTAGTGTCTAATCTTTTAGCTTAGATATATTTTGTTGAGTAATTTGATCACTGTTTCTTAATAATCCAGGAGCGATGCTGGCAACCGAACTGCTCACACTTCACCAACGAGTAAGTTGGGTGTTTTTGTTTCGCCTGTAGAAGTTGCAGGCATATGATTTGAGAACCTGAATTTAGAGGAGTTTATTACAACTCGTCTCCAGTATTATTACTGAAAGATGCAAAATTTGTTTGAAATTTGTTCATCGCTTCTCTGGAAATGTTTCAAGCCACTTGATTCGTTCTTTATTCTACAGGTTTCAAAATCGTTCACGTTTGAGCTGCGGAAAGTTCCTCGCGAGGCGTCGCTCCATAAGTTGCCTCTCGTTTTCCAGGTTCGTTAGTTACAATTTACTACATTTTATGTTTTATTTGATTTCAGACTCGATCATAGCTTTGGGAAGAGTTTTATGCTCTGCCTTTTGGCATGGTTCATATTTACACCCCCACCCCCACCCCCACCCCCTGTTTCCAACACAGCTGATGCGACACTATGACTTATGATATATATGTAGTGTCTCCATAATGATTACAATGGCTATACTGAGGCTGTTTGAGCGTTTTGTTCAGGAATTGCTTCTGGAGAACATTCACATGAAGAAACAATGTTCCACTTGTGGGGAAATGCCGACGTGAGTCTGTTCTGCAGCTTTTGAGCTTTCTTCCTGACAGAAAACGATATGTTTGTACTGTTGGATTGCATCCTTACGTGTTGTCTCTTTGGTATCAGCCTGCGCAGGAAAGGTGATTTTCACTTCTTGAAGCTTTTTAACCATTGTACTAACAAATAATCACTACCTCTTTGCTACTTTTGCAGGGATCCTGCTATCTGCCTCGTTTGTGGAGAGCTTCTGTGTTGTAATACCGCATGCTGCAAATCTAACGGAATAGGAGAGTGTTCTCGACATGCAGCCAAAGGTGTGATTTTGCACAACCACTGAGATCATGAATCATCGAGTATTTTAAGTAGATTTCTTCAGGAGTGATTTTGTGTTGGTGAACATGCATTTTATTGCCAATTTCTTATTAATCAGTTCTGTAAATAATAGCATGTTGTTTTTCATTGTTACAGAATCAGCCGGTGTGGGAATATTTCTGTTGCTACGGTCTACTCAGCTTCTACTCCTTCGGAACAATCGTACTTGCATGGGGCTCTCATTGTACCTGGACATCCACGGAGAGGTTAGGATCCTCTTCTTTTTCTATCTTCCATCGTTGAAGTTCTTTCTTGGGCTGGTACAAATCTAGAAATCTAACTGTTCTCCATAACATTACTTAGCTGGGCTGATTGTTCCCAATAGTACAAGGAAGAATATTTTTCCCGTCAGTTGGAATGAGAGTATGAAAACAGGCAGCTGGCTGAATGAGCTGTCTGCATGGGGTTTTGGTACATGTCAAATCAACTAAGTTAACTATAAGCCTTTATTCAGCAAATATGAGCCAGGGGTATCTTTGGGAATCATTATGTCATGTCAGCCTGCGCAGGAGGACCTATATTTGAGAAGAAGTCAGTTGCTGTATCTCAGTGATCTTCGATTGAATGAGGTAACGATCTAAATGCAAGTGTTATTACATTCCTGAGAATTTGTGCTAAGATTTTCTTAAAGTTGGCAATCATGAGGCTCATGCTTTGACATCGACTTTGGATGGCGCTTACATAATTCCCTTATTTTGAGGCTTTCTTCTCGATTTATCTGTTCTTACCGGATATTATGTGCAGATTCGGCGACTATGGATGACAGCAGCGTTCGACTACGACTCCTACATTTTGCGAAACTCTCAATCTAGGCCTAACGTCTATTAATCTTCATTGGTTAATGTTCTTTACCAATTCTGTAACCATGCCCATTACGCCATAAGCTCAACGGCATGATCGTACTTGTATATTGAGAGACTTTACGTGTTACGAGCTTCTGCAAGTTCGTAGGACCTGATTTTGAGGAGTGAAGAAGAAAAATCCCGTATTGCTCCACTGAAAGTGTTTTTTGATGAGGTGATATTTCGCTGGACTGTAATCGAGTCCCTTAGACGGGTTAAAAGTGATCTTATTCCATTCACCGTACATTCGATTTTGCAATTGCAGGCCTCTTACCAGGAAGGTTACGGAGGTATATTAGCATTGGGTATGAAACCCCTGATGTTTTATCTATTTATATGCGACACTACTTAGCCGGTGCCCGCATTTACCTGAATGATTATGTTGTGTCAATAGAACCTCGATGTAGTATTCTGGTGAGGGTTCGTTTATCTTTTTGCACCATAGCATTGAGTTTTGCAATCATCGTTTTGATTTAGTGTATATAAACTTAAAAACAATTTTGGATGTGATCGCTGGTAATGGAAATCCTCTCCTCAGTTTGGGGTCTCCTTTGAGCATGGCTGGTGCGGAACTTGTGAATGAAAACTTTGTGAACTGTGTTTTCTTGCGGTTCTGTTTTTTCAAGTGCCTTTGCAACAAATTTTTACATATAAATTCCTGAATTCATCATATGTTGTAGCAGTAAAGCAATGTAATAGTTTCCACTCCAAGTTAAACTTTTTAAATTCCTAAACCTCCTAAGGAAGATATCAATTTTGTTAGGATAAAGTTTGCAAAGTTTCTTGGTTTTGAGCCGTGAGACACAAGCATGATTTGTAAGCACCTCCCAAAGAACCTGCTCTAGTTTTTGTGTCGGCCAAGGTGAGTTGTTGAAATAGATGGCATTCCAATCCAACCATGGACTTCTTCCTAAATTTGAATACAGTGTTTTGTTGCAATTTGAATTTGAAGCCTTTTGTCATGGAGTATTGATTTTTTAATTTTAGGATGCCTATATAATTTTTCCACAGCATGTTCTTGTGGAGAAATTTTCAAATCATTTGAACCTGTTTTTCATTTATAATGAGCTTTTTATCCCTTTTTGTTCAAAAATTCACTACAATTTGAAATCAAATATTAATTTGAAATTCTAATGACTTACAAAAGTCATGTGATTACAATTTCAATCACACGTATAGCTAGACAATGGGAGCCATATCAAGAGTGATGCTTTGAAGATTGGAAAGGTCATTGTAGGCCTATCTTTTGAGAGTTAACATTCAATGAGAAATATATGATGCTAAATTTAATTTGCAACTTCTAGCATTTTCTTAGGTTGACAACTGGCACAACAAAATTAAGAATTTAAATTTACTTTATGACAAAGTTTTTTCAAATTGATATTATGAACCATTAATAATTTCACCAAAATCAAATTTTTTTATTCTTTTCTTTAAAAGAAATCTATGATCCATACCGCACCACAATGAGGGGCAATCTCAGCCATTTGCAAATTAGAATTTAGGACTCATCTTGTTCAACGTACAACAAAGGCTTTCTTGTGTTTTCTTGTTGTGCTTTCTTTGTGAATGTGGAAACTATGATTTTAGTATTGGAAAGAAGTGAATGATTGGGGGATTTGGCAAGGGCATAGATTTACGTGAAGAAGCGTCTAGGTGACGAGTGGAATGAGGTGGCACTACAAGGTTGGATTAGCTAAAATTACACTAGTTTATTATTGGCCACCCTTCTCTTTCATCAGTTGAGATTGCTATATTTTTTATAATAACATGTCAAAATTATGCTTCAAGTTGTTTCCTACATCCACTTGTTTATGCAGAAGACCTTTGCAAATTCTCTCCTACAATAAATTGAAAGCATTGTCACGTACTCTCCTCAAATTGCCCTAGGATTTCTAGTAGAATAGCTCATTTAGGTCATTTACAAAAATCAACAATTAATGTGATCCCTTAGGATCCCTTTTTCAATTTTTTGTTTATTCAATCTGAAGTAGAAAAGGCTTATTGGGCTTAGTGCAAACCCTAGTTGTTGTACCCTATAGGATTTATGATGAGTCTGTGTCATAATTTGGAGAATGCTAATTAAAGTAGTTTAGTAGGGTAGAATCTTAATGATGTTTTCATTTTATAGGAATTTTATAGGAATTACAATATTGATGTTCAACTAGTGCAATGGAAATTTTATTTAGGATGTTCTTTGCATTAGGAAACTATAAAATAATTAGGTCTTCCATCTAGGCTTCTACAACACTTAATTGCTCTCTTATCTTATCGCGACATTTGTAGGAACGTGGATTTTCCACTGAGTATTGGCTCTTGATGGGTGCCAGTTGTAATTTCAATAAGAACTTGGCTAGTGGGAGCTTTTGTTTGGAGTTCAATTATGAAGTTATCTTATGTGATTGATATTTATTGTTGTTAGCTAGTTCGTTCTATGCTTTCCATTTGCAATAAAATATTTTTATAGAAAGACAAGGACTTTGGAACTTGCCAACTTACTTCAATTGATAAATTGAACTTTAATTCAAAACATATATCTTAAGTATGCTCTGAATTTGTCTTGATACTTACTACAATTTTACAATAATTTTCATTTACCACAAAGTGACTTTGTGATAATGAAGTGTTTTTATGATTATCTCTATACAACACTTTTTGTAATTGTCCCTGGTTAGTGGTTTTACTCTCTGAGAGCAACACAATACAATTGTGCTCATACAATTTTTGTCCTAGCATCATTTAGTGTGAAGAGGTGACAACAACAAATGCTCACAAAACTTAAGAAAAATTAGGAAACCCAAAGAGCAATTCTTGATCAACTTATTAGACAAAATGGTTGTAAGATAGTAACCATGTGATTGCACAATGTAACATTGTCTTAGATACATTGGAGTCTAGTGCCTATTAATTGAATATTGAAGAAGTTCATATCATTTTAAAATTAAAAAACTGCATTGACATTTTCAAATCTTTGTAGGCAATTCCACTTCTTTTTCAAAGACATCATGGCGCTTTCAACTAACGCTCAACGACAAAATGGACTTGTACATTCCTTGAGAAATTTTAAAAACCCTAGAATGTCTTGAAGGTCCTCTTTAACCACATGAGAGCCTTATTCATGTATTACTAATTATGAAGGTGGATTTAGGGTTTTGTTGCAAATAACAAAGTTGACCATGCTGAAAATGACCATTGATTGTTGTATTGCAATTTTACAAATTCAGAATAAAACAACATCTAAAGAAAGGACTACATGCAATGCAATACAATACAGTGATAAGTCTATACAATCAAAGACCCAATGCTTTTATAGGTTATGGGGTGCAGACATAAAAGTGGTTGTTGGAAGTAGAAGGTAGGAGCACACAATTTTTGGAGGGAGATGGCAACTTAGGATTCTCATGTGAAGACAAGGGGTTCATAGTGTGTCATTTTGATAAATAATTTGTGTCTTAGGTGGCAATTGCACGGTGCAATTTGTATCATGGCGCATTATTTTTGTACCAATTTGTGGAAGTGATACAGATTAGGAATTAGCTAGACCTCCTCTTTTACCCATGACGGAGGACGCAATGATAATTGTTTTTGATGGAGTTTCTAGTAGTTGCTTTAAGGTGACACAATTGCTCATTTTAGGTGTTCTTGGTGGTTTATTGTACATGTATTGGGAAGTGCAGGAGTAATGCATACTTCGGTGATCTTCGTAGTAATGGTGCTTGATGCCGCAATTTATTTAGAAGAGGAGGCAGAGGTTTTGTGCACTTGGGCAATTTCGCATGGTGCAAGTTTAAGACAAGCTTAATGCATTGTAGAACGCCTGAATGTAAAGTAGATGTGTGTGCTTTCATTGCCTCCAAATACTTACAAAAAATAGGAACTCTAGATTATCTTTGGCTTTGCTACCTTTTTGTAGACACATAAGTCACATTCTTAAGTAGATGATGCACAGTGAAGAAAATTTTCTAAAGGATTTTGGAAAGTGAGGCGAATGTTCTAATCTATGAGAGACTATTCCCCAAGCCCCAAGTTGACAAAGATGGCGCAATTGAACTTAAAAGAAGCGCACGGTGCACCAATAAGCGAAAAAAGGGAGAATAATGATAATATCCACAACAAAGAGCTCTCAAACCAAAGCTACAATGGCTCTTCCAAATCTAACAATGAGGATGCCACCTCCAAGCAACTCATTGCCATTGTTGGAACATTCTCAAGTTTATTATTATTGTGATACGAAGCATTATAATTTTATGTGATTCTTAATAATCACAATTATAAACTTAATAATTATAATATGTAGGTTTAAGTTTAAGGCTGACCATGCATCTATGTTAAATGTTGTGTGGCTCTATCTTTATTGTTTAGTTTTTGTTCTTTGAATGCTTTGATGTGGTCAAACTTTATGTTATTCAATACAAATTTGAAATTTCTAGAGATTTCTCAAGTGAGACAATTTGAAACAAATTGAAATTCACTTAGTTGCACATTAGGGTCTATTTAATGACAATTGTTCATGGCCAACTTATGTTATTATCTCAATTGTTGTTATGTGCTTCAAATTCAATGTGTAACCTTTGTGGATAGTCATTTCTTTGAGTTTTTGATCAAATTTGAGTATCATTAGACCTTCATCAGCAAAGAGGCCATGGATTCATGTTTTTAGAATGAGAAATTTAATTTCTATAATTCAAAAGAGCTATAGTTCAAGTTATTTCTTGTACAAGCCCTTTCCTAAATTCTTCCAATGAGTAGTCCTTGGGAAGATTATTCTTTGTAGATTGAGGTATACACTTTAATTAAGAGGATATTTGATGTGGGGCTATTTATCTTAATTATTGCATTTAAGGTGATTGTATTTTTACATATAAAGATACAAGGGGCATATTTTCAATACCATATGATTTTTGTAGATTCATTCATGCAATTATTTAATGGGGATATCTTACATATAGAATTTAAGTGTCCAATTTTTTTTCTCTTCCACCGGCTTCTTCACAAATTTTTCCTTCTCTTTATTACATATATGTATAGGGAATACGCCATAAAATCAATGACAATCAATTCAATTCAAGTGCCCTTGATCAAATGGCAATTTTTTCCCTAAAGTTCAATTGTTTGTTGAATAGACAACTGAAAATCTAGGTAGGTTCCTATGATGTTGAATATTTACAATTTCACACAAATTTTGACACATGGTGTAAAAATATACTCCCTCAATGAGAATATAGGTGTTTTTTTGATTGGGTGTCTGAATCAAAAGTTATGTTGAACTAATTTTTTTGGTAGCCAAGGCAATTTGGGCATCTTTTGCAAAAACGCTCATCAACTTTTGAAATTTGGCATGTATGTATCTAATAAAATAAAGTATACAATTGTCAAATTTAATTCTCAAATCACACTCTAAGAGGAGTGAAACTTTGTTAACTATATTAGGGCAACTTTAAGATTTTTTTTTGGAAACTTCTAACTTGCAATAAGTGAAGTCAAAGTTCTTGAAATTTTTCCCACATATTTTTAATATTTGTCTCTAATTTTTGACCCTTTGGATTTCAAATAAAATATTTTCTCATTGCACAAGAAATCATCAAAAAATGACTAGTGTATTGCCAATGGATTTAACCTCCTTACATGGCAAGGTAATTTAGAATAAGCTAGAGTCCATATTTGCTATTGAAATTTTTTATACATGATCCTAACATCCCATATCTACAAATGGTCAAAATCCAATCATTTTGGTATAGATAAAAAAATTTACTCCAACAGGGGCTCAAAGTCTACTAACCATGTTTCTCAAGAATGAGAAAAAGTGTTTTTTTTCTCACTTCAAATGTTATACATTACAAAAAAAATGAGCCCATGAAGAGGCCGTGAGTTCTGCACCCCCAGGAAATGGTGCAAGTAGAGAGAAATCCTCCCAGGAAATGAAATCGCTGACGTGGTCGAATTTCGACCACGTCAGCGTTCTGTCAGATTTTTTAATTTTTTTAATTTTTTAATTTTTTCTGTAATTGCACCACAGGGGTGCCGAAAATGAGCTGTTAGCAGCCTTTTCCAGGGCCCAAATTTTTTGTAATGATCTTTCAATTCTTGTGATCAAATGGGTTGAGTTTTTTTTGCACATTGCCTTACTTGTTTATAATATAATCCCTTTGTGTCTTACATGACATTTCATAATTTTTGGTGATGATTTTCAGTGATGTCCAATAGAACAACTTGTGCTTTTATGTCAATAACAAGGTCCAATGTAACATTTGGATGTTATATTGAACATTATTATAAATCCTAAATTTTTATTTTGTACAAGTGTTAGAAAACAAATATAGAAATCTACAGACACTTAGAGGAAAGAACACAATAGTTTACTCTACTAAATTTCAAGCTCAATCATTAGCTCAATGGCTTTTAATTTTCAAATTAATTTTTTGTAGTGTCACTAAATTGATGTTGTTTAAAACTTTATAACTTGTTACTCCTTGCTCACATCAATAGCTTGCACAAGAAGAAAAACATGTTTGCCACAACTAACTAAAATGAAACTAAGTGTCCTATACAACTATCTTGTGACTATAGCCTTCTCTATTTGCACCAAATTCTTATGTCATTGTTTGACGTCATTGCTTTACAATGTTTTAGTTGCAAATTAGTTGTAGAATGAAGTGATACATTCTTTTAACCGCAAAGCAATCATAGAATGAAGTATAGGATTATAAGAGTTGTAACACAGTTCAACTTTACAATGAATTTGACTTATTCTCCATCCAATATTCATCATAGTTGTCAATGTGGACTACTACACACTTCATGATATCCACCGTGTCGATTTGCAATTGCAAAAAACGACTAGGAAATGACTAGAAAACAAATGCAACTTTAAAACAACAGAAGTCATTTCCTAGTTGATTTGTAGTCATTTCTTAGTTGTTTAGTAGTTGCTTTTTAGTTGTTTCCAAATCATTTTTTGATTGTCTTATATCAATTGTCAAGAGTACCATTAGATTGGACATATAAGACTTGTAAGTAGTTGTATCTTTATATGATGAATTATATTAATAGAATTCTAAGGTTTTTATATTTAATAAATATTTATATTTTGTAGATTTTGAAATCTACAAATTTTACAAGTCATAAACAAGTTGCAAATGAGTCACAAATAAGTTGCAGATGAGTTATAGACAAATTGCAATGAAGTCACTGACAAGTTGCAAACAAGTCACAAATGAGTTGCAAACAAGTCATACATTAGTCGCAAATGCGTTCGCCAATAAGTTGTACAATTCACTGATTGAGTGATTGCCCTCACGTGGCAACATATACAACATAAGCAATCACATCATAAAGCACATTGATGAAGTTCCAAATAAGTTGTCAAATGAGAAACAATCATGTTTTGCCTTGCAACTATGACACAATTAGAAAACTTGTCCACATCGACTATAGGCCTCCAAATTGTCGCCACTTGCAAATGTACGATGCAACCCAAAATCAATTACTCTTTGTACTCATTCATTTTCTTTTAGTGTTGGAGCATTGCCTCCTTGCATGGTAAAGGTCAAATCAAAGGCAAACGTTGTTGCGGCAGTTAGCCTTCATCAACTTGAATAAATTTTTTCTTGTACCTCTAGTAGAAGTCAATGCATCTTTCAAAAATAGGTATATTTGCCTAATACCATTGGGAGACTTCTATAATCTTTATGTAGCTACTTGAAACCTTCAAATGACTCTTTCACACTAAAAATACACCTTTTTGAAGCGTCCTAGTAACCTCTAGGATCTTCTAGTGCTTCCTAAAGAGTCCTACTTTTCTTGAAAGAAACTTCAAAGTCTAGCAATAGTATAATTATGTGAATGAAGTGGTCTCTGGCCCACAATACCATGGGTGGAAACAAATTCAAATTTGGATCTTGACATGCTGGTGTTTTTTGACTGTAGGCATATTGCTAGGAAGTTAGTCGGCTTATCATGAATTAGGGTGGGGGGGTTGGTGGTTTTGGGATCCTGTAGAAAATGCTTCTTTTATGCCTTAGCTATTAGCTACAGCTTGTATTCATTCAATAATTTTTCCTAAATTGAATTATTAGACTTTGTTTCTCAATAGTCACTTTTCTATTGCTTGATAGATAGATTATTTGGATGCTACAGTTGCTCTGCAGTGAGACGGACTCGACTCACTCTCTGGGGCAAACTCCTGTAGAGCATCATAGCATGTCGAGAAACGGGCATACTGAACGTAGCCAAAAATATCCTTGGCTGTGCCCCGAACGTGTCTTTGAGACACAAATGAGGCCGTAGGTCACGAACGTAAGGTGGAGGAGGTATCCCAAACTTGGCGCATCGGGCGAGGCCTGCGTTCCCCCTGCATATAGGTAGCAAGAAGGCGCATATGCTTGAACAAATAGGGGGCCTGAGTCCAGTAAGGACAACACACCACTTCAAGCGCACCTATGTCTTGGTATCGATAGAGTATTCAACAAGATGGAGAATAATTCAATCTTGCCAACACAAATCTTGGAGCATTGTTGTTAAGTTTCATATTATATTATTAAGAAACATCATTGAGTTCTTTATGATATATACTTTGACCTCTTAGAAAGTTGCAAGGAAGATTTAGAAAACACCATTTAGTACAAAATTTTAAAAAAATATATAAATTGAAAGGCTCATCAAATATAGATGCCAAATTATGGCATGTAAGATTTTGAGAGTAAGGGCATATATGCTCATTGAACACATACATCCTTCTATTGGGAGAATTTGACAAATGGCCAAAGTAGTTGAAGATTGTTCAGAATGAAGCCTTTGAAAGGCCTACATGGACACATGGTCCTTCCTTTGTCTACCATGGCTTCTACTTTCATAAAATTGTTTACCAATGAGGCAAGGGGTTCTTTTGCATCCTTGAAAAAGGGACTTGCACATTGAACAAAATTGTCTCATATGGCTTTTCAATCAACTCTAATCCTTGAATTAATTGATAAGTCTCTCCCAAGTATTTAGCAAAGCATAATATCTTCCCAACATGGGGAGGACCATTGCTTTGTTATACAATCATGTTATGCTAGTTGTTGTACCCTCCGAAAGGTGGGATGCCTTATAGCTAGGTACTTTTTCAAATAGTGTGACCAATACATGGAGGCTTCTACAACCCAGGGAAGTTGAGAGCAACATGGATGTCTTGGGCAATTGGGTGCCAAAAACCAACCTAATTCAAGGGCCGACTACTAGTCTATAGCAAAAATTTGAGGTTTTTTGGAGCACTTTTTTACCTATACTATTTGAGTTTATACCTAGACTTTGCCAAATATTTATTATTATAATACATTATATAATTCAAATGGATTAATAGGGACCAATTGGAGGATCAAGGAGAGGATGAATAGAATTAATTTGTAAAAATAGTCTTTATCATCCTTCAGTTGTTTGCCACATTGACAATATTGAAAAAATCCAAAAGAACTTACAATGATCAAAATTTGGACTTGAATAAGGACTTGGAGGGTTGGAACTTGGGACGTACTGTATAGTGCCCCTTAAATGCAAGGGCCTAAATTACTACAAGATAGATGGTAAGCTGCATCCAATTGCTTCTAATGTATGTTCGGAACAACAATGAAAACATATATGTTCCGTTGGATTCTACTGAACATATATGTTCCGAACATGTATGTATGCTCGGAACAACAATAAAAACCTATATGTTTTTACTTTGACCACCTACAATGTGAATGTTTTTTAGTAGAGAAAACTGAATTGACCAAAATACTCGTGAAAAACTCTAAAATTTGCCATCCTATTGCAACCAAAAAAAATTGTGAAACCAATCAGTCTAAATATGTAATATGTGACCTAAGGGTCGACAATGGGTGTCAGCCTACACACCTTATCTCATACAATCGAGTTCACGCTAGCTTCAGCTCGCACCTTCATTCGGCATTCCGTTTAAGGCAAAGATAGAGAACATTTGTAACCACAAGAAATCATAACCGCAAGGAATTGCAATAGAAGGAATTGTCACAGTTTGGAGTTGCAGTAGAAGGAATTTTCACGGTTTGGAGTTGCAGTAGAAGGAATTGTGACAATTAGGAGTTGCAATAGAAGGAACTGTGACAATTTGGAATTGCGATAGAAGGAATTTGTAACAAGAAACTGTAATGGAAGGAGTTCTTTGTTGAAGCTCTTGGTAAATGATCCCGGCGTGACCATTGATTCTCCTCCAAGCCTTGCCATGGCTGCATCCCCATCTGCTCTTCTTCCTTTCTCCCTCCGTGTATCTCCAATTCACCATCCGAAGCTTTCCCATCGCAGTTGCAATCGCAGCTTTGGTTTTGCGATGAATCCAACTGCTGTGAGAGCTGCGGTGGGGTGGGTGGAGTTTCCGAAATTGAGCCCCGCAGGGAAGAAGGTGATGGACACGGTGGCGAATCTCATGGACCAGGAGATCGGGGAAGCGCTTCGCCCTTCGCAAACGGCAGAGGATGTGCGATCGTTCAAGGGGGCTAGTGGGGAAGGTTCGGTTACGATCCGGGCTGGACAGGAGGGGTCTAAGGTAATGAATGACCTTTGTTTTGAATTAGGGTTAACATTGCTACCTGAATTAGGGTTTACATTTGTTTCGAGAGTGGAGTGGGGGAGTTGTACTCTGGAACATGAAGAGTTGTGATGAATTTGTTACTCGCATTAGGTTAGACGTTGATTTGAGGATTGGAGTAGGGGAGTCTTGGTCTGGAGCCTGAAGACTCGTGCTGAATTTGCTACTCGAATTAGGGTTAACTTTGATCTGAGATTGGAGTGGTGGAGTCTTATTACTCTGGGAACCCGCAGAGTACTGTGATTTGGTTGTGGTGACTCTTTGCACCAATTTTTGTTGAGTTCCGTTTTGATTGTTCTTTCAATGATGATTCTGGTGATCGGTAAGATTTGGCTCCTTCGGAGTTTTTGAATTTTCACAATATGAGCAATTGAATTGGTCGTTGTTTAGAAGCATTGACGCTTGGGCTTGAAACTAAGATTTTATCTATGGCATGTTCATAGTTGACGTGTTGTTTAGGGTTTCTCAGAGTGATTGATTCTCACTTTGGGTTCCGTGGGTTGACAGATTGATTTCGTGTTGGGGTCGTGGCTGAATTGCGCGCTGCCCTTCGGGGAGCTCAACATCGCCACTCTGATCGCCATGCTAGGACCTGAAGCGGACTCTCCACATCTTCTCTTTGAGTTTATTCAAAGCGGTTCTGATGCTCTGGTATTGGTCTTGGATTTGCTTCCACGGAAAGACCTGGTGTTGGATCCCGAGTATCTCGCCCGGTTCTACGAGAATTCCAAGCTGGAGAGCATCCGGCAAACATTTGAAGCACATCCCAACACGCAACCCTATTTGTCATCTGCGCTCTACGTTCGAAGTGTGGTCTCGCCCACGGCGTTGCTGTATAAAGTCAGTGGAGGTGATGGGGGTTTGGATGCTGTCATTGGTGAGCACGCATTTTTTTAATCTGTGCATTACTGCATTGTTTATTCTGTTGCGTGTAGCACTATTTTATAGGTTAATGCGAATCCGACACCATATATTTGTGTACCTATTCATGAACACCATTTAGTGAGCTTTCTATCATGTGTTGGTCACTTTTTGGTTAGCCATTTGTTTGCTTGTGATTATCCATTCAAAAGCTTCTCAACGGTGATCCCAAGGTAAACAAATTAACAAAAAAAGGTTCGTTTGCTCTATGGCACGCTAATTTGGTGTTACATGTACAAAGTAACCCATGCATGACACTAAACTGAATAAACGGTGCAGTTGATTGTATTAAAAACCTAGTGAATCAACCTGGTTTATTGGTATTATTTTAGCAGTGTTTCAGCTGTGTTCAAGCTTCTCAATGGTGGTCCCAAGCTACATAATTTAACAAAAAGATTTCATTTGCTCTATGGCACGTGAATTTGGTGTTACATGAAACCATGCATGGCACTAAATAGAATAAATGTTGCAGTAGAGTGTATGAATACCTAGTGAATCAACCTTGGCTTCTGGTGTTATTTTTGCTGTATTAACAGGGCGTAAATCAACTTGGTTTCTGATTTTGTATTAATAGTGTTTTAACAGTTTCAGTTGTTGTAACTGGGCATTCTTTACCCCGTATCAAATTGGTTATTATGCTGTTTTAACAGGTGAACCTTCCACTATTTCTGTACCAGGTGAGCTTGTGCAGCCTGCTGCGACGTCGGTGTTCCAGACGTGGTTGGAAGGTTATAAGACCTTAGGCCAGGCTATGGACAGTGATGCAATAGCGTACATGAAGAAGCGGGATGAGTTGATCAAGACGAAAGGAGTGGAAGTGGATTTGAGTAGCAATATGCCGAGGTTGTTTGGGCAAGAGGTGGCTGACCGGGTGGTTGCTGCGTTTCGGAAGGGCGTTTGAGGAAGCCCAATCTCTCTATACTTGTACATGTTGTGATATCCTTATTTTTTGGGGTGTTTTGATGTCAAAGCGGATCACTACACTGATTTATTCTATTAGTGTGTGGGACACTAATTTACCAAAGTCACGCTATTTTGTAATAGTGGTGGCTGAAATATCACTGTGTTGTATAAATTTCCACACAAGTAAATATTTTGTAGTGACACTTCTTTTGCAGGAGACACTAATTTGTGATTTTAAATTCAGTGTAGCTTCTAAATGTAAATGTAAAGCCAGTCCTCTTATCAACCAATCAAGCGCATTGATTACATTTAAATTCTCTCTTGTGTCACTCTGTAATTGCTTATATTCTATATATGTATCCGAAGAGTCTCCGTTGAGGTCAATCATAAACTTCTCTGTAACTGCTCTAGATCTTGTGATAGATTTTAGATTATTTAGATATTGGGGCACATTCAAACCATTTATGACATGGTCAATGGTGGTCCAAGGTAAAACAACCCGTTGCAGTCAGATGACCCCATAGTGGACACCTAGAGAATGACCCTGTTACAAGTTTTTCCAATTGTGAGATTTGGGCTCTATATGAATAAAAATTCAAAATTCATAGTTTATTCATATGGAGTCCAAAAATTTATAGTTTACTCAGATTTTATTGGTTATGGGGTAGTCTAGAGACTCTTTTGGGCCATGATGTGTTGAACACTTCAAAAATTCATAGCAAATTCATGCTTTGTCGGAAAGATATAATTTCAGTTGCTCTCTTTGTTTTTCACACTTATCTTAATGTGGTAAAAAAATTGAAAAATTTCAGCAACATGTGACTGAACTCCTAATTTTGATCACAATGGTTTGTTTTACCTTATGTTTGGTCAAAGATTTATTGAATGGAAACCTGATCAATGCCCAACATGTCATTTCTACAAGAGTAGATTTTTGCTCCAAAAGCCATATTAGTCCAAATGGATCTCAAAGCTAATAAGGTAACAATACCTAAATGCATCTAAATAAGGGTTTAAACATGGTTCCTGTTCTTGAACTGTTGAAGCTTTTGTTAAAGCTTTAGTTAGCTCTTGTTGGTAGTTGCGAGATTTGAGGTTCCTTTAGAAGGCATTTTTGGACTCTACATGAATAAATTTTGAATTTTGAATTTTTGAAAATAGATTTATCTAGAATGAAGAGTTGTCACACCACTTCAAAAAGTAGAGACAATCCTATAGTTGATTCTATACTAAAGACAACAAATTGTTTTTTTTTCAAAATAGCTACTTGTACTTTCTTAGAGGCAAAACCAAGTAGCATTTGCATCAACTAACTAATGTATATTATAATGCCCCAATATAGACATAACACTCAATGAGAGGACCAAATAAATTACCGACATTGAAGTTGTAGCTACTTAGCTACTCTACTTAGCTCTACCACTTAATCTTCATTGTATTCTAGTAGTGTGGGCTCATAATCCCAAGGAGCTATAAACCCATGGAAGTTGATGAATGTAGAAGCAACATTGGCCAATCCAGCATTAGGCAAGTCTTGTCTAAACTTTACTCCTTTTGGCAATCCCGGTCCACCAATGATGCACGGCACCTACAAAGTGTAGAAAACAATATCATCAACTAAGGCGGGTACCCTCCACTTTTTTGCTACTACACCAAGTCACTATTACTAGACTAAACAAGTTTTCATATTTTCTTATTGGCAAGTGAAAGGAGGTTCCAAAGTACCAAAGAATGCAAACATTTGGCCATACCGTGTGCAAAAGTTATGACATGTCAAAGTCTTTTTTTAGTAGATGTTCTAAAAACGTTTCTTCAACATATGTACATCTTGATTTTGGAGATTGATGTACACAGAGTGATGATGGCGGTTTTGAGGCAAGGTGCGATTTTGGGTGTACTCACCTTCCTTAGACTCTAGACTACTAAATAAGTAGAAGGATAAAATGATGGTATTATCAATATAGAAGAAACCATTACGTACCGGGTTACATGTATGGGAGGTGAGAACTTCGGTCTCTCCTTTTTCGTTTCTCAATGGTGCCCCAGTTTTCAAATCCCGTTTCACCATGTCTTCTGCGTTTCCGTGATCGGCAGTTATCAAAAAAATCCCTTTCACTTGCTCAACAGCATCCAACATTATCTGCAGCATGATGCAGCGTAACGTACAATTAGTTTACAAACCAATAAAAACTCGATATATTGTCTCCTGTTACAATAAAAAAAAAAAAAAAAAAGCATCCAATTCATTCAACTGGTTGGACATTAATTAGCAAGAGATGAAACTGTGACTTGACGACATCTCTACGGCCAATGAAGTTGGCTATTGCCACTCAATAGTGGACTACAACCTTTGCTTTGAAAAATTGCGATTTTGGAAAAGTTTCAAATTGAGAAAAATCCGAAGCTACACACAATGATTTCGCAGATTGAAAAAATAGAAAGTCTACTGTCAGTGCCTCTGTGAGCCAAAGTAAGAAAAAAAGGTTTCACCTTGACAGCCTTGTCAACTGTCTCGCATGCTGTGATTGTGGCCTTGAGATCACCGGTGTGGCCAACCATATCCCCGTTTGCGATGTTCACACGCACCTGTCAGTAATCCAAACCCATTGTTTTGTTCATAAGTACATAAACCCACAAACTCCACCTCCATCTCTTCCTATTGATTGATTCAAAACAGATGATCATGAGAATGAAGACTGTATTGTTTCAATAGGGAGCTAGGTCAGTTGGATGTTGCGGAACCTAAAATGAAGTACTTTAGGTCAATCTAGGTAAAGAGCGTTGTTAGGAACTTGCATGGTTAAATTTGCCGCTAAGGAGAGCGTCGCGAGCCTTCTCAGCAATCGCGATTGCCTTCATTTCAGGCTTTTCATTGAAAGCAATACCCTTGTCACTGGGAATCTGGACATACTTTTCCAAGCTGGAACTGAACATGCCGGAACGATTTCCATTCCACACAAAGGTGACATGACCGAACTTCACAGTCTCACTGTTTCACCACCAAATCAACCCCCATTAAACTGGAAAAATCTGATATTTTTTTTAACAGTCAACCTAGAATCTAATATGTAGACAACATTGTTTTCAAAGCTTGACATGCTCGTATTCTATCTCATGGATCTATCAACATCATTCTCAAGGTTTGCTCTCAAGTTCAGGCCGATTCGTCCAGTTTTTGCTCCCCCAGTCCGTATGAGATTGATTTGAGCACGAAAACACGAAGCAGATTCATTTCATTCAGGTTTGGCAAATTTGTGATATTCAAAGTTTAGGGTTAGATAAAAACAAATGTGGATATGATTGCTAACCTGCAAGCCCAGCTTTTGATATAGTTGTGCACCAAATACTCTCCCGATGTCTTCTCGATCAGTGGAGGTGCAACCAGGTAATGCTTGGGAAGGTCAAGATCTGCATCATACTGCAGCATACCGACATACTTGATTTTGGGCATCTCCCCTCGATCGAACTTGTCGAACTTTTCCAGGTCGTAAGCTTTGGCTGCCATTACCATCCGATCTGCTCTGAAATTGAAAGTCACAACAGCGTCGTCGTCAAGGATGGGGCCGACTGGTTTGCCATCAGGTCCCACGATCACGAAAGGAGGGAAATACTGATCATCCAGCTTTGGATCCGCCTCTTTCAGTTTCTTCAGTCCGTCCATGGCACTTGGAAATTTGTGAGGGGCTTCTCCTTTGACTTGGGCATCCCAACCTTTCTTCACCACTCCCCAGTCATTCTTGGAAAAATCACAGACTCGTACTTCACGGAGTTAGTACTTCTTTTTGAGATGGGACTTCAAAAATTAAAAAAAAAGTGAGAAGCTACTAGTATTAAATATCAAATGATAAAAAATATGTATTGCACAAAGAAATGAACCCAGATGACCCCAAAAAAAGAAAGCCATAATAAAGATGGAAGTCATTTCAAATTAGTTGCAATTGAATAGGAAGTGAAAGATCTCCCCCCTTGCGTATGCAACATTCTTGCTTCTTAAACTAACAATCATTTCTGGAGTTTAAAAAAAAAAATACTCCCTCCGTCCTTAAATGATTGTCCACTTTGAATGTCTTGTTTTTTTAAGGTTGTTTTCAGTAGGTCAAAAAAGTACTTCTTTATGGCTAATTTGCATTAGGTTGCAATGAACGCATGCAATGCTCTTCATTGATTCTAGTGATATCAAATTTGGAACCTTTCTTAATTATGTTTTTCACAATACGGTCAGTTTCATTGGCTCAAAAAAATATCAAAAAAATTGTGGACAATCATTTCGAGATGGAGGGAGTAGAGCATAAGCAAAGAATATGGTAGATAGTGGTATCCATGCTAACCTCATACCGGTCCATAGTGACGGCCATTCGACCACCCCCGGAGGCAATCATGGCATCACACCCCATTTTTCTAATGGCAATGAGATCTTTCTCAAGGATGTCAATGTACTTGGGAGCCGACCCTGGCGCTACATCTCGCCCGTCCAAAAGAATGTGTACACACATTCTTTTAGCTCCACGTTCAACACACCCTTTCATCAACAACTGTAAGAGCAAAGCACAACCTCTATAAAAATATAAAATATAAAAAAAGATGAAAATGTGATATTTTCTCTTTTCTAGTCTTTGAGAAATGCAATGCACATACAATACCATCAAGGTAAGCTAAATGTCTTTAAATACTTTAAAAAAACCCATTCATACTCAAATATTGGTTTGCATCAAAGAATACTTTAGATATGTAGCAATCTTTACAAGGGTCGTCACAACAAAGTATGTCAAGTAATTTATGATTATGATATGAAATTTTGCCTACCAACAATTGATCAGACCGAGAATGCACACCACCATCACTCAACAAGCCCATAAAGTGCACTGTGTTTTTGGCAAACGCTGAGCTAATGTACTTGAATCCCACCCCATCATACAACTTCCCAGTCGCTAGGGCTTGGTCTACAAGACCTGCACTGTTCCAACCATCAAGTCTCTATAAATCAATGTAATACCCTTTATGTTGATTTCAATAAGACAAAATTGAATCTATTCTACCATTGTGAATCTCCATGTGCACATATTTATAAGATGGTCTTACTCTTTTGAATTCTAACCTCCATGAAGAAGCATTCGCAAAGGTCTCTCAAAAAAATTAATAGCCAAAATTTTTAAAAGCTTGGATTGATGCAAATTATTGGCAAAATAAAATGCCAAACCATCTAAATGCACAACGCACCCTTGTGTGAATATACGCCCAGCACCAAGAGCATTATGGCCAACTTCACTATTTCCCATGTCTTCATCACTTGGGAGGCCAACTGAAAGGCCATGAGCTCGTACTAGCCGCCATCGATCTGGTGCTGTCTAAAAAAATGAAATCATAAATACTATCACCAAATTGAATTGAACAAGGAGATGCCTTAATTTACTAGAGGTATAACTTTACACAAAAAGAAAGATGCATACCTATCAATGGAAAAAATCTAGCATTCTCTACATATTCTTGGACACGACACTCTTAAACTCCCCACTTCCACTTCCTCCCATTGACTAAGCTTCATGGTCACAATATATCTTCTAATCAAATCACCACTCTAGTATAGAGGAGTCTAGCAATAATAGGTAACCAACCTCACTGTACCTTTTTGAGCTCATCCATTGTGGGTGTAGGGGCAACATTAATGCCATTGAACTCATCAAGAATTTGTTCACCCCATCCATCCAAAATTATAATCATAACCTTCTTGCCTCTTCTTAGAATAGGATGGTGTCTCAATCTCCATCTATGAGGCCTCTCAAAAATAATCTTCTTCCCTTGGATCTCAAAATTCATTCCCTTGAATAATTAGGAGGGATTATAATGTGCTAAGTTGAGTAGGATCCAAGACTTCTATTACATTTGCAACCTGACCAAAAGAAGCCAAGGAAAACTTCCTCAACATTAGATGACATATATATCCAAATAGAATTTCTTTTAGAACTTGTTCTTCAATTTCAAAAATCTCAAGGCATAATCAAGTTCAAGTTTCAATGGCTCCTTTGTCATTTGACTTAATAACACCTCTAAGAATATGAAAGGCAAATTGTTTCAAAATTACCTTGAAGACCCAAGTAGAACATGATCAATGACTTTATGCTCAACAACACAAACTAGCACCTTTGCAAAAATTCGCCCTAAGAAAGTTTCTCTTCACCTCACGAACCGTTGCGGACCCAATAGGTGTATTATTCCAACCCTTCATAAAATAAAATAAATACAAGTAGATCACCAATAATACTTGATCACACTATCCTTATATCAATAGAAAGAGTACTAAATCATTCATATTATACAAGAAAGTGAAAGAAAAATTTGTGCAATGTTTGATGTCATCCACATTACTAAACACATCACATGTCTCTTCGCCTCCAATAACATTAACAGAAAATTGAAATATCATCAATATGGCTGTAACTCATACCTGAAATGCTCATAACTGGCAGAAGTGAAATGTTCATCACAGGCGGAATCAGCAGAGATATTGGCTCAACCGGAAGTCTGCCGCTACGAACATTTGTAATTGAGAAATTGGTATGTATGATTCACGGCAAATGCAATCCCCAGCAGAAGCGTGTCATGAGGCCAACAAAGACTTATGATAATATGAATCGGATTTAATCGTAACTTTCTTAACAGGTACAAAGTTTGCGCTTGCACAATCTCATGATAACCCCAATTAACTAACAATGGAGGACGTTCCTATCCACCAAAGTCGAGTTCCCATCTGTGTCATAATAGCAGGAAGACAAATGTAACCTGTAACTGATGGAATCAATTCCGACGTTCTTTTATTCTTCCGACAAGCTCCAACACTAATATTTTAGTTTGATGAGCGCAAAACCAATTTGCAAGCGCAAGGATGTCCGCCGAGAACGTACTTTTTACAAGTAGAGTACTATTAGTACTAAATCAATGTATTCTTGTATTACAACCTGAGGCAAAAGTGGTCGCATTGTTAATGCACCTCAAACCTCTAAAATCTCTCCTATCTTATATACAATGTGTCTACGCTAAGGCCCCTCAGACCAGTTGGCTTCAAGACGTACAAATCAAAATCGTTTTACTATCTAACAACCAACCACTGATTTGAAAATCCAAAGGGGTTTAAGCCTGAAAAGACGGAGCCTGTTACCAAGGAAGTCAGCAAAAAAAAGATTCAATTCCTGGATGAATAGGTTCATTCTTTGTTTCTACAGGAACCCTGAAAGTCATTCATCGGACACTTCGAGTCCTCTCTGGCGTTACAGGATTAACAAAGAGACCAATTTGCCATTTTGCCATAAGGACATTGAGCACCTCTAAGGTCGGGGCTTGTTCAGGTACCTGAGGCTATCAGGAATCTCACTTGGACTCAAAAGCATCAGTCAGGTCGAAAAGAATATATTGCAGCTTTGTGGAAAGACCTGCCACACAGTATCGTAAACGGTAATTCAGTGACATATCACAGGGTGACCACGGCCGTATGAAAACGGAACAGTACAGTCGCAGATCATATACAGTTCACAGGAGTCGATAAAAATCTGAAAAGCAAGAATTCAACAAGAGAACGCAGAAACCAGAGTGCCGAGACCCCAAATGAAAAGAAAGAAAATTCAGCAACTCCAAACCCTGCACTCTAAACCTTACACCGGCAGCCTGCGTGCAACAGGATGCTGAGAAAATAAAGGCTGACTTGGATATACCAGATGCTTTGTGAAGGCCACTGTATCATCCGCCCTTCAGGCCCCTCTTTGGTGTAAGTGATCACCTCCGCAAGCTCGTTGAGATTTTCTGAACAGGCCTACTTCTTGAAGTTGCACTGCTTTCAGGAACAGATGCCCGACGAGGACGACTTTTCTTAGGAGGTGCCAGGTGTAATTTAAGTGAAGGTCCCAGATCTGAAAGTTGTTTTCCCTGTTGCAGCTGCTTCAGCAGAGCCAGCTGAAGGAAACCAAGAAAATTAGTATACCTAGATCTATCTGAAACAGGAGAGGACGTGCAACATATGCGTAAAGAATTACAGTGTTTAAACACGATGACACTTGAATAGAGGGCTCGTACCCGAGAGACCTCCGGAGCATGGTGATCGTTCTTGATAGCAGTGCCTAACGAATAAGCTGCAACTGTGTCGAGACTTGTACTTGAAGAACCTGTGTTGGCTTCATCATCTCCTTTCTCGGTAGTCTTCTTTGACGAGGTGCTTGATTTCACTTTCAGCGAACAAACAGGGCACCCTAGAAAACCCTTTTCTTTATTGGATCCTCCATTACCTATGCAAACTATGTGTGCAGCATGACCACACGAAAAAATACTAAATCCATTTGAGCCACGTGAAGCAGCCCTAGATGTTGAACCATTTGAATTTTCCATAGTATTCCTTCTGTGACCTTGCATGGCATCGTCCTCCAATCCAAGTCCACAAATGCAGCAGACGGAAGAAGCAACAGAATATCCATGTGAATAGCCTTGACGAAGAGCATTGATGTTGTAAAAAGTATCCTCCTCTATAAGATGCTTTGCAGTCCTCTGCACCTCATGCAAAAATAGTGTCCGTAAGTACTAGCATTCTTTAGTCATGAACAAAGTGACGATTACACACAATGTACGAAAGGTCCAAAGAATGTATCAGATAGTATACCAGTATGGTTCGTTCGTAGCCATACGCACTGAGCATATTCAAAATCGTGGGTCGAAAGTCTCCAAATGCGTGGCTCCCATGATCTGCCAGTATTTTCTCCATTATAACATGCAGAGGGATGTAGCCCATCATTCCGTCAATAATATCCTCCATGATTGAAACAAGCACTTTCTTCAAAAGTTTGGCTGCGAGCGAATGAACATGACGAAGCCAATCATGAATCGTTGCAAAGAAACATTTACTCCGAATATACCGGTAATCAATGTAGCAAAGTTAGGGCGTCACAGTTCAAATTAGCAAGCAAATGAAGAAAACAAAATCAACTCAAAACTGATCAACAAATTTCGAAATTATGGACAAGGTCCTTAATTAAATTCAGTTGAGTAATTGAGAAATCGAACCTCTGATCTGTTCTTTGACCAACTTCCGCTGAGCTTTCGATATTCCTCGTACTTCGGCTCTTCCCGAATCCGCCAGTTTTTGCTTTTCAAAACTTGTACGAAATTCTGAATTTGAATTCTTACTGTCAAGAAATCCAGCAGGATCTGATGCACCTTTAGATGGTTCCACAGTGCTGCAAAACGATTAACAAGGTGATAAAAATCGTAAGCCTGAGAATAACTAAAGAATGAAGCGCGAGCACGGCCTGCTTCACTTCCAATAAATAACTGTGCAGATAGATAAGACTGTACCTGTCAAGGAGGCGAAACCAAAGCATTGTTGATTCACGGGGGTCAAGTCGTTGAGTGTTACGCTGACATAAGGTCAGAGCCACAGAAACGGCCTCTTTTAGTGCTGCTACCTGCAAATTTTGCAAAATAGTAATGGTAAGCACTAAAGATTCGTAACCCCAAAAGAGAGAAAATTAAGGACTTGGCATAAGGTATGTCAAAACGTGATATTCTCTAAGGTTGAACACCAAGAGGTAATGGTAGACATACATTACTCCCAAGAACAGCTCCAAAGAAAATTGTCAAAGACAACAACTAACCTCAGGAACTTTAAACAGAAACTTGTCGTCCTTGTCAAAAGCTTGTAACGAGGTGCTTGAAAAGGTGGAGACAGAAAGCTCCAATCTATCTCTACAACTATCCAGATCCTTGAGCACAAGATTCAGAGCGCTTGCAACATCACCAACACGCTCTAGGAGAAATATTGCTGCGTCTGTAATACCATACTCCTGACACAATTTGAGGCAGTGCTCCAACCGATAGTTTTCATAGCTTTCCAAGAACTCCAGCACGGAATGTGGTTCGAATTGGCATAACAGCTGCATGTTCAGAAAGTTGTCGGACAGATCATATTGAATAAGTAGGTGCACCCAGAGATAACGATCCTTAGCATCATAAACATTATATCAAGAAGCATCAAAACACCAATCCAAGTCTCACCAACCCAACAATTCCAGCTAAAAAAGCATGCCTCAAGAAAGAAAAACATTTGAACTTGGTATATTTCCACCAGAAAGAATAAGAAATTTAGATATTAATTTTTATCATTTTAATTAAATCTTTTGTTCGAGATAAGGATAAGGTTCGAGAGGGTATGCATTAACCTCCACATAAAGTTCTGCCATATCGTCTGTGAATACTACATCAGATCGTCGTAGTAAATCCCTGATGTCTACATTTGGGTCCCATCCGTCTTTGCCAAACCTGCCTGATGCAGTCTTCTGACGATTCGACAAACGATCCTTGTGTTTGCCGAATGATAACTTAACTGCATTCTCCAACCCAAAAGGCTTGCTACCTCCAGGGCGAGCATCCATGATGCCCTTCAGATAGGTAAACAGGAGCTTTGGATGAGATGCAAGCTTCTCCATAACTTTCTGGTTATCGCTGCTGAAATGCTTCAAAACAATCCACAGCGAGCCTTTGCTGATACATGAACCATTCTCAATAGTATTAGTACCATGCGAACTCATCATCTCAGCGAATACAATAAGCTAGATTCCAATACAACGTTAGAACCTTCACTCCTGTTCCCGATACACTTTTTACGGTAGGAATCACTATAACAGCGTACACTTGCAAAATGAATCTTACCTACTATGCTGCACAAGTTCTGGAATGTGCAGAAGAATAGCCTCCCGAAATTTAATCAGGTCAGAACCTCTTAACCCTTTTTGGTCATCAAGCATTTGCATGACATACAAAAAAGGTTGTGCAGTCTGAGTTTTGTCGCTTAAATAGTCATCCAGTGCTGCTTCATAATCACCCCTGCGTGTATGAAGCAAGCCACTAACCTGTTCAAAAATTCAAAAGCCAACTCCATCACTCTTCGTCACTAGAAGGCAAACATCAAAATTAGAAAATCGCATTTAATGAAAGAATGCACCGGCTTGCAGAAAAAGGGCGCAAATCAAGACGACACAAATCGTCCACCGACTTTCAAAAGCTTACCTGCCAGAAATTGTTTGTTTGTGCTAGTCGAAGAGTACGAGACGAATCCAAATTTGAATCAGGAACAGCCCTCAGTAGCCTCACCATCAAATCCTCTTTAGCCCGTGCACCGTCACTTCCAAGTGTAGGTGATGCAAGATACTCTAAAATCCCCATAAAAGTAGAACTTGACACAACAGCATGTCTGGAAGCCACAAAATGTGCCACAAAGTCCAGAAGATATCCAACATCTACTTTTGAAGGCCAATGTACTTCAGAGTCTTCAGAATCTGAATCAACCTCCTTTGAGTCACTTGTGACTTTACGAGGTGCTTTCGAAATCTCGATCAAAGCATTCACAGTCGCTTGTACATACCTCACTCCGTCATGAACATCATCAGAAGCTGAATGAACTAAATCTCCATCATCAGCACTGGTAAGATAAGCAAAACCCTGCTTCCCAATGCCCAAGGGACCATGTTCAGGAAATGCCAACCTCAGGACTAGGAGGGTTGCTTGTATATCAACATGCAACAGAAACCACAATCGAGGGTATATTCTAGCCTCTTCCGCCTTGAAGCTCGTGAGTGATCTACCTCTGATAGAGCCCTCTTGATCAAGCAAAAACTGCAAGATTTCAGCTCTTAACTCTGGCAAACGTGTGGCTGGAAGATAGCCATGGCCTGTGGCAAGGTGAGGTAATGTCAGCTAAGAGAAAATTTCATTAACGTTAAAAGCAAATAAAAGAACAATAGCCGTGACACTATTTCATGCCCAACAGATACATCAGACCAAGCTTCTTTCCTTAATTAGAAAATGATATGATCCAGTTCCTAGAGACAAAAGTGGATTTGGTAAAAATACCGGGTGGAAAGGCGAGACCAGAGAAGCAATACTTCAAGTACACCAAAAGCTTGTACCTGTTTAAGCACAAGAACATTTTATCTGCAAATGATAAAAAGCGCTTCCGCAAGAGGGCATGTTCTATTGACATTCACAACTCAGAAACTGGGAGCCAAATTGGGACATCCTAAAGAGGACCTAGGGGAGTGAATAAAAGCATCAACTGCTCGAAGCCAGAAATTGTCTCTTTAAACGAAAACGCAAAAAAAGAGACAGAGTAGAAACAAACCCAATTAGTTGAGTCTGAGACGGGTTGGAAGCCTGGTCTGCAACAGTTAAAAGTTCTTCCAATGGAGACCTGAAGTCGTTCAAGCCCTTATTGAACAGATAAATAAGTGCACTGTACAGTCCATGCTCTCGACATAGTCTCACCACCTGCCACCACCCAAACCACATAAGACCAAACGACGTCAAAGCCGTGCTACAGTCAGAATGAATTTTCGACAGCAAGTCGAAAATCTTGTTCGAGATTTTCATTTCCCCTCCAGATGGCATGGATTATTTGACAACCACAGTTGAACAACTTTGACATAGATCATCCCCTATCACAGGAGACTAGACTTCAGCTTGATGACCTAGTTATCAAAGTACAAGGAGTAGTGAATTGCCTGGTTAAAATCCAAAGAGCCAATATCCATATGAAGCACACATTGTTCCACTCTCTCCAACCATCCATAGTAGCTGTAGTGCTCAACAAGTGCTTGCATAACCTGGAAAATTTGACAAAAGACACTTGTTATTTCCTCACCTCTGCAGCTACCCCACTTATTCAAATTAGTGTATGATAAGCTATTTCATAGGTTTAATGCTAATTTTAGCACTATGTATTAGTGTACCTATTGATGAATAACTTTGGATGATCATTTAGTGAGCTTTGAATCTCGTGTTGGCCACTTGTTGATTGAGTGGCTATTCACTCAAAAGCTTCTTGATGTGGCCCCAAGGTAAACTATTTAACCAAAAAAAGTGCAGTTACTCTATGGCACGCTATTTTGGTTGAACATTAAATCATGGATGACACTAAATAGAATGAACTGTGCAGTGAGCAGATCCAAATGAGTCTAGTGCTGAGTTGATGCGGCTGCAGTCACACAACAGTACCAACTGATGGCAGTGTACCTTAAAGCTACACTGCCAGACATATTAGACCCTACGACAAAAACACCTACCTCAGGAGCAAGGCCACCCAGCATGTCTTTTAGAATGTAGGGTTCCAGAAGCTCCAAAAATGTACCTGAACATCAGTTGATATTTCCTTCAAGGTGCATCGTATATCATCCGATACCAAAATTCTGGTAAAAACAAACATAATGCAATAAACCAGCTTTTCCGTGGGGAACACAGCAAACAGATGGGAAAAAATAAGAGACAGAGAAGACGCAGGGAAATCTGGACGCACCTCTTTGCTCAACAGCCACAAACTTGCTGAAAACATTCTCAAATAAGACGTCCTGTTTACCAATGTGTACACAAAATTCAATAGCCACGCCACCAACTCTTGCATACTGTTCTCGAACTTCCTGCAGATCTTGACCCTGGCCCTCGGAACCTTGTCGATCAGCAGTTTGAGATGCTACCGACAAGTATTCAAAAGCCATGTCAATATAAGCAGACAAGAGTCCCAGCAAAGTACTCATAATAGCCTCCCGCAATGCATCTAATCCCCTTGGAAGACCAGTTACCCCTCTGGCTCGCCCATCATAAAGCTCCATTGCAATGTGAAACGCACCCATCCAGTCGCCAGCATCTTCGAGTGCTTTGATGCGCTCTCGCCAAGGCAGCAAACGAGCACGCCATAGCTGTTGGGGACCCATTAAATACAGCGCAGCTCCACGTACAGATAACGAACTATGATAGGCTTTCTCTGGATTGCCAAGAGCGTTCATAATGTGTGTATGGTAGATAAGAGCTCCCACATCTTCTTGTTCTCCCTTAATGGACCCACGCTCTAATTCAGCTCCTTCTTTCGTGAACAAGCAGAGTTCATCCTTAGCTGTCACAACAACCAGCATCTGCATGCACCTATACACTTCAGAAAATTCTCCAAACTCTTAAGGCAGTGTAGAATATGGTATGTCATATTTATACTTCAACAGCTCACTATTCTAACAATGTTGCAACCAAAAACATTACTTAAATATCAAAAGAGTAACTGACGGACCAGAGACCTCAAAAGCGAATAGCAACTTGATCTTAATCCAACCACCACGGTAATCTGCTGAACATATAAACTTCTTTCAGGAAATTGTTTTGTAATACTAACCTGCTCCTCCAGCCAGACAAGTCCAACAGCAGGACTGTCAAGTTCCCATTCTCTCACTTTTCTCAGATTTGAGTGCGTCAGTTGCCATATGAACATCTTAGTATCCCAACCCATAGCCAACATCGGGAAGTCGTTGTCATCCACGACATCATTAATCGTGTCGCCATCATCTTTCTTCGCATCACCACGGTCACTTCGCATCAGCACATTACTCCCAGTTGATGTATTGGAGTTTGTGTTTCCACGAGAAGGAACCACGGAGGATCCCGGCTTAGAGCGAATACGCCTCCATGCCGTATACGCAATAGCACCGTCTCGAATTCCCATTGGTCTAGTCAACTTTGACATAACTTCTAGAGCTGGCTGGCGCGCCTGCATATCAGCGGCCAGACGCACCTGCAACACAAGTTCAACTCCACATTGGCCAGAAGTTTCTCATAATAAGTAACACGCAGACCCTTACTCGGAAGACTTCAACATAATAATGAACTGCGGAAGGAAAAATACTCACCACAAGAACAGTGTGGTGCGTGACCAAGACAAACATTGGCCTTGGTCCTTCATTGGATGGAGTTGCTCCGTCATAGAGGAACTTGCGACCAACGTCCATAGCCCCCACACTACCAACCATTCCACCCACCACGCTCCCCATACCACCCATTACACTCCCAAGCGTGGGTGGATGGGAGGTTCGGCCTTGAGAAGAGGAGTTTAATCCATTCATACCTTGTAGACCTTCGTCCGGTAGCAAAGGTGAAACAGATAGAACAGGACCTGTCTTGTCGCCCTCGAGGAGACACTGTCCGTGCACAATACCAACAGGATTCTCCACTGTCATCAGGTTCGGTATGTAAGATTCACCTCGTGGTGCAACTGAAGTGGGACCAAGTATTTGTCGTGCAAATCAATCACCAAAGAAAACCAGTGTCACCGCAGATCTTGTCAATAAGGAGAGAAGACAAGAGGACTTCAGTAGTGTAATAAATATTGCAAAAAATCCTTCACAAATGATAAAATAGACAATCACAAAGGACTCGTTCTAGAGAGTAATTACCTGAGTTTCTACAGAAAATCGGCGAAGCAAAGGCATTATCTGTTGAGAAAAAGCGTGAAGCAGAAGTCTCCCTTTAGAGTCACCGCTAATTACTCTTAAGCTCCGTGCACCTGGAGCATCTTGTCCTAAGAATAGAGTATGCACAATGGCCTCCGAGTGCTCAGTACTCATCACTTTTGACACTGATCTTCTTGAAACATCCCACAGTCGTAGAGTTCCATTCGCATAGCCGACTAACAAGAGATCACCTTGATGACTGAAGCAAAGAGAACTAACAGGTTCTTTAGTTTCAATACCACCTCCTAAGAAAAAAGCCTGCAAGATGAACAGTGTTCAGAGCCGTAAATTTTCTGAGCAGTACAAAGAAGTTGTGAAATTATATGACTTCTATGTCGCTCATTTGGGCACAAATACGCAATGCCTCAATCATGCCCCAATCATAATTGATGTCAGTATTGATAAGGTAAAAGCACCTGCCTAGATCCTGAGCGACATAACATTATCGAAAACAAATTCAACCCAATAGATCTTTCATAGTAGCAGAAACCCTAAACCAAAATAACAAAAAAAAGATAACGTCTCATGATCACTTCAAGCACTGAACGAAATTTGGTCCATAAAAGATACTACAATATTTTCTGAACAACTTGAGAAAGAAGGGGCAGGTAGACCTTTTGAGATTCGAGCTCATCAGCACTGCGAGTAGCAGAATACTTGCTAGGAGTAACAAGAACAGCTCCTTTGGACAATCCAACAGCAATAAAATTTGCATGAACTGCGAGAGCTTGTGGGAAACCATGATCCCGCCTTACTTGAGGTAGGGCTAATGCATGGGAGAGAGAGCCATAAGCGTCAAGTTGCAATAGACCAATTGCAGGCGGACCTCTCTCGATGCCCTCCAGCCTCATTGGTTGAGCAACTGCACCTACCTCCCAATGCAAGCCCGATGTGGCATTTCGCATCTCAATCTCTTCTGCCGACTGAAATGCAGTAGGTGGTTGAGTTGGCTCCTCAATTGAGTCATCTTTTTGCTCCATATTTCTGGTCCAATGCACTTAATTTCAGAAAAGGCGCTGATGGAGGCTTGCTGAGCGCAGCGAAGGTGGTTTTCGGTGTCTGTTAGCTCCAGATCCGTTTTCTGGCAGGCTGGGCTACCGTTGTAACAGCTCTGAGTAGCACAGACAGCAGCTGATGAACATATGTATTGGCTGATGACGATTGTTGGCGTGTGCAGAAACCGTAGCTATTAGGATAACATAACATACAGGGGTTGTCACACTTTCTCCGAGAATGAAACTTCTATGAAGAATGAGAATGGAGAATGAGATTTACCTGCGCAAATCACGAAGCTCTCGAAGCTCTCGAACGCGAATCCGGTTCTGTCAGTACTTGCACCTCTTTCAATGAATCCTGCATGCTCGATTGCTTCAAATCTCCAAACCCTAAGAAAGACCCAAGTCTATTGGATTTTAGAAATGAGCAGGAATTCTAATGCTTTTCGATGAATAAACTAAAGAAAAAGACTCTAAAGAGGAATGACACCAGCAACAAGAGCAAAACATCCAACACGAATCCACTTGTGTCAATAGCTCCACCTCTTTCAATCCTGCGTGCTCGATCGCTACAAAACTCCGAACCCCTCCGAACCCCTAAGCCTCCAGTCTTCTACATTTTAGAAAATGAGCAGGAATTCTAATGCTTTTCGATGAAGAAACTAAAACAAGAGATTCTATAGAAGAATGACAACGGCAACAAGAGTAGTGCAACGCGGCGAGAAAAAACGTGAAATGGATTCTCGGGATGCAGAAAAAACGAAATGTGGCAGCTTCAATTACAAGTTCTACACTACTATCTAGCGCGAATCGAAGGTGAAAACGGCAGACAGGGAGAAGGAGAGAAGCAGAGAGGTGAAAACTTCGCACGCTAAAACTTCTTCACGCCCACTTCATGAACTCTTGTGTCGATCCGCGACAAGGATTCTCGTGTGAAACAAATTAAGAAAGGGAGGAGAGCAGATCAAGAGTGAGCAGCATGTGACCAAACCCTCACCATCGAAAAAAGATCCAGTTCAGAATGCGATCCTCTTGCGAACTAACCCTAAGACCTAATACCGCTCGTCTTTGACGAAACGGGAGCATCACTGCATTCTTATCCCCTTTCAAAAATCAATTTATAAAAAATCAACTCTTTTCGATCTGCTTCTCCCGCATTAATCTCTCATTGCTTACAAACGCTCCAACACGCAATCAAGGATTCAAACACGCACAATCCATCCTTCCAACGAAATCCGATCTGAGAATAGGTTTAGCAACAAAATTGATCCACACATCATTCCACTACAGCAACATCACTTTCCTCCTCTCTGCTACCTCCCGATCCTTGACCTTGATCCACAACCCGGACCACCAAATCCCCTCTGAAAAAATTATAACACGTACCTCTTCGGCTTCATCTTCAAAAATTCAATTCAGAATCTCCGTCGAATGCTCCGACGTGGAATTCAACGCCGCGAAATAGGCGCCTCATCTCGAATTGCTCACTCTCGGAACAATCGTCATCAATTTTCGGGGGAATTAACACAACCAAGAGTCCTCAATCAACGCAGTTATCACTAGTAATCTTCCACGCTTTCATATTCAAGTTCAATCTCCGCAAAATAGTGAAGTAGTGTGCACGCTTACAAACCCTAAATCGCCAATGACAAGCACAAATTCAAGGAATTGGCGATGGTTTCCTTGCAATGAGTTCTTCGGCAGATGCTTCGACGATGCTCAAATTAAAGAATCGCGAAGGAAATAGTGTTCGAACGAAAACTACCGATTTAAGGATGTAAAAGCACAAGATGAAAATTAGAGAGCGACAACTGAAGCTCGTGACCACTTACTAACTTACTGACTAAGGTAGTATGCTCTTAAAGGCGACCATTTAAGGGCTGGTCAGCCTTTTCCACAGGAGTCCTTAGACAAAAATATTTTTAGATCATTTTTCAGAGGAAGAAAAATAGATGTGGAATCTAGCACAAGTGGTTTTGTATTTTTCCAAGCATTTTTAAATTACTTATAAATTTTCAAAGATTTGGGACGTAGGCACCTATTTGTGAACATAGGTCTTCCAAAATCAGTCCACTTGCAACTTGTAAAGAGATGTGCGGAAATCAAAGATAATGATTGGCTCTTGCAATAGAAAAACATTTTTTTCTCAATGCATTCAATTGCTAAACTGGTTCATTTAAGGATCATCCCTCTCCATTCTCCACCTAAACGTAGGGGCGATTTTGAAGAAGATGGATGCTTTTAGAGCACACTACCTTACTCCCTCTGTCTCAAAATAAATCCATGGCACACCTAGTTTTCCACTAGAAACCACAAATTTATTTTGAGACACAATGAGTACTTGGGAAGCTTGGATGATTTATTGGATGACATTGTTCTCTTGGAGACAGTTGATCTTCATCCGATGTAAAGACCTTCAGAACTATTTCCCGCAAATCTTGTCCAAAAATTATATGGATTACATCATGGCAATAAATTGACAACCTATAGGTTGTTGTTTGACATTTTGGTTGTTCATTGACAACCACTCTGTGAAGGAAGTTGTCCCCGTGACAACCAAAAAATAATAAATGCTTGTCATTTTACAAATTTTGGATGGATTATAAAAATATTATAATACCAAAGGAAATTTTTCATAATTTTCACCTCAATGGAGGGGGATTTTCTGTAATTCCATGGCAAGGACAGCTTTATTTTCAATATCTAAGGTCTATTTGGTTGGTATAACAAAATAGAAATTATTTAATTTGATTTTTGCAAAAAAAAAGATTAATATGTGTTCTACAAGCTGTAAAACTTTGGAATTTTTGTTGTGAGGATTTGAAATTATAGTGAATTTTTAAAGAAAAATTGAAGAAAATTCATATCAAACATAAAATCATGTTCAATTCTAAAATTGAATTTGAAGAACATTGAAAGAAAAAAACTAAACTAAACTTGGAACAAATGAAACAACCAAAAGGGATTTATATTATGGAACAAAGGGAGTTCGGTTTTCTAAACCGTTTCCAAAAAATCTCAAATTCTTTGTAAATCTGAGATTATTTTGCATTGTATCCAAAAATTCTCTAAGTAAATTTTCTTTCATTGTTTTATTGAAGTACACATACTTTGATTACATATAAATTTGGGGGTTCTATTTCACAAGAATTTGGACATTTATTCTACAAAATCAATCTATAGCTATGGTTACAATTGACAAAATCAATTGTCCTAAATCTATCCATCTCTTTGAATTTTTTCTATATGGCATTACATGGCATTGAGCACATTCTATTTAGCATTAAGCAACAATCTTTAAGGTCATTAAATCTCCAAGCAAGTGAACAACCATTGAATGTGCTTGATCCCCACGAGAATGTAAAAAGGAAATAAAAGTGCTTTCTTGCATGGGCTATCAACACCTTACTAGGCTCCTGAGTGGATTATCAACATCACCATTACTATTATAACCATTTGCTATCATTGGCTACCTTCATGATAATGGAGATAGGATTTGCAAGAAACGAGGACAAAATACCTTGGGAATAAGGCCAAATCCAGTCCCAAGCTTAAAAAGACAAAGAAGTGTATTACAAATCATCCACCTTTACTATAGATTGCAGCTCTTGTTGAATTCTACACATAGCATTGTAAGGGGCGTAGCCCGTGGAGTAGCCTCCTTTCATGGTGGTGGTTTAAATCTTTCTAGTAGAGGAAAAAAAATGGTGTTTTGATGATCCAATCTTTGACCTTTCTATGCTAATCAATGGACTTTTTGCCAAAGACAAAAAAATTCACATTCTAAAAGTATAAACTATATTTGGGTGGAATGTTTATAGCAATATGATTTGAAGTTGACTTGAAAAGTATTTGGAAATATTTTTTCAAATTAGTTTGACCGCACAGATTATTTTTATTCACGATTCATATCAAAATCTTTATTGACAAAAAAACTCAAAAAAATTGTGTAATACATATTTTATAGCATATTTTAATTCAAGATCCCATGTGTCATTGGCTTTTAATCAACTACAAAATAGAGTGCAAGTTTGTACTTATAAGATCTTGAGAGATCTCAAAGCAAAGCAAATGGCATGGGCTGATGAATTTTGTAAATAAATGACAAAATGTTGACCAAAAGGCAAAATTTAGGTTTTCTTTCTCTTATCAAAATTCATTTATGGTGTAGCAAAACAATTTTTTGTCACCAAACAACTAACTACAATTTTTAAAGTATAGATGAAGTCATCAATATTAAATGCGTAAAGTAAAAATACATTGATGAAAAATGGTTTCAATCCCAAAATGACTTCATGAAAATTTTTATTGTCACCATTTAAGAGAAATAAAAAATCCTTGGGCTCAATTTACATTCAATTGAGAAGTAAGGACATTAAATATTTGAAGTTTTTGATTGGTTGAAACTAAGAAGTCTTTGAAATATGATATACACCATGAAATAAAATGTCATAGGGCTCCAATAAGGCCCAATGATGTGGTGTACACTTTTTTCTTATAAAGCAACAAAAGTCCTTAAATTTTGAGTTCCCTAGATTTTAAAGCAAAACTCAAGGAGGTAGGGCTAACTAAAATTATAGGAGCCCTTGTTGAAAAGCCCAATTTTTTTGAATATATATATGTTTTTTTAGATTAAATTAAAAATCTTGCCATTTCATGTCTTCTTAGTAGTTTACACCAATCCAAACGGCATGGCCTCCAAATGAAGACTTTTCAATGCAAAAATGGGGGCTTAAAGAGGGAGACTTTTGGATTTTTTGGCTCCCTTGTATTTGGTGATAATTCGTAGATAAGGTGAAAAATCACACACATCTATGTATCCATTCTTAATAAATAAACTTCTATTGAAAGTATCCCCCAATTAAGCTATTTTCATACTTAATTATAATTAGTTGACTACTGATTCTATAGATATTGGTTTTATGACCAAGGTATATAAAAATTTTAGTAGCCTATGGAGCTTCCATTTCAAAAATACATGGTACTCCAATTACACATTTTATCCAAAAATTATACTCATTTTATTTTTAAATTAATGATTTCAAATTCCATTATTATGAAAATATCTTTTCATAAAAAAAGGTGCCTTAAAGGCTCCAACTATGTTCCATTGCTTATTTGGATGTCTTTGGGTGTTTTCACCTCGTAACACTTATACCTGGAAGTGTTTATGTGGAACTTAGTGAACTTCCACTTCTATTCAAGTTCACTCAATTTTTTGTTTTTTAATTGGTTATGTTCTAGATATGTTTTTTTTGGTCAGTCAAGAACCTCTTAACTTTTTTATACTTAGTTGATTTCCTAAATTAAAGAAATTAGTTTGGTGAAAATTCAAATTTTAGTGAATTATATCGGAATTTTTTGGGGGGTACTTTTAAAGGTGTTCATTATTGATTTCTAATATTCAAAGATTATTGGTTGGATTTGAACTAGACCAAGCCCCACCATCTTGGGTCCAAGGATTTAGCCTTCCAAAAATGTTAGGATTCCAAGTTGTGGATCTACTTTATTTTTTGGAGGTTGGTTAATACATTAAAGAGACAGACAAATCAAATTTGGGTACATGAAGCTTTTTCCTTAAGTTCACTTTAACTATCATTTGAACATGAGGTCAAATATCTTTCTGGACTATAATAGACACTAGAAGAAAAACATGTCCACTACAACCGACTGAAATGCAACTACATGTCCTATGCAATTGCCATGCAACTACAATCCTCTATATTTGCACCAACTTTGACATAGTTACACTGTAGTTGCAAAATAGTTGCAAAGTAGCCGCATGGAGTAGTTACACATACGGGAATGTAACAAAAGAATTGATGTGAGGTACTTTACATCCAATCTTCATCACAATTGTTGATGTGGACAATTTTACGTTCTGTGGAGTCCAATGTGTCTATCTATAGTTGCATGTAATTTAAATTTGACAGCAATTTAACTAGAATGCAACTAGATTGCAACTAAACTACAATTGGATTGCAACTATAGTGCAACTAGACTACAACTACATTGCAATTACAATTCAACTAGTGTTTGACTTAAAAACAACTAGACTTTAACTTGAAAAAACTAGCATGCAACTAGAAAACAACTAAAATGCAACTACTATTAAGTCTTTTATTAATTGTCCCACATCAATTGTCAAGAACACCATTAGGTTGAACATATAAGAATTGTAAGTTATAGTAGTATTGTGTAATGAATTTTGATAATGAAATTCTAATATTTATATATTTTTTAGATTTTTACACTTTGTAGATTTCTACAATTTGTAGGTTTTTATAATCTACAAAAATCTATAAATATTTAAAGTTTAAGATATTTCTAGATTTGGCGATCTAAAAAAAAGATAGATCTGAAATTTAGAATCTACAAATCTTTGAAATTCAAATTTCAAATCTACAAGTCACAAAGACGCAAACTAGTTGCACATCAATCGCAAACTAGTTGCACACTAGTTGCAAACCAGTTGTAAGTCAATTGCAAACCAGTTGCACATTAGTTGCAAACCAGTTGCACACAAATGACTTCCACATAAGCAACCACGTTAGAAAAGTTCATCGATGAACTTTCAAGCATACTGTCAAATGATAAACAACTTTGAAATTTTTTGCAACTACTTTGCAACTAGTGCAACTTGTCCACTGCAACTGCGGGCTCAAAATTGTCACCTAGTTGCAAACGTCTCATACAACTACAAAACTAGTTGCAAACAGTAGTTGCATAACCCCTTGTTTTTTTTGTAGTGAGAGATATCTAAACCTGGTACCATTTTTCCAAAGAAGAATTATATTATTAAAATTTTAATGTGATTCTTCTAAAGCAATTCTTGTCATTGCTTTTTAGATTTTTTGATGCAAGTTTATATCTAACCCTAGTTTTATCAAATTTTGAAAAGAGGCAAGTAGCAATACTGTTACATTGAACTTTGCCCAATTCAACCAAGAAAAAACTCTAAATTATAAGGCGTGACAAGGCTTGATAATTGTTAGGTTGCCCACTTGGCTAGCCTTGGTTGGAGGGTTCTAAATTTTCTTTAATTTGGTGAAAGTTCATAGGTTAATTTTTAACATTTTAAAAACTCTATCCAACCCATTTCTTCATCCTTCAATATCAATTTGATTAAATTACCATAGGATTAGATTCCAAGATGGTTGATTTCTCCCCACAATACTTTTACAATCGGTAGTGCATCTGCTATCTTTCATTTTGTTTAGACAATTGTCAAAAAAACATTGGCCAACATGTAAGGTAGGCACCTTCAAATGCGCCATTGACACTAAATCACCATCTTCTCTCTTTGTACATCTCCAAAATCAATTTTTTACCTATGAGGAAGAAACTGTTTTAGAATCAAACTTTGTTTCTTCATAACTTTGGCATATGAAATCCAAATGTCACGTTCTTTGTTGCATTAGAACCTCCTTTCAAGTGACAACAAGAAAATATGAAAATTTGACCAATCTAATAATAGTAAAGCCACAGAAGCAAAAAGTGGTGGTTTGGGGGGTACCCACTACCAAGTTGCCCACCTTAACGAACATTGATATGGATCCGCTTTGCCCAAACCCAGTGAATGCTAGGGCGACATAAAGCTGGTCAGGAGTGTTTCACATGGGCCCTTAAACCCTTCATCACTCCTCTCCAGCCCACTACTTTTGCCCTCAACACGCACGCCCACCTGCCCTCAATGTCCCCAGTACGACCGCCTGTGTGAAAAGGCCCTCACACACAACATCAGAAATCCACCAGGCACCATCCAAGGTGGCATGACCTCAAACCAAAAGTCCACGCGGGAAAACTCCCAACCCGATGACGTGCCAGTCAACCCGTTATCAACATCCAGAACGCCCGTGACCATCACGCAACCGCATGAAAGGCGGGAACTGGGAACCAATCACGAAACCAACTCCACGCGGGAACAAACCTGCAAGCCGATGACGTGCCAGTCGCCACCGAACGAAACACCCCGACGCCGTCCCTCGTCCATCCCCCGTCCGTCGCCCCGGTGCATCCGAACCCCCAAGTCTAGAAGTTTAGATCACTGTCGCCTGATCCAAGCCCGTTAACTCACACTCCCAGCAAGTGGACCCTCTCTCTTCCCCTTTCCCTTCCATCGCCTAGATCCTAGCTTCCATACCCCGAAACCAGCAAGTAAACGGGCAGCTTACTTCTTTCTCACAAAACACCGATACTCATCATCAGTACTAACAAACTACAACATCAACTAACAACAAAAGCAGCAACACACGAAACTCCGAAGTCCACCACAGTCTCCGCGTACGTCGTCGTGGAAGACACTCAGACATGTGGGCGGCACTCGACCGCCGCACCCACAGGACTCGCACTTCTAGCGCCAGTTGTGTGGATTTTCTACAGCCGAGGACGCGTGATAGGAATCTCCGAAGGCGACTGATGAATCAGACCTGGAGGGGTCAATGTTTGGAAGGAGGGAGCTCAGTGCTGTGAGGTTTCCGAGTACGTGGGATTGGGATTAACTGAGGGATTGGGTTTACACACTTATACTCACTTCACAGTGTTTGGGTTCGGGCGCGCTAGCTCAACAACGTCCTGAAATCGAAGTGAAAGTGGTAATTTTAGTAGTATTGGTGAGTTTAGTAGTTTCGGTGGTTGCCAGGGTTGACGGGGAATTCAGGAGTGTCTGCTTGTTGCCGGTGGGGGCGCCAGATGCTGCTGCAGGCGTTGGATGGGGAGTGATACTGTGAGTGTACCGAACGTTCAGTTGATTTGGGGAGACTAAAGCTTAAGGTGGGAGAGGCTAGTGGTGACGAACTGATACGAGGATTCTTTTTTTTTGGTTTAATGTAGTTGGCGAATTTGGGGTGTGGATCCGCTTTTCGTGGCGGAGAGATCGGGCGTTGCGTTTTGGTTTTGTGTTGGCGCAGTTGTTCATCGACACGATCTCCCACTCCGGTTTGGGATTTCAAGCGTCTAGGGAGGACTTGCTTATATGTTTATGTTTAGTTTGGAATCCGGGTCTTGTTTGTCTAGGAGCACCTTGCAAATTCGTTTTTTACAAAGACGTGGGGAGTGACCTTACTAGCTGGTGGTGACCGTCGGATTTCTGAAAAGGCGCTCGACGTGAGTCGAATCGGTCGCCGCGCATGAGCGGCCATGAAAGGAGCGGATTGGATTCCCCCCCTTCTTTCGCTCCTTCCGATTCAGGATCGCTCCTGCTGAGTTCAGGATAACCATCTTCCGATTCACGTGTTGAGGAGTTTCATCATCTTTAGTCCCAATTCAGGTGTTGCTTAAGGAGTTTCCATATCTTTCTCTCATTCATCAATGGGCTCCCAAACCTGATTCCACGCACGAATTCGCGTCTTCAGGAATCGACTAGTTTAGTTGCGGCATGATTGTGGTCCCTTAAGATGGGCAGTTGTTGCACCAAGAGTCCCGTGGACGAGGATCCCCCAGTCCGCAAGTACCACCACCACCAATCTGACGAAGGTCTCCGGGCAAAGCAAGCGCGCGCGAGGCAGCATCAAGCTCTTACCGTTACTCCCTCCCAGAAGCATCAACCCCCAAGTTCTCATCACCCCCCTTCTTATCATCATCAGACGAATGGCGGAGTTTCGGGGAACCACCGCCACCGGGAACAAAATCAACAAGCCCCTGCTGCACCACAACAGCAGAGCCACCGGCGGCCCAAGTCGATAGTGGAGAATAACAATCCAGTGGAGCATGTGAAGGTTCCAGAAGTTGCTAAGAGACCGCCGACGTCGCAACAGGGTGAGCGGAAGAAGCCGACTGCGCGGGTGGGGAGCAGCATCAAGGACAACAAGGAGACTATTCCGTTGGGGAAGAGGACGAATTTCGGCTATCAGAGGGATTTCAAGCATAAGTACACGCTGGGGAAGTTGTTGGGACATGGACAGTTCGGGTATACGTATGTGGCGATTGAGAAAGCCACCGGGGAGAGGATGGCGGTGAAAACGATCGAGAAAAAACAGGTGTGTGTGGTTGCCCTAAAGTTCAGGTTTGCAGTATAATTTGGTTCGTTTTCTGTTGGAGATTAGCTCATTCTGAACGAGATCGTTGTTTGTGGTGCAGATGACGCTTCCAATTTCGGTGGAGGATGTGAAACGTGAAGTCAAGATTCTGCGGACGCTCTCAGGGCATGAGAATGTTGTGCAGTTTTACGCGTCGTTCGAAGATGACGACCTTGTTTACATTGTCATGGAGTAAGCCTGATTCAAACCCTAGTTAGGTTTTAGTTTGAACCGGGGTTGGGGTTTGGGGGAAAATTGGGGTAGGGTTTAGGGTTTTGCAGGTTCTATAGTTTTCAGAAGTGCTTTCTCGTTTTCACAGGTTTTCGTTTTTCTTATATATGATTTTGGGTTTCAGATTATGTGAAGGGGGCGAGCTTCTTGATCGAATTCTTGCAAAGTAAGTGATGGCTTTGAATCTTGTAATGCTTTATTCCGTAGTTCTTGCGTTTCGAATGTAGCATTAAGCATTCATAAGATTGTGTTGGCTGCATTGTGGTTGGCCGAAGCTGCACTTGTCAATAATAGTTGGTACCAATGCTTTCGTTCTTTGAGAGGTTTAGAGCATCTCGAATAGTCTGATTCTTCCCTAAATTAGCAGTCGGGCCGAAGTTCCTTCGTTTGCAGCTCCTTTCAAGAATTGTTTCAAGTAGCAAAGTTAATGAACTAGTGGATGCCCTACTATTACAGGAAGGACAGCCGGTACAGTGAGAAAGATGCTGCAAGAATTGTCAGGCAAATGCTCAATGTTGCAGCTCGGTGTCATCTGAACGGTGTAGTTCACCGTGACATGAAACCCGAGGTGATTTGCGTTCAATTCTCTCTAGTTTTTTCGCTAAATCTTTTGTTATTTTTTCTAAAGTCCTTGGTTAGTACCCTGCGCTGATTAGGGTTTACCTTTCTCTCTCTTCAGAACTTTTTATTCAAGTCACCGAAGGAGGACTCTCCTTTGAAAGCTACTGATTTTGGGCTATCCGATTACATCAGGCCTGGTATGCCCTTCACGTTTCTGCCAAACCTTGATTTTACTCTTTCCAAGTAAGACACAGGATTCTATTTGCGGTACTTTAAGCATTTTAACAAATACGTAGGAGTGTGTCTCTTGGGGAGATCAGTACAGGGCTCTGGAGAGAGCAATTTGGGTACAAGAGCTAAATTTGTTGAGATCGATTTTTTATCATTTTGTATAAATTCTTTAAGCAATTTCAAGTAGACCACTATTGAAGGGGTTGGAGCCAACCCTCTTTCCAGTCAAAGTGTGACCATAGCCAACTGTGCTTTTACCCACTTGCTTATTAGGGCAACCAAGTTTATGAATAGATGAGTTGCTGTTGGTAACAGGGATCAGGTCCCTGACGGTTCTAGTATCCTCCATCTAAAGAGCAGTTTTAGACGTTTTCTCTGAATGGAGTAGCATGCAAGCCACTGGCTATGAGTTTTGGCTGTTCATTGCTCACACTGGGCATGTTACTGGCTGCAGGAAAACGGTTCCAAGACGTTGTGGGAAGCGCATACTACGTGGCTCCCGAAGTTTTAAAGAGGAAGTCAGGCCCTGAATCTGATGTGTGGAGCATTGGTGTCATTACGTATATCCTGCTGTGTGGAAGACGACCCTTCTGGGACAAAACTGAACAGGGTATATTCAATGAAGTACGTCTTCCAACTCTTCTTTAAATTTATGTACCCTTGGCAATGTGACGATATTCAGTGCGACTTCTGAGAAGTGTGTGATCAAACTTATTACCCATAAATTCGTCATGATCAACCTATTTTGGGGTCACTGCCATCTTATATTCAATGCTGTCTATTTCAGGACAGTTCTGTTTTTTAAGGGAATGTAGGAGGTAAAATTGATGCACTCATCAATGTGTCATTGTCTTCTATACTTTCTTTATCAGGTACTGAAAAAGAAGCCAGACTTTCGAGAGAAGCCGTGGCCAACCATTAGTCTTAGTGCTAAGGACTTTGTAAAGAAGTTGCTCCTCAAGGATGCTGCCGTTAGACTGACAGCAGCTCAAGCACTGTGTAAGTAGTCAATTGCTGTAAGCTTATCTTTTTCTTTCACAGCAAACCTCAGAGATATCTGCTTGAAACTGAGTTCCAAAGAGAATTGCATAAAATAAAGTGTTTTTTACTGGTAGAAACCTCCAAGCAAACTCTCTGCAAATTGAGTAGTTTCTAAATGTAAAACCTGCCAATTACTACGTCATTTAAGGCAGTCTCTAGTATTTTCAAACCCTGCCAAATATAAACCCTAAGTTTCCAGGATAACTTTCGGAATCTCATTTTCTAATAATCATCATATACGAATATCCGTGAGCTGATTTGATTCTCTTCTTCGTCCGCAGCTCATCCCTGGGCCAAAGAGGGAGGCGATGCTTCGGACATTCCTTTGGATATTTCCGTCTTGTCCAACATGCGGGAGTTTGTGAAGTACAGTCGCCTGAAGCAGCTTGCTCTTAGTGTAAGGGTTCACAAAGACTCATTGTTGCTTCTCCCCAAACTGATGACCAGGGTCAGCTTTTGTAGCTGCTAAGCAAGTGTTTGGTTTATTATTTTTTTGTGCTCAACATGATGCGATTTTTCTCCCATTGCAGGCTCTGGCAAGCACACTAGATAGCTCAGATATTGCTGACCTGCGAGATCAATTCAATGCTATTGACATCGACCGGAATGGCACCATCACCCTGGAGGAGATGCGAGATGCCCTTCAGAAAGATCGACCTTGGACTATTAAGGAGTCGCGCATTGTGGAGATTCTGCAAGCTGTGAGTGCACTCTTACTTTTGAACTTGAAGTACACAAATGTACAACAACGGTACATAAGGGCGGAAATGTAATCACGGTGGTGATAGGCTGGTTAACTCAAATTCTTAACTTGGAAATTGGAAATTGCTTGGAAGACAGTGAACCCATTCTTAAGGGGTCCATTTCCTGTGGCTTGAAATTCTTCCATGTTCAACGCAAATGCCATTCAAAGACTTGACTTGTAAGAAATGAAGTTAACTTTGAGGTGTTTTCACAGTCGAAGATGCTTCTATTAAACATTAACAATGCAATAGTCGTGTTTTAAGAGTACCTGTAGTCCAGCCTCGTGATTGAGACCCTACTACTTCGAACTTGAACCAATCATAATTTATTCAAATAGTATCCAAATAATACATATTATAGTGCCTTGGAATCCTCTCAAAAGATGGCTACCGAAGAAGTTTCTATTCTGACAATGAGAACGACGCAAAACAGCTGGAATCGGTTCCCTACCTTCTCACACGGTTGCTTTGCTCTTGCTGCAACAGATGGATAGCAATAGAGACGGTATCGTGGACTTCGATGAATTTGTTGCCGCTACTCTTCATGTGCACCAACTGGAGGAGACCGACTCGGAGAAATGGCAGAAGCGCTCCAAAGCGGCTTTCAGCAAATTCGACTTCGATGGCGATGGCTACATCACTGCGGAGGAGTTGAAAATTGTAAGTACCAGCAACTAATCCTTTCAGGAAACCCTAAATAGTAATGAACATTTTCAATGATGGTCATACTCATCAGGACATTGATTCTGACTCCTTGCTTACATTCTTTTACAGGCCACAGGACTGAAGGGGTCAATGGACACGTTACTGGACGAAGCAGACACAGACGGCGATGGCAGAATCAGTTTACCGGAGTTTCAGAAGCTGTTACGCCAAGCTAGTCTTGGATCTCGGAACAACAGCGAGCATATATCGCCTCGCCCAGTCGTGAATTCCAGGAGACGGCCAGAAGCTTTAACAACTGCTTCCTGACGAGGAGATGCAGCACTGCTACTAACCCTAAGGTAGTGACGCATCACTTCGAATTTTCGTATGTTTCTGTCTGACAGAGGAATTCTAAATTTGCAGCAAACAATGCGTTATTTGGACACTGCATGCAAATGCCTTGGAAGGATCGAAGTGTTGTTGGTAGGTGTTCTGAATTCGCTTCTTTGACAATAGGTACACAAGTGGTTACGGGGGTGTACAGCAGCTGAGCATCTACGGTTTGGGGTTCCTGGTGTCTCGACCCTAATAACCCTAATTGTCAACCTCGCATCGAGTTCTGGGAAGGTTCTTTTCGTTGCTGGGGAAGGACTCGGCGAGTGAAACCTACTGCGGCAATTTCTGCTCAGGTTGGCGTGAGTTTTTTTCGGAGTGAGGTTTGCCACCCAGCGGAGCTCTGACAATGCGAATGTGGACACCTTTGTATCATGGCTCGCATTCCTTGGAGTGTGAAGAACAGTATATTGTAGCCAGAATACGGCTGCATGTCTGTTGAATAGGTAGGACGATTCTTTCAACTTGTGGCATCCGCTTCAGTGAATTCCATGGTTAATTTCTGCAGTTCGGTGCCTCCGCTGTCATGGCTTCTTGGATTCAATGTCATTGTTTTAAAATCCACTGGCTCTGAATTACTGAAACCCGTCATTCTCACTTCGACTTGAGGATTGTGAGATTTTCTCTTGATTCTTGGATACTCACAGCATTCTCTTGTCTCTGGGTCCTTCCAATAGAGTCCGGTGCATCCACGATTCCAATTTGGATTGGATCATAGATTGTACATCGGTTACTGCTGATATTCAAATCTATGCAACCCTAAACGAGCTAGGAAGCGTGCGCATCAGTCAATTGAAAAGTTGGCGCACGCATGTTGTGCAGCTTTCTTACAATGACATAATTGACACCTCTGCTAGTTCAAGGAAAATCAAGGTATCCAGGATGTTTTGATCTTTTGACATCTTCACATGAGTTCTACATTTCTTGGAGAAGGAAGTCCTGGACATCCATCGCTTCAATCGCTCCCATTTTCAACCATATTGAGTGAATCCAGATCATATCCTGATTTTCATATGTTCTCAGATGGACTAAAAGAATAATTTCAGAATGTACTAAATGTATATTCTGGATTAGTTAGTGTACAGTATACTCCAATTTCAGAATGTACTAAATGTATATTCTAGATTAGTTAGTGTACAGTATACTCCGATTTCAGAATGTACTAAAGATCGTACATGAGGCTTGAAAATTGAATGAGAGTTTTCACGATGTTGAATTCAGTAGATGCTCTAGAATAAAATCCCGGGTGATTCGGCTCCACGATCTTCACAATTGTACCTAAAATCGTCCTTTTTATAGTAAACTTGCGATTCAGCCCTTGTAAAGTGACCGGCACTTTGTAAGCATTACGTCTCTTCCATAATCACGTTGCATGACCAAAAGCTTTCTTCTTCACCAGTACGAATTCCCTGTCTCCGTATGAAAATGCATACTAAATCTCATCTCAAACATCGGCCACAAGTCACAATCTCCCAAGGAATCAGGAGGTGGGCATAGACCCTCCAAATCTGTTTGTGAAAAAAGTCCATCACTCTCCCACGATGAACTCGGCTGCTGCTACACAGAATGCTCGGCGAACACAAAAGCGAGGTCATTGTTGGTATTAAATGCTGCGGATCAAGGCAAGGAAGATGATGACGATGACGAAGAAAAAGAAACAGGTGACGACATGGAGTTGGAAGTGGTGGTAGTGGTGGTGGAGCAGGATGAAGCAGAGTAGCAAGAGGAGAAAAAAAGTGTTAAGAAGCAGCAGAAAGAACAGCGACGCCAGCCTGATATCTCACTTTAAGGAAACAACTGCACTACAGTGAATCCGATCCGTCCACAAATAGAATATCTTGACACTCGTCAAGCCCGATCGCCGGATTCAGCGCCGAAGAGTAAACTGCAAATGATGCTCAAGCTTCCAAACCCTAAAATCCTCCCGCTGTCTAGCCCTAACCCTAATTCTCTTTTGTGTCCCACCACCCTGACTGCCACAAAATCAACTTCTCTAATATCACATCCTCTGCACGCAACGGATTCTGTTTCCTGCGAGGGTGCTGAAACTGGTAAGGTTCCAAACGCATCCCCTATCTAGAAACGGGTGACATGTTGATTGTAATATCTACTAGTGTGCCTTGTGTCATTGTTGCAGCCAAAATATGAGTAAAAATAACTTTCTAATTTTTAGTTTAGAAAAAATTTGAAATTCAATAAATTTAACACCGTAGTGTGATAGGTTGCATTCTTGGTATGAATAGAATGCTTTATAGAGTGTAAGGGCTTTGTTTTGAGGTGTTTGGACATGCCATGTGAAAGATATGTTTTTTCCAAAATAAATAAAAAATTAATTAATTTTTTGAAATTATTAAAATCTTAACTTTCACATTGAAGGTCCAAACGCTACAAAATTGGCACTGAGTAGAAAATTATATGTACAAAGGAGTGCAAGGGTTTTTATTTTGTGGCCTTTGGACTTGCAATGTGAAAGTTATGTTTTTTCAAAATTTCAAAATTAATTTACTCAATTTTCTAATTAAAAAAATCATAACTTTCACATTTGTAGGTCCAAACGCCACGAAATTGGCATGAATAAAAAGCACTATGTACAAAGGAGTGCAAAGGCTTTGTTTCGTGGCGTTTTGACATGTGGCGTGAAAGTTATGATTTTCCTAAATTAAAGATTTTCCACCCATTTCGACCCGTTTCGACCCAATTCATAATGGTTCGATAAAAACAAAAAATAATTTAAATCAAACAAACCAACCTAATTTATGGTATTTAAAAGTATAGACTAGTATGCTCTATATCGTTGTCACAACCAAAATAAGAGTAAAAATAACTTTCTAATTTCTTACTTTAATAAAACTTTGAAATTCAATAAATTTAACACTATAGTGTGATAGGTTGCATTCTTGGTACGAATAGAATGTTTTATAGAGTGCAAGGGTTTTGTTTCGTGGCCTTTGGACATGCGATGAGAAAGTTATATTTTTTCAAAAAAAATAAAATTAAGTAATTCAATTTTATAGTTTAAGAAAATCATAACTTTCACATTGTAGGTCCAAATGCCACAAAAATGGCATAATTAGAAAACATTATGCACAAAGGAGTGCAAGGGCTTTGTTTTGTGGCGTTTTGACATGTGGAGTGAAAGTTATGATTTTCCTAAATTAAAGATTTTCGACCCATTTCGACCCAATTCATAATGGTTCGATGAAAATAAAAATAACTTAAATCAATTTCCAATTCATAAAAAACTTTGAAATTCAATAACTTTCATACCATTTGTCCAAATGCCACAAAACAAAGTCTATGCACCCCTCCTTGTCAAGAGCTTTCGAGCAGTACCAAGAATGCCATTGGACGCCTCCCAATTTGTTAGATTTCAACATATCAAACAAAACAAAACAAACAACCTATCTTAAGGTATAGATAATTTTGTAATTTGTAATATGTAAAAAATTTGAAATTTAGTATTTTCAACAACATAGTGTAAAAGGTTGCATTCTTGATAAAATAAAAATAAAAATAATTTTCTAATTTTTAATTCAAAAAAACTTTGAAATTCAATTATTTTATAATGACTGTAGTTCCAAACGCCACAAAATAGACACAAAGAAAAGGTTTTATGCTCAAAGGAGTGCAAAAACTTGGTTTTGTGGCGTTTGGATATGCAATGTAAAAAATTGTGATTTTTTCAAAATAAAATATAATTTAAATTAATTTCCATTCATAAAAAACTTTGAAATTCAATAATTTTTACATTGTTTGTTCAAACACCACAAAACAAAATCCGTGCACCCCTCCTTGCCAAGAGCTTTTGAGCGGTACCAAGAATGCCTTCATGTGTGTTAGATCTCATCAAACAAAACAAACAACATAATTTGAGGTATAGATGATGAATATTGATCAATATCTAAAAGAGATGGTTTATGCACCCTCTACTTAAAGTTAAAAAAACTTCCCATTGGCCCTACGGGGGCCAAAATGCAACTTTGGGTAAGCTCATACGGTTTCAATATTCATCATAATTTACTAAAACTTTGTGTAAAGCTAGAAAAATACATAAGCTTCTTGGGAATATAATTTTTATTTCAATCAATGCCAGAAGCAAAAGTTATTGCACAAAAAGCCAAAAATGGAGGTCGGCGGGCAACCCCCCAAAAATCACAAAAGTTAGGAATTTATTTTTTATTTTTTATTCCTAACACATTATATTTTGTCTACATGTAAAACTTTGAATCATTCTATTTGGACTAGTGATGAAAAAGTTATGGATGATCTTGTTTTGGGGGCAAACTAAGGATGTTCTTGAAAAAAAATATTTTGTCTAACTTTGAATGCTAATATCTTCCAATCCATAAGGTCAAATTTGATGAAATTTTTATCACATGATCTCAGACAAGTGAAGTATAAGATCCTATGTTTAGATTCTAGAAAACAATGTTTTTTCTGCTTTTTTGGATGAATGCAATAGAAATGGCAGTTTTGAGTATTTTTTGACAGAAAATGGCCTTGACACTTTAGGGGTTAAATGCATTGCAGTTTGAATGTCTCTTTCAAGGCAACAAATCTACTACTTCCTACACAAAAATTTAGAAAATGAAAATTTGCACTACAAGTGGTGGATCTCTTTGTAGATGACTACTTAGTTCGTAATTGCATTGCCTAAGGTGATCCTCTATAAGTACATTGTTTGGAGTGGATAAATTGACTTCTAGTATGTGCTTATAGCTTGATGTGCGGAATTTATGCAATCATTTTTCTACAATTTGAATTATATTTTGGAAACATTGTTGCAATTACTTTGTCACTACTGCAAGAAATTATTTGATATTAGTGAAGAATTTCTTCCAATGACCCATAATTAATGTAGTTTAACAAATGACATCCATCTAACACAATGTCACACATGTCTTATTTCAAAGATGTGTAGTAGAATAGTGTTTCGGAGGTGTGTTGTAAATTTGGAGTTTTGTTCTTCTCACTGTTAAGTAGGAACAATGGTATTTGGACAATGTTGTGATAATTGTGGTAACAAATTTATGAGAAACATTTCTAAATTTTGTGCCATCTTTGGTGAGAACCAAATAGTGCAAAAAGTTGTAAAAGAGCACAAGTATTCGAAGATGGAAGATGAAGGAAGATGAAGGGGCCTCTTCTTGAAGCTACAATTCAAAAGAAATCTACAAAGACACCTTCACCTCCTCACAATGATTTTTAAGGTTAAAATATCAAATGTGGGAAGAAATCTTTACATTACAAAAATGTATATTCAACATCAAATATTGTTAGATATTTGTGAGTAAGTAAAAAAATGGTTAGTAGAAGCACAATGATTTTATTATCCATTCAAGCACCTTTGAGTGAAGTCATCAAAGGCAAGTTGGGATGATTTTTTATACTTTGTACATGGAGTTCCTCTTTGGTGTCTTTTCAATGGCATGTTCATGCATGATGTCACGGCTTACACTTGTAGAAAAGAACTTTCATATCCTCCTTACTTTGACATTGTATACTAAGGAAATCAATGTAATTGACATGGTTGAATATTGAGATGGTTGTTTAGTAGAAGTAGATTCAACCTTGAAGGGAAAACTAAACCGTTAATAGCTCTAAGATGGAATTGAAGCATTGATCTCAACAATTAGATTGTTGTAAAAAGAGATATTAACCTTGCAAAACTTTGTTTTTGAAAAATTGTGAAGATCAAGTTTGGAGTCGAATCCTAGAATTTATTTTTTCAAGAAGATGCTCTAATTGTCTCCAAAACAAGATTGTCCATACCACTCATACAACTCAAGAATCCAAATGGAATGAATCAAAGCTTCCCGTTTAGATGAAAATACAATTTTTGAGAATACAATTTAAGTTTTTGTGAATTTTTCTACCTATCGAATTGAAATTTAGGCTATTGTGCCATATTTTTGCTTATAGGCATTGATTTAAATATAAAAACTATATTTTTTTAAAATTAATGTGTTTTTGTATCTTCACCTTTTTTTAGAAAATCACGACAATATTGAGACTGTAGGAACTTGCCCAGATTTTATTTTGTCCCTCTTAAAGACAATGGGACTTTAGAAGTTAATGTGCTATTAAAAAATTATAGAAGAATTTGTGCAATAATAATATTGTGTCCTTTTAAAATAAAAAAACTTCATTCTAGTCTAACATTATAAAATTCCAGCATTTTTATGTCTGTAAAAATGTCATCCTACACCACTGGGCCAAACTTACACAACCAAAGTGGTTTGGGCACTTGACTTTCGTTGGATGTAGATATAGACATGGCTTCCTTGACGTTTTGTGACAAGTAAATTTTTTATGTTTTATTAAAGGGATAAATTGTCATATGCAATCCTTTGTCCATTGTCAACCTAACCATCTTTTGTCGTCCACATCTCCTATAAAGCAATTTGTAGACCGCCAAAGGGTGTCCACCAAAGATCTTTCTTTGCCAAGAACAAATCTTTTTTTAGCCTAATAAACTCTAAAGATGGATGTCGTTTTTATTCCTGCTATTCCAAAATGATCATCTGGTTGGACAAAATGTTTAGATGTTTATGCTGAAAATAAAGTTATTTTAACCCATTTTGAGTTGGAAATAGAGTTTGGTGCACTCTTATCCTAGGAATTTTGAGTTTGAAAGTCCTTTAAAACTGTAGTATTAAGCTTATTGCAATAAAACTAAGAGGAACTGGAAGATCATTTTGGAATGGAGGGATTATTTAATAAGATATCCATTTCCTTGTATACAACCATCTATTGAGGTTATTAAGCTATTGAATGCACGTGTGGCAAACTCTTCAAATGATATACTATTTGGATGTTTTAAACTATAGTTAGATAAGTATACCTTTTGTGCATATAGTTTCATATAAGAGCAAGCCCTAATGACTGAGCATGGAAGGCCCTTCAAACAACCAATACAAAGATAGACCATGGAGAATAACTACAAAGCTACCCCAATCCTATCTATCATAGTTTCAATGCATCATTGTAGTCCTATTGCAAGTCCTAGCAATAATCTCTTGCCAAGTTCAACACTTTCTTGCATTCTGTTAACCCTAGAACAATGCATACCGTGCATTAAGATTTTTTTATCATTCCCTCAATAATCGATGATTTACGTGTTTGCAAAAATTAGAGTAGCAAGTGTGTATGACGATTTTTCACATTTTGTAAGACTCAAGACAAGACCTAATTGCAAGAAATGGGCAAAGGAAGGATTCATGAAGGAACAAATTTGTGTATACTATAATTACTATTGATCCACTACTTGTAGTAAATATCTCTTAGATTGACAGAAATGACATGGCTAAAAATTAAATATGATATATCAAGACTCATCATTGCTTACAAACATAAATATGCTTGTAAAGAATTAGGTACCTTTTTGAACAAAATCTTGCCAAACACTTTGGAATTGAACAAAGTAAAAAATCCAAAGTAACATTATTTTGTATTCTTCTACTATTGATTAATTTTGAATGGTTGTCCAAGATAAATAGAGTTACTTAGGAAATAGGTGCAACGCCAAGTATTAAAGAAGACAAAACCATTCAAAGGAGAAAAAAGTTGTTTAGTTCCTCTAGAGATGGCCTAAGAACAAGTTGTAGTTATCCAAAGATTTAATGTCAAAGAAGAGGTCATTATCAATTTATTTGCTAGGCACAACAATACTAACTTGGGGAATTGTAAACTACCAATTAGGACTCTAAGAGCAAACTTGCAAAAGAAGATAAGAAGGATGACAAGCAATTATGCAAATACGCCATCAAAATACAAGCATGAGCCATGACAAATTTAGCAATTGCCAGTATTAAGAGGGCCAAGGTACTTAACCCCTAAAAGCCCATTGTCCCTTCGGGGGACAAATGCGTTTTTGGGCAGGTACCTACGGGCTGCAATTTTCTCCTGATTTTTTGAAATTTTTTTGGAGGTAGAAAAGCTGATTAGCTACGTGGAAATATAATTTTTTTCAAAACCAATGCCTGGTAACAAAAGTTATGACCAAATAAGCTCAAAACAGGGGACGAGGGGCAGCGCGGGCAGCAAAAAAAAATTGCACTTTTTTATTTTTTATTTATTTTTAGTATTTTTTTCTCATAGATTATATTTTTGTCTATCTATAAAGCTTTTATTCATTTCATTTGGATATGTTATGAGAAAATTATGGACATTCTTGTTTTTTGGGCAGTTAGAGCATCTTTTTGAATAAAATAACTTGTAGGATTCATTTCTAAATGCAATTTTTCAAATTTTTCAAATTTTTTTTTTTGCATGGCTCAGTTTACTTGCTAGAACAATCTCTCCATAGGGATTAGTGCATTTTAATTCCATCTAAAATATATGAATACTTTAGATTTTCCTTCTATCTCGTACCTATTTCTCCTTAACAATTTTTTTAATAATGAAAATTATGTTTTTTTGATTTGATTTGATTTAATTAGACTCTCAACTCAATTCTCCACTATAAAGATTTAAAGCTCAAAACTCTGTAGTGCAAAAGTTTTAAGTTAAAAATGTTCAAAGTCAAAAAATCCAGTCCCACAATGTGCTGAAAATTTTGTTTTTTTTCACTTTAAACGTAGATAACTTGCAATCTGTGCGGTCAAGAATTCTGAAATTTTTTCCACAGATTCTCATACTAGTTAGGTGTAAGATCCTACGGTTAGATGTGCAAAAAATATATTTTAAATTTTTTTTCACTCTTTGCTAGAAAAGTGGCAGTTTGGGGTGTTTTTTGGCAGAAAAAAGGCCTTGGGCCTTTAGGGGTTAAAGATCAAGTCACTCTTTTCTTTGTTCATAATACATGACAACACTCTCTTTTCAAAGAAGGCACAAGAATATTTTGAGTTGCAACATAATGAAGAGTTATGAAGACTGTGTAGATGCATTTTTTTAGATGAGAATAGGGAAAAGCTCATGAAAGCACTCCTAAACTTCAAGATAAGAGTAGAAAAATGCTAGTGAACTAGCTTGGAAAAAGACAAGATAGATTTTGTCACATCCACTAGTGCCAATTGCACATTTGTCAACATTCTTTGTATCGCTTAGTTTGTCATGAATAAACTTCAAAGACGCAAATTCTCTTCTAGGATTCCTCTATGGCTATTCTAATTTCTCAATTGACGTTTTGTAAACAAGATTCTTTTTGCTTCGTTCTAATTTGGATATTTTGCCTAATTGTAACTTGATGCTTGAATAGGATTGAAGCAATATTTTCTGTTGCCTTGTTTCCACTCAAATTTATTGCATTGACCTTTTGTAATTTGTTGGCAAGTCCATCAGGGATGTTTGCTAGAAACACTGTTCCATTATTATGTCACACAGAGTGTAAGAGAGCTATCTTCTGCTATAACTTGATTTTTTTATTTGAGATGGTTGTCTTAATTGCAACCATATCCTTTATTTTTTAGAAATTAAAAAATATATATTTATAAATCAATTCTACTAATTTGTCACATTTTGAGGTTTAGGATTTTTCAATATATATAAGGAGTATGCAAAATTAATGATCTAGAGCTGAAATTTATGTGGTCTATTTCTATACACTACAAGAGAAAGGGGTGTTTTAAGTAGTGTCCTAGACATCACGTCTTTTAAGTAACGTCTTTTAAGTAAGGTTTTAAGTAAGGTTTTAAGTAAAATTTTACTAAAAAGACAATCTTTTTAGTAAAATTTTACTTAAAACCTTACTTAAAAGACGTTACTTAAAAGATGTGATGTCTAGGACACTACTTAAAACACCCCTTTCTCTTGTAGTGATAGTAGGTAGTTATTATCCTACTGAGGGGCATTTAAAAATATTGTATATCCTCCACATTCATGTAGTAGGGCTCCTTGGGATGTGCACTCCACAATATTGAAGATGGCTTTGATCACATCCTTTTGGTGAAATCTAATAACTGTATCAAGTCCTCACAAATGGCCAATTTTTTTTCTTCTACTATGATAGATTTATTATAAACTCAAACCTTAATGTACTCCTTTTCTATTAAAAAAACACTAGGACATAGTCTTAGATATGGTACTGTAGATACAACTAAGTACTATGTAGCACTCAAAAAAATAACTTGTCCATAGTATAACACATCTATAGTATGAATGACAGTCTAAAATCAACCACAAAGCTTCCCCTTCTTATACAACTAAGTACTCATATCAAGGCTCCATTTTTTGCCAACCACTCATTTTTGCAATCACCTTGAGACTCTTTTTATTAGAATTTTCAATTTTGTAGATCTGCACATGATGTGTTGAACATTAACCTTTATATTTGCATTGCTTTGAGCCATCATATTTGGTTCTCATGTTCATTACACTTGGATTCTTTTAGGTTTGTGATTGCATTCCTAAGTTTTTTTATACTCAATTTCACATCTAATTCTATTTTTTTGGCTCATCTGGTTCATAATTTTTTTGTTACTCAATTGGTTCATACTTTTATTTGCTAATTTTATAACCTTCTTTGTCACTTTTGCTAGTCTTGCAAAACTTAGATTTTTTGTGACTCACTTGATATTTAAATTTTATTATTATTCTTGTATTATTATTATTTTTTGTTATTCAATTAGTACTCAAATTTCTTCATTTCTATATAAAATTTCTTCAATTTTATATGCAGTTTCTTGGAGTTTCCTTCCGTTACTCAATTTTTTCACCATTCACTTGCATTCAAAATTTTTGTGATTTTAAATTAAGAGTATTCTATGGTTGACTCTTGAAAGCATGAATGTTGCATTGGGAATGAATTTTGGTATCATAGGCACCCACGGGGAGAGTGCTAGCATGGAAATATAGAATATTTGAGCCCTTAAGCCTAAAAGTTTATATTATAGACACCATTTTTTATGAAGAGGCATGAATGAACTTTGCTTTGTGGTGTTTAAACCTATATTGTGAAAGTTATTGAATTTCAAAAAAATTATGAATTACAAAATTGATTTAAATTATTTTTTGTTTTGAAAAACCCATAAGTTTCACATTGCATGTTCGGCCAAACATCACAAAACAAAGCCCTTTGCACTCTTTTGTGCATAAAGCTTTCAATTTGTATCAAGAATGTAACCTTTCACACTATAACAAAGCCCTTGCACTCCTTCACGCACAAAAGATATTGAATTTCAAAGTTCTTATAAATTAACAAGACATGCGGGCCCTAGAAAATCTCCTATAAAATCACATATTGAAGAAAATTAGACCTATTATAAAGGTTATTTTTTATTAATAGTCTTTTATATCTATAAAACATTGAAAATAATTATATATGTGCAACAATGTAGACTATCTGTAGACTAATTGTAATGAATGCTTAACCCCTAAATGTTTTTGACTATGTTTTCACCAAAAACGCTCCAAAACTGCCATTTCTAATACTAGTGCCAAATTTTAGGAAAAAAGTATTTTTGGACACATGTAACCATAGGATCTTGTAGTAAACTTGTTTAAGAAGATGTGGAAAAAATTTCAGAATTTTCCACCATGTGGATTGCAAGATAATAGCGTTTGAATTGACAAAAATCCTTTTTTGTCCCTGCGAAAAAACGGGCAGCTGCCCTTCACAAGGTCACATTTGTATGAAAAAATGTCCAAAATGGTGGTTACTCTTTGGATTTATTCTTGAAGGCAAGTTGGTTACATGCTTGAAAAATTTCAGATCATTTGGAATTGTACAACATATAGGAAAAAAATAGTAAGTAGGAAGAGGTAGAGAATGATTCAAAACACTAAATTGTGAAGAATTTATTTATGGAATTGAAAAATGTCAATTCCAACGGTTGTAATGCTGTAATAAACAATCTACACCCAATGTTTTTATTTTTTTTCAAAAATATTGAAAATTGAGTTAAATAAAGGACTTCAAAGTTTATTTTAGAGTTGAGATTCCATAACTACCCTTAAACTAAGAATCCTCATAACTTTTGACTCATAGATCTAAATGGAATGATTCAAAGCTTCCCGTGTACATACAAATCTAAAGAACCAATTTCAAATTTTTATTTTCTTAAAAAGTGATTTTTAAAGAAGTTTTTTTTGCTGCCCGTGCTGCCCGCCAAGGACTGAAAATGACATATCATGCAATAACTTTTTAACCATGTAGTCAAAAGTTATGAAAATTGTTGGGCCTTAAAGCTACTCCTCGGGAACATGTTGTATGAAAATTTCAAAGAAAAAAAATATAAATTCCATTCGTAGTGAGCTGCCCAAATTGCCATGTTGTAGTGAGCTGCCCAAAACCGCTATGTTGCCAAAAAACACACTTTGGTCCTTTAGGGTTAATGTCTAAATCTTTTTACTTACAAAATGTTATGCATCTCCTCTACCTTACACATGCTATTAATTACAATATTTACACATATATTAAATCTTTGTATATAATTATAGTCTTGCATACATTGAATTCAACTCTTTATGAAGTTTTTGTTTTAATGTCATTACATTGGATCATTGCATTCAATAATACATTTAAAACAGGTTCAATTGAGAAAGCAATATACAACAATAACATCAACAATGTTGTGTATTGATCAATACCACATCTCAAGATCCATTCTACCATTGCCAAAATTTTGTGAGGATTAGGCTTTGAAAACACATACTATAACATTTGATAAAGCTAGAGTAATCCTGAAAGTTTGGAATGCACATGTAGCAAGCTACAAAATTGTACATATGTCACCACAATTAAGTTTGGGCAATGCTCAAAGTTTGGAAATAACTCAAATTGTCAATGCTATATTCTGAAAATTACTTATCAAATTAAAGGGACTTTTAACAATATTATCTAGCCTTATTAAATAAATTTGGGCCACTAAGCTTCATCCCTTGGATTTCATAGGACTCTTGGAAGAATTTTTCTATAGACTTAAGAAAAAACAACCTTCTCTCAAGCAACCTATAGATGCAATTATTTTTTTGAAGTTTTAGATAGGAAGAGAAATGGAAAACAATGCTCTAGAGATTTTAATCATAAATTTTGCAATCTATATAAATTATCTGCGATTTTTGAAAGTCGGAGCTTTATAGATCACTACTCCTAGTCTTAGACTACAACAATTATGAAAGAGACCATGTATAAAAATAGAGAAGTGAGTATATAAATCAAATAATAGAATGCTTAGAAAGCACATCAAAGTTCTTAATGCATCCATTTGATGCCAAAAATGACGCCATCAAAGTTGATATCTTTTCCATTGTATAAAACTGGCAAGTCTAAACTTAAATTTTGTAGTAGATCAAAAATCGTTTGAATATAAATTGTAAACTATATCAAAGGTGCACTTTAGTTTAAGCTGAAGGTAATTACGAACTTGTGTACAACCAAAGAGCACAAATTAGATATAGCCTTAACAATTGATTAGTGCTCTAAAAGCACACACATACCATCACAATTTCTTTGCACAAGTACTTTGGTCCATTTCTAGAACCGTGTACATTGTTTCTGGCATGGATAAAGGTTGATTTGTAATGCCCGAGCTCTTTTCTAGCCCTCTCTCCTACACATGTGCATATGAGGAAGGCTAGATAAGATTTGTTCTTTAAGACATTTCAAGAAATGAACATATGGGCATTGGGCAAGTTTTGAAAGACTGCTCAACCGATTCATATACGATGTTGTTCACAAAAGAAAATTTAGGCTAATTGAAAATTTCAAAACTCCACAATCATACAATAATAAACTTGAAGTACAGATGTTGTGCATGTATGACCACAAATAGTGGATAAACTACATATTGACAACTCATTTTATATTGCCCTGAGCGACTTCCTTCAGTTTGCTGACAATGAGTTTATGCCACCTTATTATTGAATTAAAAAGAAGTAGATCTACAACTTGTATGTGAAAAACAAATATTGCTCAGCTGAAGAAGGTGTGAACTTGTCTGTTGCTAGTCTTGTATTGTAACAGACGACAATGTCAGTGCTTTCAATTGCAAAATTTCACAATTAATAAAGAATCTTCAGTTGCTCACACCCAAATGCCTAGTCAAGAGACCTAGTGCAACGACCACATTTCTTCACCATGAGATGCCAATTTCTTCCACTTACAAATACAGACCTTTGTGATCCCCATTCGTCATCTGAGGTCTACCTCACTTGTTAGCGGTGCAACAATTTTTATCAACTTTGAACCTACAGACTTATATCTATCTATCTATCTATCACTACAACAAAATCAATGTTTTATAACTGCAAAATATGACTGCAATGAGTCGTAAAATCGAAAAATATGACTGGCCGTAGAAACCACTGTAGATGCCTGCAACATGACTGACATGAGTCATTACCGACGAGTCGCTTCGGACATCAGTCATATTGGCAGTCATATTTTTTTGGAGGTACAATTATCCATAATTAGTCGTATTTTGCCAACAAGGCGTATACTTTTACTATCTTTGAGGGCTTGACTTTTTTTTAGTTGGCCGGGCAAACAAAAATAAATCCTACGTGGCATGTGACTCCATGTAGTCATTTTTTTGACTGACGTGGAATATGACTGCGGTTAGTCATATTTTAGCTAATGTGGCATATGACTGCGGTCAGTTATATTTTGGCTAATGTGGCATATGACTTTGTATAGTCATATTTTTTGTAGATGTGAAATATGACTCTTGTTAGTCATATTTTTGAATGATGTGGAATATGACTCTTCTGAGTCATATTTTACTAATGTGAAATATGACTCTTGTGAGTCATATTTTGGTTGATGTGGTAGTTCATATGGATGTCATTGGTAGTTTATGACTAATTGCAGTCGTATTTTGAAAAATACAAAGTCATATTTTGGAAAAGACTCCATATAGTTAAAAATAAATACATATGATTCTAGAGATATACAAGAGATAATCATATTGGAAAGGGAGAATGTAAAAAGGAAAGCAACTCTCTTCATTGACATTTATTAGTCACCAATACAAAACATATATACCACAATGAATCATTCACAAAATCCAATAAGACCTATATTCCTTACAATAATGTGAAGATGGCTCTTTTAGATTGCAAGTAGCCTCCAATTACTTTGTTTCAACTTTTGGTGCTTGCATAAACAATTAAAGAAATGGGAGGTTAATTTTTTAGTGCACGAAGAACAAAGCTCAACCTTCAAAGGCTTACAACAACACAAAACATGTAGCTCAAGTTTAGGATAGGAAAAATAAGAATGGTGATGGAGAAAACAAGAAGAAAAAATAAACAAGTACTAAGAGATAACAACAAGCAAGAGTTAAGATGCAACAAGAAACAAGAAGCAACAACTAAGACACAACAAGAAACCATAAACAACAACTACGATACAACAACTAAGACACAACAAGAAACAATAAGAAACAAGAGTTAAGATGCAACAAAAAGCAACAAAAAGCAACAACTAAGACACAACAAGAAATAACAAGAAACAAGAATTAAGATGCAACAAAAAGCAACAACTAAGATACAACAAGAAATAACAAGAAACAAGAATTAAGATGCAACAAAAAGAAACAAGAAACTAGAATTAAAAAGCAACAAGAAGAAACAAAAAACAAGAACTAAGGAGTTAAAATGCTAGAGAAAGAAAGAGTTTAGATACAACAACAAGAAACAAGAAGCATGATTAGAACTAAGAAGCAATAAGAAAGAAGAATTAAGATGCAACAAAAGACAACAACTAAGAAGCAAAAAATAAGAAACAATAACAAGTATGAGCTAAGAGACAATAAAAGGCAAGGAAGAAGGGCCAAAAGAAGTGGCGGCTAGGGTTTCAAAACCCTAAAAAAGTGGTGACTAGGTTTCAAAATCCTAAAAAATAGGTGAGTAGGATTTCAAAATCTTAAACAATGGCTTATCCAATTTTTTTTGAATTGCCCGTATTTTTTTTGGATTGCCCAAAACAAAAAAAATGTCACTACTATGAAATTATGACTGACAATATGACTTAGAGTTCTCCAAACATGTTCCCTACGTTCCCTATGAAGTACTTTGGTGTTTCTAATGGTCGTATAGTGTGTACTTGTGAAGTAGAAGGCCCAAAAATGACTGACAGTCATATTTTGCAATCATATTTTTCCTCAAGGTGTTGGCCTTCAAGAATATGACTGCAACTAGTTGTCAGTCATCCTCAGTCATATTTTTGCAGTCATAAAATACTTGTTTCCTTATAGTATATCTATCTATCTATCTATCTATCTATCTGCAACCACCATTGCTAAGAATATATTGTTTTGCAAACATAATCTGGATGTTTGCTCACCGTAAACGCTTGAAGGAGTACTTGAATTACAAACTTTGCTTGCAATTGAATGAAGCACTGAATTCAAGGGGCAACTATATGTTCGACTGATCATTGCTGAAACCATCAAGAGAACACTACCATTTGCAACGGTAGTTCAACCAATTTTGTGATTTTAAAAGAACAATTGTTCCTATACATTCCTTGACACGGCGCCAAAGTTTTCAATGTAGGGAGCGTCACCGTTCTTAGACGGAGCCCATAAAAAATTAGAAAAATATTTTTATTTTGGTTTTGGTTGTGACAATGATACATGGCATACTAGTCTCCTTGAGTTTAGCTTGATTTTCTAAGTATACATTAGTTTTGAAACTCTACAAACTTATTCTACGTGGTTCTAAAATCTAACTTTTACTTGATTGTCTCACTATAACAAAACATGGTGAAAAAAATCGCACTTAAAATCAAGTGTGGTTCTTTTTGCCACGGTTTTGTGCATGGGCACATAGTAGGCTTGCAACTTCTTTTGCAATTTATGACTGCAATTTTTAGAATTTGAGGGGGTATAATATATTGTTGGAAAGTTCTTGAAAATACCTTTTCAATGGTATATTCTATGCTTTAAAATTCTAAAAATTGCAATCAGAATTGCAAAAGAAGTTGATTGCGCATGTAGTAGGGCTACACAAAATCATGGCAAAAAACGCATTTGATCTTAAGCACTTGTTTTTTTTTACCATGTTTTGTTATAGTGTCTTCAAAAGATTCTAGCTTTCTATTTACTTCTTTCTTCAGACTCTAGACTTCTTTTGTTAGTTTATTATTTTTAGAGTTTATTCCTTATAGGGCCTAAAACCATGTATCCAGAATGCTAGGACACTTAAGGGTTGGACTTCTTTAGTGAAAGTTATGAGTGGATGAAGCTAGACTACTAATTAATCCTTCAAAGCTTCATCTCACTAGGAGAATAATGGAGCCTTGTAGAGGCCTCAACATTGGTTGTACTGTTGGGCAGCTAAACAACTCTGCCCTGCGTGCCATGATGGCGCTTCACATGTAGACAATTGTCATACATGTTGGCCTGGGAGATATGCAATGGTTGCAATTATATCTAATCAATGGTTGAGTGTAGAAAAGATTTGATGAGATTTCTTGCATGGCAGCACTACAATTTTATCCTGCCTTCTGCCACACACCACATTCTTGCAATAGCTTAGCTCTATGTTTGTTTATTACTATGAGTATAGAAGGTCAAAGTGTCGGAGGTAAGAGCATCTTTGAGTATGTATCTTATATAAATGTGTCTTGAAGTTTAAGTAAAGTCCGGTGATCATGTAGAAGTAAGAGGCGTGAGTGTAGGTTTGTCATTGTGGACCAAGTGGATGAAGATTCACCTTAATTCTAATGTGATTAAAAAATAAAAGATCACTTCATTAATTGACACACAATCATATTTATTAGGTTTTGAGTGATTGAAGTATTGTATGATCAATGATCTGAGCATCATGTAATTAGAGCATCATGTATATTGAGGCTTTAAGCGTCAATATTTGACAACAACTTTTGACAGTGCAACTCGTAATCTCAGCCAAGTCATCCAACTTATTGAGAATTGAGTTTTAAAATGTCTTGGATCATCTTGTTTATATGACATTTTTATTGTGACAAACTTGTGAAATTCAAGGTCTATTGCAATTGATAAAAGCTAGTTTGTAACATAAAGGACGCGGAGGAGGAAACTCAATGAGAATTCTTCAAGACAAAGACCTTGAATCCAAGCTTTAGGGTGTTCTTTGAAGACCCTTGTGGCAAATTACAAACCATATTGATTTCAGCATTAGTCTAATAGAATGATACTATCATGGAAGCACTTTCAAGGATTTGAGATTTGTATTAATTATTTTAGCTACATCTGTCCTCTTATTTTTCATTCATTTTATATTGACATAGTATAGGATTTCCTTATCTGCATAGAGGAACACTAGGTTTTTGGGTCCACGACAGACTATTATCAAGAATTTGAGGTGGATTGGTTTCTACTCTAGGATACTTTTTTTCATGCCCATTTTTGCATACACTATCTGTATGGTGAGAGTTTGACTTTTTGTTTACTTATTTCCTTTCTATTGTTACATGATTGAACAAACACGTGGCGTTCTTTCTCGGATTGATGTCCTAAATAAATGCTTGGATTTATACCAAAATCATGGACTTTAAGAAACTCTTTCCTGCAAGCAAAGTGCAAGTTCAATATTGTCACCATGATTTAGTGTTTTGATTTAGGTTCAAATACTTGTAGGGACCATACAAGTATATTTTGAGACACATAGACTCAATTTTTGTTCACTTGCATTTTATTCACTTTTATATATTCTTGTCAGCGATAGTACGTATAATTGTTACCTATTTTACGTCTCTTTTGTCCTTTAATTAAATTTCTACTTATTTTACATTTTCTTTGACCTTTAATCATGATGTTCTCAAGAAATTTCAAGAATGAAGATCAAGTTAGCTTGATACAAAAGACTCAATTCATATAGACTCAAATAGTCTAGTTGCAAAAAAAGATATCTAATTTTGCTCACGGCCTGTTTGTCTTAGACACTCTAATGTGAATTTGGAGGATTTAACTATTGAACTAACCAAATCTACCATAACCTAAGCAAGGATTTAAGATTAAACACTTTAAAATAAGGTTTAAGGAAAAATGAGGCCTTGCAATAGAATACAAAGCATGATTCTTTATAATATGACTGATTTTGATGGGAATTGGGTGCCAATGAAAGCTGAGGTGAATAGTTGGGTTATTTTGATGTCTGGACGAAATAGAGGTCACACTAAAGATTCAAGGAAGTATGGTAACTATAGTATGGATGGAAGATACAAAGCAAAAATTCTTGAATTTCGAGTAAAAGCCATACACTGGCATTTGTACATGTTCAATATGCATACATGTGGCGTCAATTGGTCTCAATACTCCTATTGTCACTATAATAGGGTACTAAAGTTGGACTAGTAATTTCATGCATTTGTTCATCTTTGCAGACTTACTTTCTAACAAAGCACGCAAAAATAGTTAATAACCAAATTAGCAAAACACTGCTTAATTACGAGGTTCTGAAACAATAGACTTCTTGAGATAATTAAGAAGAAGCAAACTTTGAAGTCTAACATATTAATAATCCCAAATCACATACCATGGGTTGTTATAGATCAAATAATCTTTAGTAGAAAAATTTCACTTTGGAAAACTCTGATTTTCCAACTATAGTCAAGAACAATTCAGTTTCTACAAGTAGAATTTAGAATTGATTGCAAAAGAGGGATCTAAAAAACCATACCTTCTAATGTGAAGTTGTATAGGTCAATAATTGTTCTTTGTACTTGTTCTACATCAACAAAAAAAATATTCACATTCAAATTGACTCAAATAGGCTCCTTGTTTTTGGCTTTGCTAAAGTCTGCCATTTCAAAAATACCGCAGATGAAGTAGTAGGCACCAATATACTTGGACAACTTCAGATTCGATTGTTGTTGAATCAAGGTGACTTTGTGAGGATTCAATAAGCACCCTATCCTAAGGTCTTTAACTGCCGATTTAACTACTCCTTTGAATTTTTTGCACGTAGCTTGGTAACTACTCTATGTAATACCATCGAGGATACCATTGAGATTACAAGTTTCCAAAATCTTTGGTGCTTTAACATTTGATCCTATTTTGTTCATGTAATAATTGGCCATGCTCACTTTTATCGATTTCAACTTTGTAGATTCACATATGTAGTATAGTCACTTCATGACTAGAAAACATTGACAACATGAACTTTCTAGTAGCAGATTGAATTGTTTTGTTTCCATACAATCGTTGCCTAGATCATGTTTCGGCATCTTTTTTTTAAATGCATTTTATTGTAGCAGATCAAAGAATAGTTTGTGATAAACAGAAGGAGAAATTTGCTTGACCTTGAGTCAGAGCCAACTCATGGACATCTTTCCTTGGTCTTACAATATTGTGATATCCATATGGTATTTTCACAAGTTTTGAAAGTCGTAAGTCGTAACCCTCGTTGCCTCAAAGAGTCAAGGTTGACTTTAGTTGCCTCAATTTTGTAGCAATCCTCAACAACTTTAATTCATGCTCTTCTCTCATGGATTCAATAGCTATGTAATGATCAACTTTTAATTGAAATCGCTCATCAAAATCATGTGCATATTTGTCAATTAATTAGTCTATCACTCTATCCGTCCCTCATACAATGCCTTCAATTTGTTGTATTCCTCTCATAAGTCTAATATATTGACTTTCATAACTTTACTAATTGAAAGTGCCTATTGAAATTGTGCTTCAATTTTTTTTCTTTTGGCAGTTTCAGAAAGACTGAATTGTAGAAATTTGTCTCTCTTCAGTGGCACTACTCAAAATTTGTACATGTTCTCTTAGAGACTGAATTTTTCTCAAAGCCTCATTCAAATTGAATTAAACTATAGCATTTGCTAAGCACAAATTTTTCATATAACCATGCAAACCGCTCTTTCAATCGCCAACATATTCTAAAAGCTCACTCATAGATCAAAATGGCGGAGGTTTACTAATAACAGGATTTTGAGGGTAAATAGATCCATTAGTCTATAGGTCAATGTTAGATCCATCAATCTATAGGTCAATGTTAGATCCTCCCACTTTTCTCTTTAATAAAAATTCAGACTTTGATGTTTCCATCTTGATCTACCAATTGTGGCTAATCAATTGTGCATATTTTTAAATCATAGTTGCAGAGATCTTGTAACCACCAAAATCCATGATGTAATGTTATAGTTCCAATGTAGTGAGCACGTGGACTAATTGAACAAAGTACGACAATAGAAGAGGAAATTATACAACATCTATTAAGGAAAAAAAGTTGCTTAAAAGGATTGTCAGATTGTGTACCACCAAGAAAGACTTTGCCATTTGGACTCATTTGTCATTCTAAACATGTGTGTATCCTTTGTTGGTCAATGGTTGTTTTTGTCAAATCAATGGTTTTCCCACTCCACAAGTCAATGCAAGCAACTTATTACACCCACAAAAGAAAAGTAGATAGCATTACAATAAATTTATCATAACTAGAGTCTATCTTTTGAGATTATAACAAATAACTTAAATCTTGAATTCTAAACTCAAACTCAATCAAACCATTATCAAATTCAACAGGCCACATCAAATAAATTGCATGAAAAAACATTGATAAGTAACGATGTTCGGAATCCCATGAACACAACAAATAGATGTTGGATAACATTTTCATGATTTTTATGATCAGTAAAACTAGTACCGTAATTAATATATAATGATACCTTTCTTTTAGCAATAAGAGCCCACTAGTGTCGTGTAAAAATGACACATCATCCACTAGCAACGTCACCCGTAATATCAACACAAGACTAATGTCAAAGGAAATTCTTTATTGTTTGACTACTCTTGTATGACCACCCACTACACCACCAATGCATACCGCAGATAAGTTCTTCATTTTTCATAGAGACCTAGATTTGGAATCTATTATTGTTGTAGCATTCACAATTCACCAAAACAACCAATCTTGCTAAGTGTGTTGTTCAAATCAAAAGTCCGAATAGTATCGACTTGGAACTTGATTCATATAAATAGCAAGTTTATTCTCAATGATGTTGTGCGCCAACTTTGTGCCTAGGAATTCAATCACAATACAGTTCATACAACCAATTGTCTACTTTGCATATAAATTGATTTAGCACAAAATAATTTTCTCTCTCTCGGTTAAACCTAAGATTGTAATAGATGCACCGCATATCTAACTACTCAAAGATAGTCTTGCACTCAAGCATCAAACAAATCTACTCAATTTGATTAGATTGTTTATTATGGAACATGTCCAATGTTGTTTGAGGCTGAAGAAGACTAGAAGTTGGAAGATTCCCAAAGCACAGTATGAGAGGCAATATTCTAAAATAAAAATAGGAGATGTAAGTAGAGACCTTCATAAAACTTTGGACTATCAAAACAAGAAATCACCAATGAAATAAGGTAAAGTTACTTGTCTTTTTGTTAGAAACTATCATATAGACAACAATTGAAGGCACCGCATTAAAAATTGTCATGGAATATATTTAGAGACACTGCTAAAGGAGGAAAATAAAGAGAGGAAACTCAAAAGAGGTTTGTCCATCTAGGGCCATGCAAGTTCACAATTATGAGCACCATGGCTATTCAAGCTATTAAGGCCTCTAATCCTCAAGGAATCATCAACATTTTAGTTTGACCAATCCATGTCACTCTCTTTGGAAGAAGCTAAAGAGAAATAGAAACAAACCAAATTAAATTTTAAAAAGCCAACGAAGATGCAAAGAGAGAAAAATGTTATTTATTGAAAATATTGAAAAGGCTACAATTTGTAGATTGACAATTATTACAACTAAAAGATAGTCTCTTTCAAAATTATGATTTCTACTACAACTAGATCTCCGTAAGTACAATATGACATGTTTCTTATCTAAGAATTTGTCAAAGCAACATAATGTTTCATTTCTAGACTTTTGTGCTTTACAACAAAATATTTTGTAATTGATTTATAATGATACTTTTTTTTAGCAATAGAACAACACATCACCCACAAGTGACATCACCTGCAGTATCAACACAAAGTCTATTGTCAAAGGAAATTCTTTACTATTTAAATAACCTTCTGTTTAAATCATCAGTCACAATTTTAGGTATATATAATGATCTCTAATAGATTGAAATTGGATTCAAATAGCTCTGCTAAGATATTAATAGAATTTAGATGTTGTCAAATTCTCTCACCAAAATCAAGGAAAAACATTGTACATTCTAGCTCTAGTGTTCCAACATACAACATGCTTTATCATCTAACAATCCTAGAAAAATTAATAAAGTTTGATTAACTTTGACATTACAATATTACTAAATTTTGTTGGCTTTGGCTCGGCCCCACACTTATTTGGCCTAGCTTTAATTGGCCCGGCCCCACCGATTTCTCTAGTATCGGAACGAGGGGTCTAGGCTCCAAACTAGGGACTTGGATTTTTAGGGGGGGGGGGGGGGGGCTAGTGCTCTAAACTGGGGGGGTCTAAGTTTCAAACTCAGGGGACTAGATTTCAAACTAGAGGTGGATTAATACAAAAAATACAGGCGGTCGAATGCGCCAATGGGGGGTGGATAAACACCAAAAAAAACAAGGGGGCTGAAAAAACAATGAGATTTGATGAGAACAAGAGGGGGTTTGGATGACTTTGGTTAAACAATTGAGTAAAATGCTAGAAATGTGGCAAGTCAAAGCTTCACTGTCTTTTGATCTTTTGATACAAGACTAAAGAATTCTACAACTATGGGGTCAAAGTTTAGCCGTATATAGAAACAAGAGAAAATATTTAGGACAAAAAGGACAAAAAAAGTTAGTAAAATATTAGTATTATCACTCAACTCTCATCAAAAACACATGTTGGGAGAACCACTTAGACTTCATGTAACATTAATTTTGGTTAGTGCAACACCATTATACAAACTTTAGGGGAATTCTCACAAGGAATTTTCCACCTAAGGAGTGTAAAAAACAACATAACAAATACTAAAGGGACCCTACAAGTGGCATCACCCAAGTATCCATAGGGGCCTCATCTCTAGGATTAATACAAAGTTAGTACAAAAACTTTTAGACAAAATATAAATACAAAAGAACATCAACAAGGCACAAGAAAATGCAAATTTTGAAGGAACCTCTATGTCCTTCAAAACTTGCTTCAAAAATAAGAATAATGGAGCAAATTGCTCCTAAAACAATTATTTAGCAAATTTTGGTTCAATATCCCAAAAATTCACTATAATGAACCCAACAGAACAAAACATAAATAAGGGATGTTTTGAGAGGGAAAAGGGTGCATTTATATACATTTTCCATAGGCACCTGTCCTTCTCTTCTACTTAGTGGTAATTCTATTACTTGGGGGGTCACTCAATGTATTCTTTGGACATCACATGCGATCAAGTAAATTTTCTATCCCTATTTATTTTTTAATAAATTTTGATTTAGCTCCAAATTTTTCGGTGTTTACATAAATAAATAATCAATTTTTGGTTGTTGTTACATAATCAATTTTTGGGTATTGTTACATAATATATCCTTTATGTGACAAAAATTTGGACTCAATTGAATTCAATAAGATATCCAAATGCTCAATTGAAGATTGCACTAAAATGGTTGTATTTTCACTTCAAATATTTATCAAGATTGCATTTGAATGACAATTGTATCCAACTTTGGTATGCATAAACTTGAACCAAACCTTTATTTATTGGCAATTTAAAAATGATTTAAAAAACATTCTTTATCATATAAAATAGGGGGTTGAAATGTTTTTCCAACTATACAGTGTATTTTTTTTCTTACAAAATTTACAATAAGTAATTATTTCAAATAATGAAAATTTTCAAAAATTCACAATGTAAACTTCCAACATAGTAAAACATACTATAATTTTTTCAAACTATTTAAATGATTTTTTACCATATAAGATAGGGGGTCAAAGATTTTGTTCACACGTGATGTCCAAAGAATACATTGAGTGCCTCCCCCCCCCCCCGAGTTCTATCACTTGAGATTTTCATCCAAATTTCTTAGAATTTCACTTCTACATTGATTCAAAATTCTAATTTTTAGAGAAAGACTCAAAATCTCAAACAGATTGTGCCATTGGATTCAAAAAGGTCATTTTCAAACTCAAATACCCCATCCTCCTTTTCCATCGTGAAAAAATCATCGGAAGCTAGTGTCAACTAAAACAAAAATGGGAAAAAATCTAACTAATAGAGTTTACTTTTTTTAAAGGAAGTTAGTAGACCGGTTGTTTGGAAGGTACTAGGGAGTAAGAAAAGACCCCATTGTAGCCTCATTCCAATTTTGAATGCTTCAGGAACACTGGTCAACTCCACAAATAACCTCTAAATTTACTAGAATTGGAGAATCTCTCTGATTCGGGCACCTCCAAATGTCAGAAAGCCTTCAAAGTTTTTGGTTTGTGTTATTAGAATAAGAAAATCTATAATAATTTTTGTAAGATTTTATTGCAATATGAATAATTTCTAGGAATTTTCCATTATTGATATGATTAAGTTGACCATCCGAAAGAGGGTCTTTCATAAATTAGAAGATTTTGCGAATTTTTATGGAATCTCTTATAAAATCCTATAAAAGATTTTCAAACTCATATTTTTACTTTGCACATTTGAACAAGGAGAATAAGATTACACTATCTCCTTTAATTTTCAATGATCAATAAATCTTTCATATAGAGAGGAATCTTGGCAAATCAATTTCACTATGGGATTTTGGATGTGATTTTAACTCTAAAAAAACTCATCCCTACCATTAACATTTCCTTTTGGTCCCTCTTGAATTTTTGAAACCTATAAGCTAACAATCAAGGATTCTACTATTTCTTGGAACAACTAAGAAACTGAAACCTATCTTTGAAAAATGACTTAGGTATTTCATTGGATTTTCTTGAACTGTTTTATTCAAGATTTGTTGCATACGGGCTAGGTTTAGGCATTTTGGGCAATATTCACAAAGTATTAGTTATTTCTATTATTTTTGAGTTTCTAGCCTATTTACATGCAATATTTTAGATTATTTTAGATACTCTATTCTAATTTGGGCCAAATACCACATTGGTATATAACATATGTATTTTGATTTGATTTTTTTTAGGCTTTTAAAATATAAAATTTAATTATAAATTGTAATTAAAATAAAATAAAATATTATAAGTTCCAAATAACAAATAGATAACTCACAATGAGCGACAACAACATGACAAATGCACGCCCAACATATGCCCTTCTAGTTGCCATACTCTCCATGTTGCCCAAGAGCCTCTAACATGGCCTTTCCCGAAGCCAAAATATTTTTCAATTTGTATTAAAAGAAGTTCAATAAATGAAAGTTTAAATGTACTAGGCTTTCAAGATGTTGCCTATTTACCTTCAAACAACTACACAAAATTAAATTTCTTCTTCAAAAATTTAAAATGCAGTCAAATATATTATTAGAGCTACATTTGTTTAATTAGTTGAATTCAACTGCATTTTAACTCAAGAACTACAAAAAATTTAATGTTTGACTTTGCAATTGTCCTTCAAACTTGCAAAGTGGTTTTAATTCCCAAGAGAGACTATTAGATGACATCAAATGTATATCTATAAGTAAAGAGGCAAAATCAATCTTGCATTATAAAAAATCTAGACATAAGATTTTCATTTCTACTTTTGCTTTTCTTACCATCTAGATATGAATTACTTCAAAATTTTACACAAAAATAAAGAACCATCAAGTGAAAAAAGCTAGTCAAATCATTAAAGAATTACAAAATAGTCTTTGAATTCAAACCTACTTGGATGCACTTCTTCCATTTCATACATGTAACTCGACAACGACAACATTAAGCTATTTAAAACATTCATCATCCATGTTAACTTTTGTTGAAATTACATATATTTAGAATGAAGATTGATTTCAAATGAAGAAATTATGAATAAAAGTTCCAGAGTGGATAGGGTACAATTTTTTTTGCTCTAGAATTCACAAGAAACCAACCTTCACCCAACATAAAGACGCAATTGCTAAAAATTTAGATAAATAATGGAAAACTGAATTAATGAAAGGGATGAAGAATGGAAAAAAATTCATATCACAAGGGATTATGCATAATTATGTAGGATTTCTTTGTTCATAGAATTTTTTTTATAAAATAAGCATATCCATTCCAAACCCCAACGACGTTAGCATGTGAGCCTAGAAATGCAAGCCTATGAGCCTTAAGCCTAAGTGTGAATAGGTACTCTATAACTATTGAAGGTGTCTATAATCATAAATGGTGCTTATAATATAGGTACCTACAACATAGACACCAATAATATAATTATGCACTTATAATATATACATCTTATAACTATAGAAGATGCTTATAATATAGGCACCTACAACATAGACACCTATAATATAATTATCCTATAACTATAGAAGGTACCTATCATATAGGTACCTATATGACATGAGCCTAGGCTCCTAGGCTTAAGATCCTAGGCTTACATATTAGCAACTGTATTCTATACCCTCTCTATTATTGACCAGCAATTTTGGATTGAAGCGTTGAATTGATACAAGGTACACATGTCCATTTCCAAGCTCCTATCCAAATCGTACCTTCAAAAATCTTTAAAAAAAGTAAACACTCAATTCAAGTTGAACATACACTTTACATTTAAATCAAGACATAGTTTTAGAAATATACTAAGTTATCATTTGAAAAATAAAAAATAACCACTAAAGATATTCGATGTTTATAGGCCCAAAGTTGTTTCAAAGTACTTAAATCCAAATCAAGGCTAAAATCTTCATCTATATTTATTCATTAACAAAACCAATTGTAGGATCCTTTAATTAACTTGTTAGAATACATCTTCCTATTATTTTAGAATTAAAAACCTTACCAATTGCAAGATTAACCCCTAAAGGACCAAGGCCATTTTTCTGCCAAAAAACACTCAAAACTGCCATTTCTATAGCAAAGAGTATAAAAAACTGAAAATTGTTTTTTTTTTTCACATTTAACCGTAGGATCTTATACCTAACTAGTATGAAAATGTATGGAAAAAATTTCAGAATTTTTGATCGCACAGATTGCAAGATATCTGCGTTTAAAGTGAAAAAATAAGTTTTTCAGCACATTGCGGGACTAGATTTTATGACTTTGAACATTTTTAACTTAAATATTTTGCACTACAGAGTTTTGAGCTTTTAATCTTTATAGTGGAGAATTGAGTTGAGAGTCTAGGGGAAAAAAGAAAATCCAAAAAAACTTAATTTTCATTATTAAAGAAATTGTTAAGTAGAAGTAGGTATAAGATAGAAAGAAAATCTAAAATATTAATATCTTTTATATGGAATTAAAAATCACTAATCCCAGTGGTGAGATTGTTCTAGCAAAAAAACTAAACCTTGTGGAACTTCTTTTTTTGAAAAATTATAAAAGTTACATTCAGAAATGAATCCTACAAGTTATTTTTTCAGGAAGATGCTCTAAGTGCCCGAAAAACAAGCTTGTCCATAACATTCTCATAAAAAATCCAAATGAAATGAATCAAAGCTTTTCAGATAGACAAAAATATAATCTACAAGAAAAAAAAATTAGAAAAAAAAAAAAAAAAAAATTGCAAATTTTTTTTGCTGCCCCTCGACCCCTGTTTTGAGCTTATTTGGGCATAACTTTTTTTCCCGGGCACCGATTGTGAAAAAAATTATATTCCCATAAAGCTAATCAGATTTTCTACCTCCAAAAAAAGTTTCAAAAAATCAGGAGAAAATTTCAGCTCGTAGGGTACCTGCCCGAAAATCCATTTGTCCCCCGAGGGGACAATGGTCCTTTAGGGGTTAAGTCACTAGCTTGAGTTTCAAAAAAAAGATTTTCAGCTTTTTTCAAATGGGTAGATTTCATCTCTCAAACTTTTAATACAAAATGTATAGATCCTACACCTTGTTACTCTCCATAATATGTAGAAAAAATAAATTGGAAATACATATAAAAATTTTCAAACAAAAAATATTTCATATTTCATATTTGCTTGAAAAAAATAGTAAGTAGAAAGAACAAGAGTTTGATTTAAAATACTAAATTGTTAAGAATTTAGTTATGGAATTAAAAAATGCCAATTCTAATGGTTTTAATGTTGTTGTAAACAATCTATCTTGTTATTTTTGTTTGTTTTCAAAAATATTGAAAATTAAGCTAAATAAAGGATTTTAAAGTTTATTTTAGAATAGAGATTCCATAACAATAAAACTCCTCATAACTTTTGTCTCATCAATCAAAATGGAATGATTAAAAGATTTCTATGTGTAGTATATATAAATCTTGAAAACCGATTTCAGTTTTTATTTAAAATAAATAAATTTATCTAAGCTCTTTGAGCTACCTATTGAGCAATAAAAATTACATATATTGCAATAACTTTTAAACCATGTAGTCAAAAGTTATAAAAATTGTTGTGTCTTAACCCCTAAATGCCCAATTGAAGACACCAAATTTTAGTGTCAATAATACTTTGAAGTTAAATAAAGCCTTAACAAATTGCTATTTTTAATAGTTTATAATTTTTAAAAAACTTTTGGAAGTCTAGTTTTAGCATCAAAAATCTGATTTTGAAAATGATTGATTATGATTTTTCTATTCAAGATTTTGTGCAAGGGTGTCCATTGCAATCTTGTCTTTTTATAGTAAGTGTTGAGGCTCTTGAAAATGAGACTCAAATACACTAGATCAGGACTAGAGAAAAAATCACATTAATAATTCATTTAAAAAAATTGTAGATCAGATTTTGAGAAGCCATAAACTGATTGGAATTATGCACGTTAGGCCCTTTAGCCTCATATTTTTTTGGTGACCAATTTTTTAGATTTGACATGTGAAAAGAGGATTGAAAGACTTCAAATTACTTTGGCAGTTTTAACACCTTCATGATCAAACATTACAGTCTTTCAATCCATAAGTGACATTGTTGTGTTTTTATTTCCTAGATGATCTCTAACATGTCTAGTTTGAATTTGTACAGTCACAATTAAAAAAGTTTGATACAACTTATCAAAATGTTGTCTTTTTGTTCAATTTAGAGCAAATTCCTAGAAGCCCATAAAAGGCCTTGGACATTTAAAGGTTAAAGCTGCTCCTAGGGCATATGTTGTGTGAAAATTTCAAAAGGAAAAAATAATAATTTTGTTTGTAGTGAATTGTCCAAAACCGCTATGTTGCTAAAAAATTGTATTTCAATTGGACCTTTAGAGGTTAATTCATGTGAAAATCCAAAAAGTATATAGCCAAATGTTTTAAAATCTTGTCCCAATTGACAAAAAGATCTAAAAGTATTTATGAAAAATATTAATTTTGCAATAACAATCACTTTCAAATTTAAGATTGCAATAATAACCCGTAAAGGAGCAAGGCCTTGTTTTTGCCAAAAAACACTCAAAACTGCCATTTCTATTGCAAAGTGTAAAAGAAATTAAAAATTAATTTTTTTCCACATCTAACTATAGGATCATATATCTAATCAGTATGAAAATATGTGAAATAAGTTTCAAATTTTTTGACTATACAGATTGCAAGATATTTGCATTTAAAGTGAAAAAAACAAGTTTTTTTGCACATTGCGGAACTAAATTATTTGACTTTGAACCTTTTTAACTCAAATTTTTGCATTTACGAAGTTTTGAGGTTTAAATTTTATGGTGGGAAATTGAATTGAGAGTCTAGGAGAAAATAAAATTTCAAAAAAACTTAATTTTTATTCTTAAGAAAATTGTTAAGTAGAAGTAGGTACAAGATAGAAGGAAAATATAAATTATTAATATCCCTAAGATGGAATTAAAACGCAATAATCCCAATGGTGAGATTATTCAATGAAATGAATAAAACCTTTGTATTTCTACAAAAATATAGTCTATGAGAAAAAGAATTAAAAAAAAAATAGTTCAAATTTTGGAATTTATTTTTTGTTGATTGATCTCCCATGTTTTGAGCTTATCTAGGCATAGTTTTTGTTCACGAGCACCAATTGAAAAAAAGTTACACTCCTACAAAGATAATCAATTTTTCTATCTTCAAAAAAAGTTTCAAAAATAATGACAAAAATTGAGGCTATAGGTACCTAACCAAAATCCAATTTGTCCCTTGAAGGGACACTGGTCCTTTAGGAGATAAGTAATTACATATTTATAAAACAAATACAAAAAAATCATTTATACATACACACATAGTTGTAGAATGGGAGCATAGAAAGAAAGAGAGGAAGTTCAAGGTTTGGAAAAGTGGTCTTTAGGCCTCTTTAGAGATAATGTGTGTGCTTATTTTACTATCATAGTGTGACATGGCTTTCGTGTTTATGTTAATTCACTAATGTGAAAAGTGAATTTTTTTTATTAAAAGTTAATAAACAAATAGCAAAATTTATAGAAAAAAAGTAAGAGCTAGATCTTAAACTTCACTAATAAAGGGTCAATGTTGGAAGGATTTAGATTTGGTGGGCAACACTACTTGACAATAGTATGCAAAAGTATGCAATCCTTTGGCACTTGCTCATATTAACAAGAGTTTGCACAATACATGAATCACACAATTTGGCATTCATATTCACAAATAATTGAACCACTAATGGTACCGTGAACCGTTTCAAAGCCCCATTCTTCCATGCATGCATACCATAAGTAAACAAAATTATAATAATTGCACTATTTTTGCTTTTATGATTCTTTTAAATTTGTAAGGACGTGACATTTTGTTCACAATGAAGAAATGATGAATTGTAAAATAATTACATAATTACATAATTACAAAACAAAAATAGTTTTCAATTCATACAAGTGTAAACAAACCACTTTGGGTGAATTTTTATTTTTTTGTCATTGCAAAGACGAAAGCCATGTCATACTACAGTATGGTAGAACCACCCATTACCAATTGGCCACCAATAACCAACTTGTAGGATGCAACTATTTCCAACCAAGATTGGTACAAATTCCAACCATAGTTTGGAATGTGATTCTTTTTCTTTTGCAAGGTTGGCACTAAGGTGGGTACACCCATTATGGTGCAGTGCCTTAAAGCGCACCCTAGATTAAGCCCTTAAATGGTGACTGTAGTTATCTATTAAAAGTTGTTAGTGAGTGAATATGATAGTTCATCAAAGAACCATTGGCCATTTTTGGTATCGGTGACATGCTTGTAAGCTCACATCACATGTTAATTTGTTTCTCTGACAACGTAATCATTCTTTTCTCTTCTTTGAAACACATGGACAATTCTCATTGATTACTGACAAGCTTTTCTACTACTTGTTGGTTACTATTTTTTTTTTTTTTTTCATTGTTTTAAACACAATTGCAACTCCATTTCTTTTCATTCCAACACCTTGGGAGGGGAACTTTGTGCATGTGCCCCTGCTGATTTTAGTGCAGCCTATGAGCACTTTTGAATACTCTACTTCCAAAACTTTGTATCCCTATTGTGGTCTCATATTTATCAAAATCTGATTTTTTTTTTTTGTGCATTTCTTCCTTTTCTACACATCTCTTTACAATCCCGTATTTTCTATTATCTACTTAGCCTTCAAATTACCCATAGCCCAATTTGTGGCGCTTTTGAGTGTACCCACTTTATAAAGTCATGGCACATGTCTTGATTTAGTGAGCAAGAAAGTAGGAAGCTGTGAGTTGGAAAGTAGTTATGGATTGGTCGAAATTGGAAAACTCTATATCTTAGGTATGGGCTGAGGCCAACTTTTGGCTTCCAAAATTCATAGTAAATCCAATTTAAGAAAAAAAAATCATAAAAACTTAGCAATGCCCATCACTATCTATCTTCCTACGGGGCTATAAATTCACATTGCCTTCTACTGTTCTATAACATATGCGGAATTGCTTAAGTGGTTGACTATAGGTGGATCTACCATAGTCCTCAAAGCTAGGTCTGATGGACAACTTCCCTGTTAACTGTAGAAACAAAGAATGCACCTATTGGTGATCATGGAGTGCCGCGTGCCCGCTTCCTTCCCATGAACCTTGAATGCACAAGTTCCTAGATTTTGATTGCACCAGGTCTGTGAGTCTGTCGTCTCTGCGGGTCCGACAGTCAGTCCATCATGCATGTAATGTAATGTACTGGAATTTTGCACCAAACAAATTTAAAAAAAAGTACCGGTACCTCAGGATTCAGAATCATCAAGCATGAGATACCTTGGGATGCAGCACTCCCATTGATCGCGGCGCCTGCTAATGATTGGATATTCGGTGATAACCCAAAAGATTCGGAAAAAACCATGGCATCCGAACTGGCTAGCTCGCGGTGCTATTATCAGAGGAATGAGAAAAAAAAATTAAGTTATACGGTGACTCTCAGACTGACGGACCTCACCTGATCGATGATCCAGTCCGGTCGAATCCCTGCCCGCCTTCTGCGGAAATTCCAAACACCTGAGCTCGCCCTGCAAATGCAAACTCCATGTCCACCCCCCGGGGGGAAGTACGTGGCGGCTCCATCCGCAGCAGGGAATCGGAAGAATGATGGATTATTGCTTGCCACTGGAGCACAACAGTAACCGAGCTCAAATTCCCAAGCGAATCGTCGGCAAGGGATTCCGCACTTGGACCGGAGACTGCAGGAACTTTTAAGCTGTACAGTACTGTACTGTAGTGCGTGCTTTGCACAGTCAGTGCATGCCCTGGGCAAAAGCGGCAGTATCTTCTGTTGACTATGTTGCCAGTTTGGTCTACCGCTCGCTCTGTTCATTGTTATATTTGGAGCTGGAAACAGCGGAATTGGCGCTTCAGTTTGGGAATTGGGAATTTGGGATTGCTACATTTCTCTGGTTTCAGAGAATTTAGTCATGCAGAACACTAATTATGAAAATAGTACTACCTCCATTCCCAAAATGATCTTTGTGTTGGACACAATGTTCCAAATTAAGGCTAAAAATAACAATTTAGAGATCTATTTTGCACTGTAAGTAAAGTTTGGTGTACTCTTGGCATCCAAGAAACTTTGTGCTTTAGATCCTTTTTTGAATTGTAGTTTTGGAGTATTGAAAAGTGTAATTTTGGGGGCATTTTCAAAGAGCACCATTGGACTTATAATTGTTGAGTGTGAAGTTTTCATTTTAGGGGAATTTCGTACATGCCTAAGACTATGTTTTGATCTCTAAGTTGCTTCCCAAAGCTTCATCTCCTTCAATTGGGAAATACTAAAACAGATGCAAAAAATATAAACAAACAATGTTGATTGGTCCCTCCAATCATTTCATTTGTCTTTTGATTTGATGATTGCATGGATGAAGAGGAAACTACTACTCTGAAGTTGTTTTGCTAGTCCAAAAAAGCAATCGAAAGCCAAATTTGACCTATTTGAACGTCACAAAGTGCAACAAGAAGATCATTTTGGGATAAAAAATTAAAGTCAATAGGAAGATCACTATGGGATGGAAGAAGTTATTAATGCACTATCCTACGCGGGCTAGGATGAACTGACCTTCTCGCTCATCCCCTAGGAAAAACGCTTAAATTTTTTATATGCTACACATTTCTATTAAAGCTTGGCCCCAAATCAAATCAACTAAGAGAGGTGTAGTAGATAAATTAATCAAGAAATTTTTATTTATTTTTATTTTTTACATGCACCCTTAGAATGACTTTGGGGGGACGAGTGAGGGGATCAATTCACCCGGACCCCTACATGTAGGTTAGTTTTGTAACTAATTAGGAAAAATTTAAAATAGGAACATGTCTAAAATATGAAAAATTGTACAACAATTTCTAAAAAATCTTCAAAAATTTCACTGTTGCAAATCCCAAATATCAAAAATTATTTTTGAATTTTTTAGAAAAAAACACACATTAACTCATGAATAGAAAAGACAAGCAACAATATCACGTGGAGGAGGAGCATCAATAAAGGTGGTAGAAAAATTGGCAACACCGTGGAGCATCAAGGGCGGCTTTGAAAAGTGGAAAGGGCAAAAATGACACCTAAACATTGCTCCGAACAACGCCCAAATAGTATGGCGCGTGAAGAGGAATGTTGAGAAATCAGGAAGTGCAACTTGCCGAGAGCCTAGAAAATCAAATTATGTTGCTGAATTGTCTGACTGCAAAAATTAAATTATTTTGACATTGAGGTGCCAAAATTGACCTACCTATTTGATAATTGATTTGTATTGAAAATGCTATAAGCTTTACATTTGATGAAGATTTTTATCAAGAGCATAGATATCAATACTATTCAAAGATGGAAGGGGCCTCTATAAACATTGTTGGTAAAAATATTCATCAAAAGTACAAAATTATAGCATTTTAAAATCAAAGGTCAATTTAGTTAAATTAATGATAATTCATTACTTTGGCCTTATTCAAGACACGAGGCCTAAACCCAAAATGGGTGATTGCAAGAAGGACCGGTCTTGGGACCGGTTCTATTTTGCATCACATTTAGAGTGATGGAGTTGTTTTTTGCTAAAGCTTTTGACAGAACAACCCGATAAATTTGAAATTTGTATTGGAGATAGATAACTTGAATGTAATTATATAACTTTTTTTTTAGAAAATTTGGTAGGATTATTGTTATTTCCTAAACAACCAATTTGGGTAGAGCGAATTGCACACTGGAATCATCCATAATATATATACAACCATCCACAATATTATATATTATTAGTTACTTTCCTCCACGTGTTGGTAGATCTAATTTTGTTTTGGAGTGAGTTAGCAATTTCATCCATTTTCACCTATTTTTCTTAGTATAATAGTGGTTGGTGCCAAAATGATCAAAATTAGATAAGGTTGTGGCAAAAAATTCACCAAATTATTTTTGGTTGTTGCTAAATAACATTGAACTAAAGATACCCTATGTGCACATCCAAATCTCATATATAGTTAATTCAAAATAGAGAATGTTCAGAATTTTGTCAGAGACAAATTTAAAATTTAAAATTTAGGGTGTTTGAATTTGTGGAAATTATATAAATGACTAGTGGTGCTATATCTAACCCTTAAAAGGTCTTTCGGGTCCCTTTATACAACCCGTATTGAGCCTTGTAACTCTTCAATTGTAGTTTATTATATGAATTGTGATACATTGTTAATTACATAATATCATGATTATTAATTTACTTTGTTTTGATCAATATTTGATCAATGTTTTTGGTCAAATACCACCGTATTCATAATATATCATATGGTCACAAAGGGCATTTTTGTATTACAATTTACAAACAAAAGATATGAAATTTACAAAAGAGCTTGACATTAGGAAAAATTAAGGGCATCCGGAGGGCCGCCAAAAATTGATCAAACCAGGCTATCAAAAGGTCGGTCTGGCAATCACAAAAGTAGCCAAAGTAAGTAGTCAGACTAACTCACTTTCACGAAAATAGTCAACCATGACTATTTTTGCAAAAAAAATGTATCTACAATTTGTTTATTTTTAAACATTTTGACCATTGTATACGCAGTTTTTAACATTACAAACAATGTTTAAACTTAATTTTTTTTCAATGAAGTCAATTTAAATGCAATCAAGCCACAAAATTTGACTTAATTTGATTTAATTTGACTTCATTGAAAAAAAATTAGTTTCTAATAAGCCAAATTAAGTGGCTATTGAAGCTATTTGACTTCATTGGGAAAAAAAAAGTTTCTAATAAGCCAAATTAAATGGCTATTGAAGCTATTTGACTTCACTGGGGAAAAAAAAGTTTCTAATAAGCCAAATTAAGTGGCTATTGAAGCTATTTGCCATTAGCAACTAGCTTCAATAGCCACTTAATTTGGTTTAATTGATACCAAAATGAACTTAATCTATGAATTTCAAGATGAAAAGAGGAGGTCTTTATGGAATTGGGCTTGTGGTAAAGTTCATAACGCATGTGAGATATGTATCTTCACTCATTGTCAATCCTACATGCGATGTGAACTCTACCACAAGCCCAATTCCATAAAGACCTCTTCTGACAATGGAACTTCAGGTGGGGGCGAATAGGGAGGAAAACCATGTGCCGGCAAAAAAACAAAAAACTGTGGGGTCCTTGGAGGGGCCTTCTGGAGGCCTCATATTTTCTTTAATGAGAGCAAAAAATTTTACAAAATGATGAAAGTTATAGAGTTCTATGAAGAAGAATGTTAGAGCATTGTGAAAAAGTTGTGTCATGAGTGATGAATCTATGAAGATGAATATTGAAAACTATGTAATGATTCATTCCGAATCCAAGAAGTACTTAATTCCATGTGCCAAATGCTTTATGTCCTTCAAAACAATTCTTCAAGAGTACGGGCACATGTTGAACAGGAGTACATGACCAACACTGATTCACAACAGTTTTATATCAGAAACTACCCTGTCAATTATGTGTACTGTTCACCTACTAGCTTTACCTCAACCGTGCTCCTAACTTCTGGGATGGGATGACCAGCAGGGCCATTCAGGAATCAGATGTCTTCCGGGAATCCAAAATTAACCCCTAAATGTTTTTCACTATGTTTTCAACAAAAACGCTCCAAAACTGCCATTTCTAATACTAGTGCCAAATTTTAGAAAAAAAGCATTTTTGGACACATGTAACCATAGGATCTTGTAGTAAACTTGTTTAAGAAGATGTGGAAAAAATTTCAGAATTTTCCACCATGTGGATTGCAAGATAATAGCGTTTGAATTGACAAAAATCCTTTTTTTGTCCCTGCGAAAAAACGGGCAGCTGCCTTTCACAAGGTCATATTTGTATGAAAAAATGTCCAAAATGGTGGTTACTCTTTGGATTTATTCTTGAAGGCAAGTTGGTTACATGCTTGAAAAATTTCAGATCATTTGGAATTGTACAACATATAGGAAAAAAATAGTAAGTAGGAAGAGGTAGAGAATGATTCAAAACACTAAATTGTGAAGAATTTATTTATGGAATTGAAAAATGCCAATCCCAACGGTTCTAATGTTTTAATAAACAATCTACACCCAATGTTTTTATTTTTTTCAAAAATATTGAAAATTGAGTTAAATAAAGGACTTCAAAGTTTATTTTAGAGTTGAGATTTCATAACTACCCTTAAACTAAGAATCCTCATAACTTTGGACTCATAGATCTAAATGGAATGATTCAAAACTTTCCGTGTACATACAAATCTAAAGAACCAATTTCAAATTTTTATTTTCTTAAAAGTGATTTTTAAAGAAGTTTTTTTTGCTACCCGTGCTGCCCGCCAAGGACTAAAAATGACATATCATGCAATAACTTTTTAACCATGTAGTCAAAAGTTATGAAAATTGTTGGGCCTTAAAGCTACTCCTCAGGCACGTGTTGTATGAAAATTTCAAAGAAAAAAAATATAAATTCCATTCGTAGTGAGCTGCCCAAATTGCCATGTTGCCAAAAAACACACTTTGGTCCTTTAGGAGTTAAAATACAATGTAAAAATTTGGGTCCATAGGCTCCAGCGACTGGGTTTTTTATTGCACTATTCTATGCCAGTTTGGCTATATTTTGTGAAAAAAGAAATTTACAATTTTTTGGGTCAATACCCTGTAGCTAGATTATTGTTGTATTTTGAAGACCACTACACTAAAATTGGTAAATAGTGTTGGTTACACTAATTGTCAACAATAACACTAATTGTGATTTGCAAGGATAGTGTTAGAACATTATTTACCCATTCTAACACTATTTTAGCTCTATAGTAAAAAATTTGACAGCGGGAGGTGGAAATTAGAGTTTCCCAAGGAAGGTCCAGAGTTTGATGGCAGGATTTAAGTGCCCCTACACTATTTACCCATTCTAACACTATTTTAGCTCTATAGTAAAAAATTTGACAGCGGGAGGTGGAAATTAGAGTTTTCCAAGGAAGGTCCAAAGTTTGATGGCAGGAGTTAACCCCTAAAGGACCAGCCTTCAGAATTTGGCAACATAAAAAAATTGGGCAGGTACATGTGGCCAGAGATTTACAAGTTTGAGGCTGAGATTTTTAAAGAAGTTGTGGACGAGGAGTACCTTTCATTTGAACTAAATTTTATGACATTTGGAAATACAAGTCAAAAGTTATGGCCTAATATGTTACTTTTTTTCTCAGCCGGGCAGTTAGGTCAGATCAGAAAAAATCACTTTTTTCAGAAACAAAAATTTGAAACTGGTTTTCCAGAGCTATCTATACGTGGAAAGCTTTTAATCATTCCATTTTGACCAATGAGTCAAAAGTTATGAGGAGTTTTAGTTTGCGGGCAGTTTTGGAATCTCTACTCTAAAATAAACTTTGAAGTCTTTTATCTTACTCAATTTTCAATATTTTTTGAAAAAAATAAAATCATAGGATGTAGATTGTTTAATACAACATTTCAACCATTGGGATTGGCATTTTTCAATTTCATACCTAAATTCTTAACAATTTAGTATTTTGAATCATTCTCTACTTCATTCTACTTACTATTTTTTTTCTATATGTTGTACAATTCCAAATGATGTGAACTTTTTCAAGCATGTAGCCAACTTGTTTAGAAAAAAGAATCCAAAGAAGCACCACCATTTTGGACATTTTTTCATAAAAAATTGAGCTTGTGAAGTGCAGCTGCCCTGTTTTTCGCAGGATCAAAAAAACAATTTCAGTGATTTTGAATGCTTATATCTTGCTATCCATGTGGTGGAAATTTCTGAAATTTTTACCACATATTCTCAAGTCAGCATACTACAAGATCCTACGGTTACATGAGTCAAAAAAAAGTTTTTCTCAAAAATTTGGTACTTGTACTAAAAATGGCAGTTCTTGAGCGTTTTCAGTGAAAACATAGTCACGGAACTTTAGGGGTTAAGTGCCCCTACACTATTTACACATAAGTTGAAAAATAGTGTTGAGGGTAAAAAACAGGGAACAACACTAATTATCACCCAACACTATTTATCAACTTTAATGTAGTGTGCCCTTGTACCGTAACTGCCTTTGCCACAACCAAAATAAATGTAAAAGTAATTAAATAAATAAATAAATCTTGAATGTAATTCATAAATTCATAAATTCATAAATTTTACACAAAGTTGTACAAGGGCTTTGTTGCGGTGTGAGAGATTACATTCTCGATACAAATAGAAAGCCTTATGCATGAAGAAGTGCAAGGGCTTTGTTTTGTAACTTTTGGACATGCAATGTGAAAGTTATGATTTTCAAAAATAAAAGATAATTAATTCAATTTTTGAATTCATAAAATTTTGAAATTCCATAACTTTCATACCGTAGGTTCAGACACTATGAAACAAAGGCCATGCACCCCTCTTTGCAAAGAGCTTTCCAATGGTATCAAGAAACTCGCAGAATGTCTCACGATTTCTTGAATCTCAGCATATTAAATAAACAAAACAAACAAGCAACCTAATTTAAGGTATAGACTAGCCAAATTTTACTTGAGTATCAATGCATCACCTAAATTTAATACACATATCACCAAATATTATCCAAAATATCACATCCATCCATTAAGATAGGTTGTTTGTTTAATACAGTGAGATCTTCCAAACCATGCCTCTCTTGGTTGTGTGCTTGATATCATTGGAAAGCCCTTGGTGAGGAGGGGTGCACATGCTTTGATTCGTAGCACTTGTACAGACGATAGAAAAATTATGGATTTTTGAGTTATTTATGGATTTTAGATTATAAAAATTATTCTTAGTTACATTTTGGTTGTGGCAATAGCACAAGATACACTAAGGTAACTACATCTAAAAGCGCACACTACAGATTATTGCCTAAAATGTACTCCCATTGTTCGTGAGATTCTATGATTGCTTTTAGGAACATCTATTTTCAACACTTCAAAAATTTGTAGTTTATTCATGCGGTGTTTAAAAATTGCATTCTAAGAGAATCTAGAGTCCCCTATTCACTACCAAGAGGACCCCACAGAAAGCTTTCCAAAACAATAATGGGAACCATGTTGAATCGTTTATTTGTGCAATTTTAGGTGTAGTTACCTTAATGCATATTGAAGAAACATATCCCACATGCATTGTGAATTCTACCACAAGCCCAATTCCATAAAGACCTCTTCTTCTCATCTTGTAATTCACAAATTGTCAAAGAAGTTAGTCTTTTACACATCCACCCCCCCTCAAAAAAAATGTGGATAATGGTCATTGGATAATTTGGGGATATTTTTTTATTTTGACATAGTTTAATGTTAAATACAAAGTATTAAAACTTCAAGGTTAAGATACATTACAATATCATAACCCTGATTTTTCTGTCCTTTGTTTTTACATTTTAAGTCATTGCCAAGATTTGACAATGGAATTTCAAGCGGGTGTGAATAGGGAAAATACCATGTGTCAGCAAAAAAAACACTAAACTGCATGGTCCTTGGAGGGATGTGGAGCGGCCCCAGATTAGCTAGGGTGGGGGCTGTAGAAAATAGATTTTACACGGCACAAGATAATTTTTTTTATTTATATGCACCCCTGGATGGACTTTGGCAGGACGAGCGAGGGGGCCAGTTCACCCCGCCCCTCCGGAGGCCCTAGATTTCCTCTAATGCTACTTCTCCAAAGTCCCAAATGATAAAAAAAACCCGGAGCCTCCAGCTCAAACAAATCAAAACAAAGGAAAGGCGAGACCTAATTCCCACATCGTAGGGCGGGAGACATTGGCGGCCAGCACTACGTGAGTTCAGTTGCAGGCATTTATTCCGGGTCAGCATGAAACTTGTGCACACGTAAGTTTTGTGGGCAATGGAAAAGGACCCGGGTTGACCCCTCTGGAATTGAACCAGAGGAAAGGGAACAATTCTACACTACTGTAGCAGTCTAGTACTTGACGGCTGTTGACGTGCGCTAGTGCCGCGAAACTACCCCGAAAGCTACCTCTCCATGCCACTGGTGTGCCGTGCGTCTATCTGTCATCCCAGCTCCGGACCTACCTGCCCACTTTAACAGATTGGAATAAAAGCCATCAATCGGTTCAATGCAAGTCTTCACAGTTCAGCTCGCTTTGTGGACGGGGGTTAACTTGGACCGATGTGATGTGTTCGAGTGATCGACTGAATGCAAAACTGTTCAGACAGTGTCTGTAACTGATTAGGTCAGGTCTATGCTGCTCACTCACTTCAGTTTCATGTATGTATCATGACTGTATTTATGTTTTATCCATATTTCGAGAGGATTTCGAGAGGGGTGATGGGAGTTCGTGGGACGAATTTAAATTAAATTTGAAGTAAATCAGAGCTAGAAACAATTAGTGCATTAATCCCGAACTAGTTTTAGTTTATTGCTCCTAGCTAGCAGACTAGCTAGCACAAGAATTTTAGGTGAGGGTTGAATCCCAGGCCCTACCAGTCTTTATGTTCCTCTTCTCCATGATTTCCAGTTACCTCTTGAAGAATTGTACGTGTCGTAGACTCTTGGTCTCAGCTGGAATTAGTAGTTGATTCGTTAGACAATTATTATCAGAACTTCTACATTTTAAGTAGCCTGTATTCTTCTTCCTAACTCTTCTCATTATTCGTAGTAAGTAACCATTTGAAGAATTTTTCACATTATCTTGCCCTAAAAAATATCAAAGTGGCAGTACATAATTGATCGCATCCGGCATGACGTCCGGAATTGTACGTACGAACGTCATTCTTCTTCTTTCTCTCAGTGGGGGAGGTTGTTTCAAGTAGTCAGTATGTGTCACCTCGCTCGAGATATCTGCCCGACAATGACTGTTTTAACGAACCTTATATATAATTGGTAGTACGTACAGACTGGAAGCAAATAGAGTCAGATTGCTTACATGCATTGTCAAATCATATATGTATCCCTGACAGAAGCATTCTTACACGTGATGTTGAATATTTTCCTGTCATCAGACTTAAACAATTCAAGCTCGTTCTTCAGTTCTTCAGGAGAACGTACAACCTCTGAGATCATATCGAAAATGTCAGGAAGTGGATCCTCACGGTATAAAGGAGTCCGAATGCGGAAATGGGGCAAGTGGGTGTCGGAGATACGAGAGCGTCATCGACGACCTGAGGCACGAACCAACCGAATCTGGCTCGGCTCCTTCCGATCTCCCGAAGAAGCGGTACACTCCAATTAAATTCCTTGCACTTCAAATTACATTGAGTGATCTAGCTGCATGACACGTGCAGAATTAAATTCTGCCAGTGTGTGATTGAATCCCGGTACACATACACTAGCCAGTCTCAAAGTCTCACTAGCTAATTCAAGTAAACCAATCACTCCACCAGTTTTAATATCTCCCTGTGATTAGTATCGGTAAAAAATATTGCTCGAAATTATGTAACCATTAGCTCGCTAGTTAATTATACATAAGAATGCAGCCGATAGTCAAATTCCTTTAAACTGCTAGGCTAAATCTACCTAGGTTTCGGTTGAGCACTCGAAAGTTGAAACTCCGCCTATATAATTTCAAGCACAGGAGAAATTCAATATGGAAATTCGACAATTGCTCTTTCATCTCCAAATTCCATTCCTAGTGTATCCTAGTGTTTCAGATTGTATCATCACTGGACATTGACAATGGATTTCTTCAAAACTTCTATAGATGGGCACTTTGGATATCGCCGCACTGGTAATTAATGTCCATGTTTCCTTAACAGGCTCACGCATACGATGCAGCGCTCCTGTGCTGCCGCGGCCGCACCTCCGCCAACCTGAATTTCCCGAACCACAACTACAGTATACCGTCCGGAACACCAGGACAGTACAGCATCCGTGAGATTCAAGCAGCGGCAGCGGCCGCCGCTGCCGAGTACGCCGGTCGTCCGTTCTCGTACAGCAATTTCATGTCCCCCACGGCGGAGAGCTCTTCGGACAATGACGATGAGGTCGAAGACATCACGTTCGACGACGAAGGTCAGTCTTCGCAGCCTTCCTGGGGTGGCAACAACTGGTCGCCTTACGACGACCCAAACTATCAAGACTCCGCTCCCCCTGGCAATTACGATGACGACGACGACAGTGATGACGATAGTGACGATGATGAGCCCCGGCTATGGTGATGTCGATCACATCGATCAGAAATATCGACCAGGTGTTTCGATCAGATCGATCACCCAGCTAGAGTTGATTTCCAGTATGGTTTAAATGCGGCTTGAAATATAAATAAGTTTGTTCCCTGGCCTTACGTGAGCTGGATGTTAATTTAGTTTGTTGACTGAGATACTTTGGTTTTTGCACTGTCTAGGTAGGTAGCTAGTTAGTTAATCAATTGCAAGTTTTGTTCCTCTGAACTGTATAGCAGCCATTCTCGGGTGTCAATGTAATCGTTCAGTTTATGTACATGATGTGGTCTGGCGTTCCGTGCCATCCTGACAATAATAAAAAACTGCAACTGTGTTTCGAATCTAGATTTTGTGCAGCTGCTAATGTGGGTCTGACTATGGCCCTCGTGAATCTCACGTGAGGTCGATACCGGCATGTGTTGGATGATCAGTTGTACACTGGGAGTAGATGATTACTAGTTATGGAATGGACCAATTTCAATTGATTGCGGCGTAACACTGTTTGGCGAATATGGCCATTTTCGTTTACCTAGCGACCGTGTTTTCAAAGTGCCAATCTATAAAAATAGGGCGGATGTAAATCTGAGTTAAAACTGTGCTAATTTTATTGAAGTCAGCTATTTTTACCAAAATGAGGTTTTGTGTGAATTCACCCTCTCTACCCACTTATAAAATCCAAGCTATTCTACCCCCTCTCCGTTTATAATTTCCATGTCGAAACTGAAGGGATAAGCTACATTGATTTGTCCTAACAGTGTGGTAGACACTAATTTACCAAAGTAATGAAACTATTTTGAATTAGTGCAGGTTGTAATATTACTGTATTTAACCAGTTTCCAGAAAAATAATATTTTGTAGTGACAATAATTTTCTGGTAGCTGGCGTTAATTTCCCCTTCACTAATAGGACAAATGGTTTCCCGGGTGCCCTATCAGTGGGGTGAGAGAACGGATGAGACTAATTATTCCGTTTGGCCATTGGATACCATTGTGACAATACATGGCAGATATCTATTCGTTTAATTTTCTCTCTTTCCAAAGTCAAAGCGACGACTGGAACGAAGAGAAAGCCGGTAACTCCAGCATACGGGAATCACCGGCACATAGTGGCGGGGCTCCTCCCGAACTCCGGTCATCGTGTGTCGATGTCAAGCGGCCTTTGTCGTCTTCCAGTGCCATGCCAGTTGTGCAGGAATTTGTACTGACATTCCCACTCTCAGAGTCTCAGCTCTGATCATCGAAATTCGTTGGGACTGCTGCAGCTGCCACAGTGCCAGACTGCCTGTCATCAATATCCCCGTCAATATCATTCCTCCTTCATCAGATCGAGTTGTTTTCGCCTTTTCGGTTGCTTTCGGCTATTTCGGAAAGGAAGCTTTCGTACCGGAAACGAGTGAATCCGTGGGTATGATCCTCCGTTCGGTGGTCCGAATGGTAGGTCTGCCAAGTGTCACCTACCACTGATGAAGAGAATGTTGGTGACTGACTAGGCACACGAGAGAGCACGTGATCTGTATTATTATTCCCTCAAATTGTGCGACGGCAAGCTAGTAAAAATGAGCCCATCAAATGAGGCAACAGGGCTTCGTCGTTTGCTGTCGATGCACGAGGACGCGGCAAACCACGAGAATGTCAAGAGACCGATGTTCGGTTCACACCCGGGACTCCGGGAGCACTCCGCGTTTCCGCCTGTACTGCTCACAATGAATCAAAAAGCTGACAACTTTTTTCACTTCGGAGGCTCCGAGGAAAGCGAAGGAAGTACTCCGTACCAGTTTTAGTTTTTTTCATTTACTTCATGCAGTGCAGAAACCAATCATCAGTGGAGTGATGAAGCTATTTACGTCCACGGAAATGGATGGAACCTGCAATTCATGGATGAAAAATATTTATTCATCCAAAAGAATGTACATTCATCCAAAATAGAGCATTACCATCCCTAGATTTGCTGATTTGGTAGCATTTTGCGATTTCATCCATTAGAAAAGGGAGTATATCTCGCTAAATATAACCTGGAAAGAAATTTTGTATCACTTTTGAGTAAAAATTTGCTCAAAAAAAATCTTTAGAAGGAATTAAATATTCATTGAAATGATCAAATTTGGAAATTTGTATTCATACATGTCTAGAATCAAAGCCCCAGGATTAGTTGGTAGAGGTAATGAAAGCAAAATTAATCTCTAAAATAGTAGGCAAATTTCTATAGTGATCTCTAACTTGCGCAAATTGGACTTATTGGACCCACGATTGGACCTCAATTTTATTTTTATTTTAGGAAAAAAAATGTTGGAACTAATTACATTTATTGTGGGCAGGGCTAGCAAAAAATAATTCTAGAAAGAAATGCCCAAAACTTACAGAAATTATTTTTAAAAGCTAAAATTTTATATGGTAAAAAAATTCTATTTTTAGCATTTGTTGAATGTTTTTGTAAAAGTAAAATACTTATTTGGCAAAGAGGTGCCCAACCATATTCTACACTTATAGTATATACTATGAGGTGATCAACTTTGGAGATTTTAAAATTGCACTTGGAATCAAAGACTTCAAAATAGCTTCATGTGGTCACAAAATCTAAAATGAACCATTGTCTCTGAAATAGAGGGCAAATTTTTACATTTATCTACCAAGATTTTAAAAATTGGAAATTTTGCATCTTAGTTTTTTTTATTCACTGTGGACCAGTACAAGGAGGTAGTTTCTCATTAACTCCTAAAATTCCTTTTTATTTTGAGACCCCAAACATAGGAAATGGTCACTTTCGTGTTAAGTTTTTTTAATGATAAAAATATAAACAATGAGAATTGAAACTAGAAGATCCTGTCTTTATTTAGAATACAAATATAAAGTTTCAGACTCAAATTCCTTATTATTTGTGAGATCTACAAGCTCAAAGTATAAATTTTTTTTCATTGCTTGCTTGTGAGGGATCTCATCTTTAAAATCTAATGAAAAATAGAGGATAATGAATTTAGTTTAAATCTTTAGCATGATTGTAATTGCTAGGGTTAGAAAGTGGAAACTAGCATACCAAAATCAAAACTTGAATCTACTTAATGCAAAATTCATGCACCTTGCATTACTTGGATTTCGTTGAAAAGAATAAAACATCTAATATCATCAATAAATTCATCAAGATTCCAAAACATCCTTTTTTTACAATCCAAATTGTGAATTGTTGTATTGTAACAACAAAATAAAAAGTAAAAGAAAATTAAAAAGAGTTCTGAAACAAAAAATTCATATCTTAAGAGATGATTTGTTATGTCATAGTTGTCAAGGGGTAATGTCCTCATGTGTCAAAAATTAAACCATGCAGTGGCAATTCCTCACAAATCCTTCAACAATTATAAAATTTGAATTTTTGAGGCAAATCACTCAAATTCATAGAAAACGCATCCCAACTCACTCATGCATCCAAATTATATTTTTGGATTAGTATGGAAAATTGGAAATGCTCATCCCAAAAATAAATTTTGCATGCAAACAATGAAAAGTCAATCCGCAGTAGCTAATCAAAAATTCAAAAACCACAATGTGCTTGCATAGAATATTAGGGATTAACCCCTAAAGGACTTAGTGTCCATTCAACTTACATAAAAAATCTCAAATAGATTCCTATGAAGTCATTTTTGTTCATGGAATTTGAATACATTGTAAACATGTAAACATGTACTTCTTTTGTAAAAACTAATTTTTTTTCCAATTGTTCTTTAATCAAAAGTTATGCTACCCTAAACTTTTAGAGCAACTTGGATAATTTTGGAAATCTTTAGATAGTCTTTTGCAAAAAATATCATCAACTTTTGAAATTTGGCATGTTTGTAATTAATAAAATATGGCTTACAATTGTCTTAAAAATAATAATTTTAGTCCTCAAATTACATTCTAAGAGGTAAAGAAGAGTCAAACTTTGTTAATAATGATGGGGTGGTTTCAAGAAAAACATTTTCTTCTAATTTCAAGTCCTATTATTTTGCAATCAATGAATGTTCCTATATATTCCAAATGTTTGTCTCTAACTTATTATTTTTTGGATTTCAAATAAAAAATTTCTTCATAGCACAATAAATCATCAAAAAAATGACTAGTGTATTGCAAATTTATTTAACCTCCTTACATTGCAGGTGATTTAGAATAAGCTAGACTCCATATTTGTTTCTAATTTTTTTTGGAGTAAACCTAGTATCATATACTTATGAATGGTCAAAATTCTCATCTTCATGTAGAGCAAAAATTTTACTCTGAAAGGGCCCAAAGTCCGTTGACCTTGTTTTGCAGGAATGAAATAAAGTTTTATTTCTCACTTGGAACATAATAATCTTTCTATCCGCATGGTCAAATGGGCTAAATTTTTTTCCACATTGTAGTAAAATATTTAATTTCAATTTTATACACTTGAAGTTTATAAAAAAGATCAATTTTTATTTATAAATAATATACCCAAAACCCGCAATTTTTTACCATGTTTCCCATCCCCACCCCTGGTCCTTTAGGGATTAATGATGATTTCAAAAATTTAGCAAATCCTTTCTAATTTGGTGCTATCCACTTGGAAGCTGTAGCAATCTACTCTAAGTAGCATGCTCTAAAAGCGACCATTTAAGGGCTAGTTTGCCTTTTTCAGGGTTTAGGGTTTAGGGTTCGAAATCGGCTCTTGCAATAAAGATTTTTTCTTAAACTCAATTAAGAGCTAAAGAGGTCCATTTAAGGACCAAATCATATCCATTCAATAGCTTTTTATAGGAGCCATTTCCAAGAAGACAAGCGCTTTTAGAGCATACTATTTTAGCACTTTTCTTTATATAATTGCTTATCTTACTAGTGTAAGTGGCACATACTTATCAAAATTGGATTATACTATATTATAGTGCATCTTGAAATATTAATGTATAGTTTCAAATTTCACCTTTTTTTTAGTGCCTCGAATTTTGCATCATCAGTAATAAAACAAAGTCATGAATGTAGTTTTTCATGAATCTTATATTTGAATCATTGAAAATATTAGGTAGTTTTTTATTTGAATTTACTACATTAATTTGTACTAAATTAGTGATTTAGTGGAGGCAAAAAGTAGGATTGCTTGTAAAAGTATTGTCATTGTAATTTTTATTTTGGAGGAAATCAACCCTTATTTAACCTTTGTCCTGTCAACAAACAAATGTAAATTTAGGTGAGTACCTACAATCTCAATTTTAAGCATGATTTTTTGCAGTTTTTTTATTAACCCCTAAAAGCCCATTGTCCCTTCGGGGGACAAATGCATTTTTGGGCAGATACCTACGGGCTGCAATTTTCTCCTGATTTTTTGAAACTTTTTTTGGAGGTAGAAAAATTGATTAGCTACGTGGGTATATAATTTTTTTCACAACCGGTGCCCGGTAACAAAAGTTATGACCAAATAAGCGCAAAACAGGGGACGAGGGGCAGCGCGGGCAGCAAAACAATTTTGCACTTTTTTATTTTTTACTTTTTTTAGTATTTTTTTCTCATAGATTATATTTTTGTCTATCTAGAAAGCTTTGATTCATTTCATTTGGATTTGTTATGAGAAAGTTATGGACATTCTTGTTTTATCGGGCAGTTAGAGCATCTTTTTGAAAATAACAACTTGTAGGATTCATTTCTAAATGCAATTTTTCAGATTTTTCAATTTTTTTTTTTTGCATGGTTTAGTTTACTTGCTAGAACAATCTCACCATAGGGATTAGTGCATTTTAATTCCATCTAAAATATATGAATACTTTAGATTTTCCTTCTACCTTGTACCTACTTCTCCTTAACAATTTTTTTAATAATGAAAATTATGTTTTTTTATTTTTATTTTTTTTAATTAGACTCTCAACTCAATTCTCCACTATAAAGATTCAAAGCTCAAAACTTTGTAGTGCAAAAATTTTAAGTTAAAAATGTTCAAAGTCAAAAAATCCAGTCCCACAATGTGCTGAAAAATTTGTTTTTTTCACTTTAAATGTAGATATCTTGCAATCTGTGCGGTCAAGAATTCTGAAATTTTTTCCACACATTCTCATACTATTTAGGTGTAAGATCCTACGGTTAGATGTGCATAAAAAACATTTTTAATTTTTTTTTCACTCTTTGCTAAAAAAAGTGGCAGTTTTGGGTGTTTTTTGGCAGAAAAAAAGCTTTGGGCCTTTAGGGGTTAAGATACTTAGGAGATAAATTAGCTTTAAGAAAACTTAGTTTTTATTTCAATATGTACCGAAGATTAGAAGTTTTGCCACTGAAAGGAAACATAATTGAGTGGCTAAGCTCTAGTACTAAGACAAATATCACAAACACTTGAAATAATTTTTTAACAATTATTTTCGTATGGAAGATATTTTGTCTTCGTGGAAAGATTTAGTTCATTCCATTTGAATTATTGATGTGAAAGCTATGAAGATAAACTCTTTATAGTGAAGGGTGACAATTTAGAATATTTAGAATATAATAGGAAAGGATAAAAGACTATGAGAAATAATAGATAAAGAAAAGGGGGACAAGTAAGTGAGATAAAACAAAGAGACTAGTTTAGAATTGCAATTTCTTTTGTAAGCTTCTTATTTAAGCAGTCTGTAAAATTCTTAAAGTTTTCTTTTGTCTACATTGATAGACCAGTAAAAGACCATCAGATGGAATTTTTTTGAGGTCATTTGATGTCATGGTATAATGTTTCATCTTGTAAGCTACTACGTATAAAATTGCATTTTTTTAAATTTCTTTTTTAAGTTTTTTTTCTATATTTTTATTATAAAACAATCCACCATTTGGATTATAGTTATAGTCATTTTATAAAACTTAAGTGGTCATGCTTATGATGTTTTTTAGAACTTTAGTGATCATAATAATAAAGTATATAAGAGTTTCATTAACTCCTTAGGGACCAAGGAGTAGTCCAAATTTCCAACATTGTAAAGATGTCTCATAAATAAAGGTTGATTCAAAATAACAATTTAATTTGGTTTATAAGTAAAAGTTGAAAATTTTGATCTATAGATATTATTCATATGATTAGATCTACTACTTAAGAAACCAAAAAATTCAATTATAACTGAAACCCAAAATTGAAATTTCCATCTACACTTGATTGTAGATTGAAAGTTATTAATTTTCACAAAAATAAATAAAATTTTCCAAGTTCAACATGCTAAGTTCTAATTATGATGATTTTCTTAAGATTTTTATTTTTTTTATTTTTCAAGTTGCTTTTGATAGGTCAATTTTTGAATTGGTAAAGTTAGTTTTTGTAGTGAAACATATCTAAAATCCTGGAATCATAAATTTCTTTTAAAAAAAGTTTTTAAAATCCATATTGTATAGAGCAAAAGATTTGCACCTCTTTTGAACATAGACCAAGAGTTGGTTAAATCTGTATTTGATTTCAAACTTCTACTCTTTGTTTGAGGATGTTATTGTTTTGCAATGATTTTTCTTTCATTATCTATATAAAAAAAAAAAAATTAAAAAAAAAATTAAATTTAAAAATTAAAAAAAAAAAAATATATATATATATATATGTGGAAAAAACACATTAAAATCAACAATATTCTTATTGATTTGACTGAGAGTCGCTTTACATGAGAAATAGGAAGATTGGCGGTAAGTACATTTCTTTATTGTAATTGGTCACATATGCAAGTGAAATTTTGTACTAGAAAGGCATGATAAAAGTAGCTTGTGTGTCTTATTGCAGGCAACAAAATTCTCAGGGAGATTTTTGGCTAAGGTGGGTACACCCAAAGCCGCCACTTTTTGCTACTGAGCCTAGTTACTACTCATAGACTGGTCAAATTTTCATATATTCTTGTTGGCAAGTGAAAGGAGGTTCCAATGCACCAGAGAACGTGGCATTTGGTTACCATATGGAAAAGTTATTAAAAGCCAAAGTTTGTTCCTGAAAGCGCTCCATCCAAATAGGTACATAACTGATTTTGGAAACGTACCCAACCTGTAGATGCCACTTTAAGTTCAACTGCCATTTTGGGGGTGCCTACCTTAGAAGATACTTGCAAAACAACACAACACTTCTCCCGCAGGATTTTGGATTCTTATGAAACTTCATGGGATCCACCACTTTGTCCGACAACCTGCCTTGTGAGTAATACACATGTGGACTAATTTTCCAAATGTTGAGAGGCTGGAAGAAGACCAGTTGCCTTTCCAGCTTCCTGCAGGTCTATAATGTGAAGCACCTCCTCAGGCAAAAAATTAAAAAAAAAAAGAAAAAAGAATCAACAAGTGTGATCCAAATTCACCAAGTCATGATAAATCATAGGAACTTCAAACATACATGCAAAATTTGTACTTGGTAGTCACCCAAAAAGTTTAAAAAATGCACAGAATGCATGTGTGCCGACATGCACCTTGACTTGGGAGCATTGAGAAGCACAAACACGAACCCTACTGCCTGAGACTCAACTTAAATATGCCCTAATTCACTGCACTCAAGAAAGGTGGGTTCATGGTCACATATATGATAAATTATGAACATTTTTCTTGTGAACATTTCTCTATTCTGCATAGACTACGGGTTTTTTTCATAGACCACATTTTTGCTAGTGCTGGAGAGATTCTCAGAATATAAGAAATTTTGGATTTCATGTCGTGGTGGTAGGCTTCCCTAATGTGCTGCATACCGGTGCCTAGTATTCCTCGGGACACGGACATGCTCATGCTGGTCAATTCGACAAAGTCACTTCAACATATCATTTTACCACCACATCACTGCAACCATGTTGACTGGCCCATGAGCACCTTTTGTTAGATTTTCATTTTTTTTCAGGTAAAATGAAGACACAGAATTGCAGGACCTACACTTTTTGATAAGCCGGTGAAACAGAGACAAGCTTCTGTTTCTTTTGGAAGATTCGTTAAGACAGGCAATCAGAAGTACTGTATAGTCAGGTCCAAGAATCTTATGATTTAAAAAAGAAATTCACATGTATATATTCTTTATGATGATGGTCAAGTATTCTTCCCTACACTTCCAATGCAAAAATTATATATCCACAAAGCTCTTGCAAAGCTACACAATCTCAAAATATCTCAAAAAAATCCACTTCAAATGGAGACAGTAGAAACCTATCTGGACCCAAATTGTTCCCCGAGGGGACAAGTGGGGCTTTAGGGGTTAAGGGGTTAATCTTATTTTGCTCATTTGTTCATTGCATCAAATAGGAATTAGAATTAGAAGTTAATCGCTCAAGTCAAAAATTTATAAACTTGTTAAAATTCAATTTTGACTTTAAAATCAAATAGCTAATTTCTAGAGGTTTCCAAAAACATATTAAACTTTTAAAAATAACAATTGAAAAAAATCTGAATGCATGAAGTTTGGTAGTTGAAGAGGTTAGCTTTGGATGAAAAGTAGTAAAAATCACTCAAAAAAAGAAAGAAAGGAATATTAAATCTAAATTAAATTTAGATGTCTAAACTTAAAAGAAAAGTCAATTTAAAGTCATAAGTCAACATAAAACAATGGATGAAATTTTAGAGTGCCAGCTAGTGGCCACACTCAAATCCAAACCTAAACAAGCATTTTTTCAAAAGGTTTATTGAATTTATTAGGCACCAGATGCAAAAGTTATGGCTCCTCAAAACTCACTACAATTTATAAAAACATACAAAACATATGGGAGTTCCATTAGGGATTATGGTTTCTATTGTTGTGGGCGGTCAAAATTTTCCTCTTGGTAAAGTTGTCCATTGGACTTTAGTTTTTGAAGTTCTCCAAAAGAATTTTCCGCTTGGTGTTCAAACTACAACTGGTCAAGACTTCTTCTTTTAATATTTTCTTTTTATCTTCTTTAACATCCCACTAGATACCTAAAATAACCATGTCTTGGCCAAAAACTCTTGAACGACTAAAGCACTTCTCCACCATAGTATAAGGCAAGAGTGTCATAAAATTTTAGATAGGTAATTTTATGATTTATTAATTAAAAATATATATAAAATATAAAATAAGATGTTAAGATTAGAAGTCTAGAGTAGTGAATAAAAATAGATAATCTAGTAGAATCTTTTGAAAAAAATGAAGGAACAATTTGAAGTTAAAATAACTTAGTAAGGATATCTTTGAAAGAATCTATAAATAATTCACACTTAAAATATAGATTAAAATTAAAGAAGATAACATATAATAAAATCTTGTCTTAGAATTGGATGAAAATAATAATCATTTGTCCAATTCAAGTGAAATCAAAACTGTAAGAACAAGGATTACTTATAAGTGCATCTCCAAGATCAAAAGTGAATTGGTATCAATAAATCAATAGAAATTGATAGATGAAGTTTGTTAGGTTAATACATAGGTAGAGTTTCATCTACAAATAACTTTTAATAGAAAAGTCCAATGAGGGAATGCTTTACCATTTTGGAAAGGCCATAACATGCTCTACAATTTAGAATACTTAGAATTTAGATTGAATTTACTTCCAATTGGAGGCTTAGAGTTTTGGCTCACATTGGCCAAAGTTGACCAAAATTGCTAACTTTTGGAGATTGCTTTGTTTCTAGTTCATATTTAAAGTAGTAGTATCCATAATTATTAATTTAAGGGTTTTGAATATGATGTCTACTGATACACATCCAACAAATTATTGGCCCCCACTACTGGTAGCAAGAAAAAAATAATTCTTGTGCACTTTCAAATGTATTATTTGGACAATGTGAATTGTGAATTTTTAAGGAATCGCCTATACATGCACCTAATACCAACACTAGGGGCTAATATTTAGATGTAGTACATCCTTGTAATCACATCTATTCACTTCCCAAGATTTTTCAAGATTTTAGAGGTGAATGGTTATGGATGTTGCTACCTTAATTCAATAGGATGTAGCACAAAACAAGATTTTTCATTTCTTGGCAGGTACAATTGGAAAACACCTATAGGAGACACCCATTTAGAAATTCAACAACGCAAATACCAAGAATCCAATTGTGCTTCTCCTATGTCAAGGGTGAAAATAAAATGCTCACCGGTTACATCCATAGATTGTGTACCATGTTAGCTATATTTCAGAATTCAAAATATTCCAACAATATAATTAAGATGACAAAGCAATGCATGTTGCAGCTTACCTTGAAGTCGCCAAAGCCAAGGCATTCTACAACAAGGTAAGGTAGAACTATCCATTACCACCATCCACCAATTCCGACACTTAGGGAACGCTCTCATTTGCGTCAATGATCCACCCATTACCACAATCTTACCAAACTTTTATCATAATGGCAATGGACATGCTTTAACATTTCACCTTTGAAAAATCACATAAAATTCACTTCTTGTCAAAATGTATTCATTCTTTTTGCAAATGACTTCTTCCAAATTTTTCAATCTCTAAGAAATATGGGAGCTAACAACGGCAATGGTCGGCTTGGGGTACCCAAAAACGTTGTCTCAACTACAATGTTAGTCCATTGCACTCTGTCAAATGACTTCATCTTTTAAATACAATAAAGTTTGATTTCAAAAAATATTGTTTTACCTACCTACACTTGTAATGTATCAAGAAAAGAATTTAAAGAATTTTTAATGAATTTTTTAGTTGAAAAAGTAAGTGTTGTCCCAAATATCTAGAATCCTCAAAAACAAGCATTTGGAATATCAAACAATTTTATTTTAATATTGTTTTTAGATGTGACCTACATTTTAACGGTCAATGCATAAAATGATTAAGTTTAGTAATAAAATTTTAATAAATTGTGCACTATGATGCCTGCAAATCTCTAAATTCAGCATTTTTTCTCACTTCTAGGAAAAGATCCAAAAAATTTAGTCCAAAATAAATAAACTCATTAGGAATATATATCTTGATCTTGTTGAGGTGCACAAATCTTTTTTTAAACTTTTAGAATCTTCTTACTTAATCAAAATGAACAAATTAGACAAACTTTGGAGGTTTTAAAAAAAATAACCTAATTAGTGTGTCCAAAGAAGGATACCCCAAGCCGACCATTGCCTACAAATAGCTTTTCCAAAGTACCTTAATAGCATATCTATTCAATAATGGACAGTTCTACCTTAACAGTAAGGTAGGGGTTTGCAAAAGCGACTTGTCTCTAAAATGACCTCTAATACAAAGGTACATTTTACTTTCTTCAATGTACAAACGTTGGACATTTTAGGAGGGGGGCGCTTTTAGAAACCCCTGTGTTTCAACTTCAAAAATTTCTAACTAATTCTACGAAGGTCCAAAACATATGAAACGACTTGTATTAGATGCCAATTCCATTTTTCTTCCTAGTAAAATTTACTGAAAATTGTTTCAAGGAGGTTAGCTTCCCTGCAAATGCAATCAGTTCTTAAAGGGTTTGTTTAACAGCCCCCTACCTTAATCTGTAACAAAAAACCACTCCCTCTACTAACGAGGCACTTTAGAAAATCTTCACCAACCAACTACTTTTCATTCCATCCAGCGTCCATGAAGTTGCAAAATAATTCCTCTCAAGGTGCATTGAATATGCACACTACCCACAAAGAAGTTTACGTTCACAGCAATCAATTAACAGAAACAGAGCTCATACCTCAAATTTTAAATTGCCACCACATGTTCAAAAATGATTCAAATCACAAATTGCAAAGTGCATTGGAAAGATAATGAAGTCTATTTTACTTAAGGTAACAGGTCAAAAAATCGCCCACCTAAGAGCTGGAATTAAATTTTGGAATGGCGAAACTTCTTGGAATAATTTTCAATTAATTTTCCCTAAAAGATAAGTGGAATTGACATCTATCGCAAGTCGTTTCATATTTTTTGGAATTTTTGGAATTAGTTATAAAATTTTGAAGTTGAAATGGCATAGGGCTCTAAAATCGCCCACTTCCTAAAATGTACATTGTTTGTACATTGCTAAAAGCTATGAAAAAACACCATGTACACATAATGTACACTTGAGGATGTGGACGGTTTTAGAGCCTATTACCTTATGTCCTACGCATTTCCTAAAAAAACTTATAAAATTATATATAAAAATAGCATGTTTTGATACACTATCTACCATCTAATGCTATCACCATTAGCTTTGATTACAGCCTTCATATGGTGAGGCATGTTAGCAAGGAGAACTTCAATCATCTCTAGAGACACCTCTTCCTATGCCCTTTCAATGGTGTTGACTTATTCTTCTTTGTTTTGTAGACTTAGCACCTCATATTGGGCAATGTCTTTTATAATCTTCCATAGGTTTCAATGGAATTTACGTTAGGAGAGTTTGTAGGCCATGAAAGCATTCTCTTGTCATGCGCTTGTCTCCAATCATTTGATTCCTTGCTATGGTGCACCACATCGCCATCTCCCATGAGTATTAAGTGTCTGAGGGTGATCATAGAGAAGTATAAGTTATTCGATTAGCACTCACAAACTACAACAGTCCCTACTTTTATAGATATCATGTGGCATTACAAGGAGAGGGAATTTATTAAAACCAATGAATGCACTCCATACCATCACTGATGAACAATCAAATTTAAAAGACAATGCTAAACAATTTGAAGAAAACTATTTGAGTGACTTTTCCCATACCTTCATTAATTTGCCTTGCTCTTTTTCCAATTTTAAATGAAGATTTTTACGTCCATATGACATTCTTCCAATTAGATGTTGCCTACTGCTAATATTTATAGCTCTAAAGCACACCTTATACCACCACTGAAGTCGCTTGTTACAATCAGAAACACCTACAATCTTACACAATCTATTTTTGTCTCTAGAAGTGTAGTTACTTACCAAAGCACATGCACAATGTATCTATAAGCTACCACATTGCTTGACCAAAGCATGTTTTGCATTGAGAAGTTGTTGGAATTCCATATATGAAGCTCTGATTGACAAAAATATGAATTATGTTGGTGCAAGAAGCGTTGATGTTGCCTTCATTATGTAGGAGCTACAAATACAATTTGAAGTGCAATCAATGCAATATAAATTTTCTTAGACAAGTGGTTTGATTGAATTAGCATGTAAATGACATATAGAATATAGTTAACTCGTTGTTCAACAATTAGGTGGTAGTTTCATGAAGTTTGGAGGTGTGCATAGGAAGATTGCATAGTTCAATCAAAGTTGCTCTACATTTTTAGTGTTATTTTGAGTTCAAAAATTTGAACGTAAACATCCTTGTGGGTACTGTATATGGTTGTTGTGTGGCAAGTATTCCATACTACAACAAACAAGTCCTCTCTCAAAAGCATGGGTATGAACCACTTCACATGCACGACCTTGCTTTGGAGACTATGTATGGTAGAAGCACCCATAATCAACCACTTAAGCAATTCCGTGCATGTTCTTGAGCAGTAAAAGGCAATTTAAATTTACTGCCTTGTAGAAAGATAGAAATGATGGGCATTGCCACTATTTCATGATTTTTTTCCTTAAATTCAAATTACTATGAATTTTAAAAGCCAAAAGTTGGCATCAAATACAGAGTCTTCCAATTCTAATCATTCCATAGTTACTTTCCTGCTCACTACTTCCTACTTTCTTGCTCACTACATCAGAACATGTGTCATGACTTTATAGTTCCAACCTTATGTGAGCTCCCAATTTGTCACTTGGGACTCATAGTTTTTTTTTTTTTTCAAACTTCATAGTTTAAGTCACAAATATATACAAAACCCCCCTAAAAAGAGTGTAAGACCAAATCATGTGTGTCACATGCCAATCTAGTATTTGGTTTAGAATAGAGTATTTCCCCTAGAATAACCCCAAATCCCACTTGTACATAGGTTAGATCCACGGAATTGGTGGAAATCACTAGGTTTGAGGGTTCTTACCCGAAAAGCCTAAATCCACGTGGCATACGATTGTAGTGACTCAATTGTTCCCTAGAGGTCCCTAGACAAGTTCCCAAGGGTAGGTTTCAGTTTCTCCATTCTAGCGACGAAACGGTAGAGCCTCCAAATATTAGCTTGCAGGTGCCATTTCTTCAAGGATGGGCCAACAGTGGAATCTGTGGCCACCAGATTGTGATCTTGGTTCAGAAACATGTAAGGAGATCGGAAGCGAATTCCATTTGCCAAGATTCTCCCGCATGCGGAAGATTCCCTGACTGCCGATAAATGCAAGGAATTGGGATTTTGCCCTCCTTGCCAAAATGTGCCAGTGAGGATATGAGCTGATACATCTTTTAAGGGACTCCATGAGAGGTTTCCCAAGAAGTTTCGGAATTTTCTGGATTGCAGAGATATCCCTTCCAGATGGTCAACCGCCTTTAAGCCCGATAGGAAATTCTTGGTAATTACCCCGGGCGCGGTAAAATCTCACTAAAAATTAGTGTAGAGTGTTTTATGCTAATAATGCGCCCCGACAAGTTTCATGGCATTCCGATAGCGGGAGGTGCTGGAAGCACCAACATTCCTCCAAAATGACAACACAACAAAATCGACGTGGAGTTGACCAGCATCCCGGGAGCACACAAAGTCGGAATGAAGTCAACAAGGAGTCTTTTCTTACTCCCTAGAGCCTCCCCAACAACCCTAGCTAGTTATTTCTTTCAGAAATAACGAACTCCAAAAGTTAGCATTTTTACCTTTTACTATTTTCAATTGGGCCTAGCCTTAGATGCATTTTTTAGGGTTGAAATAGAGGGTAGGAGGACTTCAGATGAAAAATGGCCTTCTGAAGCCAATGGCACAATCCGTTTGCAATTCGGAGTTAAACTCCAAAAGTTAGAAGTTGGATCCAACGTTATTGCGGACTTGAGGGAAAATCCTTGAAGATAAGGATGAAAATCCTAAAAGATAGGGTTACCCTCGGTTAAAAGAGGGGAGGTGGGTGGCCTTGAAAAATATAAAAGAGGGCCTACTTCCCTCTCAAACCACCCCCAATTCTTGTTTTGGATCTGTGGGTCCAAGTTATCTTGGGTATTTTGGCATTTGAAGCCAAAAACCTCTACAGTGTTTTCAGGGCACATTTGCTCCTTTTGTTGCTATTTCTCAAGCTTTGAAGGTCCTTGGGGGTCCTTCCATCTTATTTATGTCCTTTTTTTGTACTCCTTGCGCTCTCTTCGTGACCTCTTTGTGTCCTTTTTGTTTACCCTTGCGCCCATATGCTAGTTGGGAGATCTTTTGTTGTACGTTGGATATCTTTTCTATACTTTTGTGAACTCACGTGGGTGGATAAAGTCTTCTTTGAGTCTTGCACTAACCCTAGAGCAACTCCTTACCGTTGTCGCATCGTGTACACATACACTATGTAAAAATAACTAAATGTTATCAAATTAGAGGGTTTTTTGGAGAGTCTAAAGATCCACATGGAGAAGATTCTACCTTTTTTACCTCTATTAGACAACCATTAGGCTTTAGTTCTTTTATTTCTTTAGTTGAAAGCATTTTAAACTTTGTTTGTAGATTTTAAAATTTGTTAACCGGAAAGATAAAGATTGTTTTATCTTTCTTTTGGATTTTAAAAGAGATTTGAAGGCCATGTAGTCGCCACGTAGGAGATAAAGATAGAGTTATGGGGCAAAAGGGGTGATGAATGGACAAATTGTGGTCCATGTGGCCTTTAGTGGCATGTGGCATTTTGCTTAGGTGGAGGGGATGGGGGGTGAGGTGGAAGATAAGGTGGAGGGCCTTCTTCTTCCTCCTCTTAGTTTTGCTTAGGGGAACCGAAACTTTGAAGTGAGTTAGGTTTTTTGTACAGAAGATTTTGGTAATAAAATTTTGTGAGCTTGTTTATCTTGTTTTGAGGTTTCCAAAAACCTATCACTCGCTCAATTTGGAGTTTTTGTGTGGAAGTTATGCTTGATGGAGTGAAAGATGGATAATTGTCATGGAGCGAGAGGACAGAATTTTTGAGGGCTCATAACTTTTGGATGAGAAGTTTTTTTGCTTTGAAATTTTATGAGTGTGTGTATCTAGATGTTAGATTTCTAAAGAGATATCGTTCTCTTAATTTGGAGTTAGGATGCAAAAGTTATAGGGTTAGAGGCGAAGTAGTGAGAGGCTGCCTTTGATTTGAAGAAAGAGAACTTTGAACGGCTGTAAAAGTTGGACAGTATCTTATTTTGAGTTGAAACTTAGTATTTGTGTAGATTATTGTGTTAGATTTCTATAGAGACAAAACACGATCAAATTGAAGTTTTTATGTGAGAGTTATGGTCTTGGGAGAAGAGTAGTGGTGAGCTGCCTTGGAGTTGAAGAGAGCAAACTTTGACCGACTATAAAAGTCGGACAGTATGTTAGTTTGAGTTGAATTCTAGAGGTTGCTAGATATTGTTGTTAGCTTTCCAGAGAGATGTTTCATTCTCAATTTGGAGTTCTGAAGCGACTGTGGCATTCATTTTAGTGACGGGATCTCCCTAGAAGGAAACTATTCGGTTTATGAGCAACTCCAACTATTTTCTACAAGCATGTGATATTATATTGGGAGTTTATGGTGCATTATGAAGATTTTATGAGCATGCATACACATTTTTGTTGAATCACAGGTCCCTTTGTTTCCATGAGAGGTTTCCCAAGAAGTCTGGACGGCGAAGTTTTGAACTCTAGGAAGTGGTATGAAGTCCTATAGTTGGTGTTAAACCCAATTTAGACCTTCACCATACTTGGGTCTAAAGTTTCAATTCCAAGATGCACTTGGAAAAGTCAAAGATTTCAATTCCAAGAAAATAGGGATGGTCATTAGAGGGGGCACTAGTAGTAATTTTGTGTCGTCTACGCCCTATCCATAAGTAGTGTTTGGGCGTTTTGAGACTTGGAAGGCCCTTGTAGAAGCCCAATCTGAGTGCAAGGTGAAAGTGCTGCGGTCGAATAATGGAGGGGAGTATGTGTCCAAGGCCTTTGAGGAGTACTTGAAGGCTCATGGCATTGAGCACCATACTTCAGCACCTTACACTCCTCAACAAAACGGCGTAGCGGAGCGTGCCAATCGCACCATTGTGGAGATGGCAAGGGCCATGATTTATGCTCAAGATCTTAAGCTTGAGCTTTGGGGGGAGGCGGTGTCCAATGCGGTTTATACAAGGAACCGATGTCCCACCCAAGCCTTGACAAGCAAGACACCCCAAGAAGCTTGGAGTGGGATCAGACCCCACGTGTCTCACATGCGCATCTTTGGGTGCATTGCCTATGCATTGGTTCCAAGTGCCAAGACGACGAAGTTGATTGCCAAGGGCATCAAGTGTCTTTTCCTTGGTTATTGTGAGGGAACCAAAGCTTATAGGCTGATGTGTGTGGAGAGCAAGGCCATCATCAAGTGTCGAGATGTGACCTTCTTGAAGGATGGAGGAGCTGATCCCAAGCTCTTAGAAATGAGCCCAAGTGGGAGAAGTGGAGGACCAGCCCAAAAGGTGGGCACAACTCCAAGAGTGCACATAGAAGATGAAGGAGATGAAGATGAAGAGCAAGCAGCAAAAGATGAGGATTTGGTGGAGCCCAAGAAGAAGGTGGTTACACCCCCAGTGAAGAGATTAGCAACCCCTTCTCTAAGCACTTCACCAAGGGAGCAAGAGCATGATCATCCCATAGAATAGCAAGATCAGCCCTTGGAGGAGCCACATTATCCAACAAGGAACCGCAAGCCCCTTGGAGATTGGTGGATGAATCACATGAAGAACAAGCCAATGTGGCTTTCTTTGGAGATCCATCCACACTTAAGAGGTGTTGCGTTGTGAAGATGCAAGCAAGTGGGAGTTGGCCATGCAAGAAGAGTACAAGGCCCTCATTGCCAAAGGGACATGGGAACTTGCAGCCCTTCCTTCTAAGAGATCAAGTGTGGGTTATAAGTGGGTTTTCTCCACCAAAAAAGATGCTTTGGATCACATTGTGAGGTACAAGGCAAGGCTGGTTGCCAAGGGGTTTTCCCAAGTGAAAGGGGTGGATTTCAATGAGACATTTGCCCCTGTTGCTAAATTTAGCACTATTTGGTGCATTGTGACTATTGGGGCAGCCATGGACTTGGAGATGCACCAAATAGATGTGAAGATGGCTTTTTTCAACCCCAAGCTAGAGGAGGTCATCTACATGGATCAGTCCCAAGTCTTTGTGCAAGAAAGGCAAGAGCATATCAAGTGCAAGTTGAAGAAGACACTTCCCGGGTTGAAGCAATCGAGGAGAGCATGATATTGAGATATTGATGCCATGTTTGTGAGGAAGGGCTTCCAAAGAGGCCACGTTGATCACTCTTTGTACACCATGCAAAGTGGTGAGCATTTGGTGATTGTGATCCTATATGTGGATGATCTGATCCTCCTTGCAAGTAGCATGACCAAGATGCTTGAAGTGAAGGTTATGCTCAAGAAAGAGTACGAGATGAGTGATCTTGGAGAGCTCAACTATTGCCTTAGAATGGAGTTCAAGAGGGATAGGGCTGCCCACACCATCACCATGAACCAACGCAAGTACCTTGAAGAAATTCTCAAGCACTTCAACATGGAGGAATGCAAAGCCATAGGTACACCACTTGACACTCATGTGAAGTTGCCCAAGCTCACGGATGAAGACTTTGAAGACGTGAGAGCTGAAATACAAGGTGTGCCTTACAAGGCAGCAATGGGTTGTTTGATGTATGCCATGGTAGCCACAAGGCCTGATTTGGCATTTCCGGTGAGTATTGTGAGTTGTGGGCGCAAGATTACCCACCCTTGGTAATCGGGCAAACACCAACCAGGTTCTATGCCTTTATCCACTTTTTTTTAAAATATAGGGGGGTGTTGTGAGCGCAGTCCACTGTGCCTTCCAAGTAATGGATCTTTTTTGTGCTAACGTTTTCTGAGTGTCGTGGATGGCAACGAATACTACTAGAATTGCATGGGTAACTAACAAGCTGACTGTGATGAGCAAAGGTGATTGGTAATTCCTACTTTCCTAACTGTCTATCCTGTGTATAGGGTTGGCTAGGCAGTTGGCGTCATTTCTCACGTCCCTAACTATGTGAGCGAAGAACCTTTACGTTCCTTCCATGAGTGCTGAAGACTATTTTTTAGGAGGGTTGACACTTCTCTCGGAAGTTTCAACCCTACGGCTAACCCTAAGCTTAAGCTTCTCTTCTAATTCTTGACTTCTAAAGATAACTCTAGATTTTTACTCCTAAATTTAACTCTAAAATTTTACTCCTATATTTAACTCCGAATTTTTACTCCTAAATTTAACTCTGGATTTTTACTCCTAATTTTAACTCTAAATTTTTACTCCTAAATTTAACTCTGGATTTTTACTCCTAATTTTAACTCTAAATTTTTACTCCTAAATTTAACTCTGGATTTTTATTCCTAATTTTAACTCTAAATTTTTACTCCTAAATTTAACTCTGGATTTTTACTCTTGATTTTTTAACTCTAAATTTTTACTCCTAAATTTAACTCTGGATTTTTATTCCTAATTTTAACTCTAAATTTTTACTCCTAAATTTAACTCTAAATTTTTACTCCTAAATTTAACTCTGGATTTTTACTCTTGATTTTTTAACTCTAAATTTTTACTCCTAAATTTAACTCTGGATTTTTACTCCTAATTTTAACTCTAAATTTTTACTCCTAATTTTTTAACTCTAAATTCTTACTCCTAATTTTTAACTCTAAATTTTTCCTAGGTTACTATTCATTTGAACGGCTAACTAAGGGAAAAAAAATCAATGCTAATAAGGAGAAGCACCAAGCTTGATTCAAGGACTTACCTCGTCACTACCGGTGTCGGAAATGCGATCGTCCGCCCCCATGAGCCCGTTTCCATACTCCATGGTGGTCCTTGGGTTGGGGGATTTTTTCCCCAAGTTTACCGCTTATGTTATAAAAATTGTAGATCCCGTGCGACCTAACCTCTTTCTCTCCCTTCCTCCTTCTTTCCTTCTCCTTTTCTTTCCCTTTCTCTCTTTCTACACTAATACTATTCCACCTAAGCTTTGATGGGTGTCTTACAACTATAGATTCGAACCCCAAGACGTTTTAATGTCCCTCCTAACCTCTTACACAACCTTGTCTTTGTGTCATCCTAATCCTACCTCCTAATGGTCACTATGAATTCTCGAGATTTCCCTCCTAACACCTACTTTAGCTAAACCTAGGTTACTATTTATCATCTCTCTCACCACCTCTCCTATTTCATTCCATTTCCCCCTAATCCTCCTCCATTCTTGCTAGTTCGAATTGGTGTGGAGAGAGAGATAGTATGTGAGTTTTTTTTGTATGCAGGTTCTTGTTGATATCCTGGGACGTGCGGCTTCTCTTCTCCCTCCTTCCCTTATTTTTTTCTCTTGTGATCAAGCTTCTTTCCAATTAAGCTTGGCCTCTAGATTTTTAGACTTTTGAACCTATACCAAATTAAGAGATCACACAAGGACCTCGACTCCCTAGCTCCCTAACCTCTCGGAACCCAACTCCCTGGACGAGCTCGGAACCCAACTCCCTGGACCAGCCGGAACCCAGCTCCCTGCCCAGCTCGGACCCCACTCCCTGGACCAGCTCACCCCACTCCCTGACCAGCTCGGAGCCCGCTCCGTGACTGAGACCCCAACCCCGCTAACTGAGACCCCCAACCCCGGTGACTGAACCCCCAACCCCGATGACTGACTGAACCCCAGCCCCGGTGACTGACTGAACCTCAACCCCGTGACTGAATGGGGTCTGGTCCTGGGTTTTCGGTTTTTTAAGACTGGATTTTTTTCTAGGTTAACTAAGGAACTGGTTTTTGCTAACTAAGGAACTGGTTTTTGCTAGACTAATGGAGACAGAATTTTTGCTAACCAAGGAAACGGAATTTTTGCTAACTAAAGGGACTTGGATTTTTACTACACTAGGGAAAAGATTTAAAAAAAAACTCTGGATAATTTGGAACTTGACAACACTAAATCTCTTGGAAGCTAAACTCTGGACGTTTCCAAAAAGGTCTTGGAAACTAGACTTTGGAACTAAGGCTTGAGGAGGTTCAACGCTTCGCCGTGGAGTTGGTTTTAACACCAACTCTAGGACTTGTATCACTCCAGGGTTTGGAGCTTTGCCGTCCGAACCGTTTTAACACAAACTATAGGACTTTCTTAGTTCGAAGCTTTGCCGTTCCGAGGGGGGGGTCCACCAATCACGAGAGAAGTTAGAAGAAAGTGGGGAAAAACACTTAGAAAATACACCTTACAAGGTCAAAGCTTCGCCGTCCCGGGGGGGGACCACTACAATGCCGATAAGAGAAGGACAAGGTTAGTTTCCAAATAGTACCCACAACACGCATAGAACTCAAAGAATCACAAGGGGATCAGTAATAAGGCAACACTCAAAGACTAAAGGCCCCCCAAAGCGGCATCGCCAAGGTACGGTGGGGGGTTGCTCTAGGGTTAATACAATGACAAAGACTCTCAACAACAAGTTAGTTCACAAGGATACCCCAAAGATAGAAAGACTTCCAAATAACACAAGAGTATACACAACAAACACGAAGTGTGTACAAGGCAAGGTAGAAGGACCCCCAAGAACCTTCAAAGCTTGAAAATAAGCAACAATTGGAGCCAAAAGTGCTCCAAAAACACCGTAGAGGTTTCTTGGCTAAAACGCCAAAAAATCCCAACATAAGTTGGACCCACGGACCCAAAACAAGAATTGGGGGTGATCTTGAGAGAAAAATGGGGACCTTAAATAGGTTTCCAAGGCCCCACCTTCCCCTCAAGAGCTCTAAAGTAACCTTATCAACTTGGATTTTCATCCTCATCTTCAAAGATTTTCATCCTAATCCCTAAAAAACTACTTTTACCTATCTACGCTGGACCAACCTCCTAACTTTTGGAGAATTACTCCAATCATCAAACGGATTACGCCATTGGCTCCAGATCGCCGTGTTTAGTCCAAGACCCCTTACCCCCCGTACCGAGGACAAAAAACCATCGTAAGCTAATTTAGTTTCAAAAACTAAACCGTAGTAAAATCTTAGATATTGGGGGTCTCCTATTTTGAGAAATGTAAATAGCTTAGGGTCTCCGGTAGGTGTGAGGGAGTCGGAAAAGACTCTTGGTTGACTTCGTTCCGCCGTCGTATGGTCCCAGAATGCCGGTCAACGTGGCAGGGACCCCGCCACGTGATTAATTCTCGAGGAATCTCGCCGGTTCGGGTACTTGCCGCTATCGGAATGTTGCGAAACTTCACGGAGCGCATTATTAACATAAAACAAACTAGTCTAATTTTTAGTGAGATTTTCTGGCAACCTGGGTAATTTCCATGAAATTCCCGTTGGAGGTTACCAGGGTTGACCACCCGCAAAAGGTTCTTCTGCAAGTCGGAAGATGACGGGATTTTTCACAGGACCTCTCATGGGGTCACATGAAGGATGTGCAGGTGCGTTCCCGTACCTGGCACAATTGGTCAGTGGAGATGAATTGGCCATCTCCTTAAGTTTATTGATGGTGCAGGAATCTTTTGTAGATAGAAGAATCTTGGCGAATCGATTTCGTCGTTGGACTCCTGGCATGGGATTTACCCTAGGACACCATCCTTGGGCTGTAGATTCCTCCATGGCCCGATCTTGCGTCAGTGGCTCCTGCATGCTAACAATCGGGGTTTGGAGAATTTCTAAACCTAACTCTAGGACCCGACCTAGTGGCCTCGTTGTGGATCCCTCAGACCGACTTAGCCATGAATTGCCACATTCATGGTGGGATTTAGCCCTTTTGGGCCTATGTGACTTGAATCCTACAAATCCACCCGTTTCGTTGTTTCTACCTATTTTTGGGCCCGGTTTGGTGGGATTCTAAGTCTAAACACAAATCTAGACCAAATACTATAATGGGTATGTTACAACCCTATTTTGGTTCTACACTCTTTTTATGGCTTTTTGTATATTTTTCTTAACTTTAAATTGCAAATTTCCAAAAAAATAATTCTACGAGTCCCAAGTGACAAATTGGGAGCTCACATGAGTCAACACATGTCCAAGTATGGCCCAAATCATTGAACAGCGGTCAAGAGGATGATGAGGTACCTTCAAGGCACACTAGAATTGAAGTTGCAACTTAAAGGTGCTCATGTGACCTTGCATGGCTTTTGTGATGCAGATTGGGCTGGTATTGAAGGGGATAGGAGATCCACCACCGGCTACGTGTTTAGGCTTGGAATGGGTGCCATTTCATGGAACTCAAAGATGCAGCCCACCATAGCTCTTTCTACAACGGAGGCGGAGTACATGGCCATGAGCCAATGCACAAAAGAAGCCATTTGGCTAAGGCAAATTTGGGCTGATGTTGGCCTTGTCCAAGAGGGGAGCACACAAATCTTGTGTGACAACCAAGGGGCCATTGCTTTGGACAAGAATCCCACCCACCACTCCCATATAAAGCATACTAATGTGCAACACCATTTCATTTGTGAACAAATGAAGTTTGAGGTGATTGAGCTCAAGTATGTGCCTACCCAAGCTATGGTTGCTAATGTGCTGACCAAGGCCCTTGGGAAGCCACAACACCAAAACTTGATTGAGAAGATGGGCCTTCGAGCCTTTGACCACTCTCAAAGTGGGAGTGTTGAAGAACATGTACATATTAGTGTAGAGCATGTACATTCAGCCCTAGGAGTAGGATTAGACTCTTAGTTAGACTTAGAGTATACTGGGCATTGCTTGTAGTCAAAGGCAGCCCATTGTGGTTAGTTATCCTACAAGGTTTGTGGATAACTAGTGAAAGGCTTCTACCTTATGTTCAGCCCACTCATGGGCCTTGGTATCTTCCTACCATCTAAGTAAAGTCTTTCTTCCATTCATACCTTTGTAATCTCAATAGATTTCGGTGATTAGGCATCAGTTAAAAAAGATCCATTGCTTGGAAGGCACAATGAATTTACGCTTAGACACCCGCTAGGATGGATACAATTCCATAAGAACCTAGAACCTAGTTGTGTATGCCTATTTACCAAGGGTGGATAAATAAGCGCCCACACCTTGCAAAGGAGAAAAAATCACATTCCAAGCTTTGGTTGGAACTTGTTCTAGCCTTGGTTGGAAATAGTTGCACCCTACAAGTTGGAAATTGATTCATGCCTCATTGATAATGGGTGGTTCTTCTATACCCTACATTGGAGAAGAAACATCCACTACAAACTTCAATTGAAAAGCCATGGATGTATGCAAATCTAGGATTAGCCAATAGGGACTAGCAATGACAATGATTCCAAATCCCTATATAATTTTGTATTTATGTAAGGAATGTACACTACTTTGAGAAAAAATATTCTGCAATTGCTTATAAGGGCCTCTTTACATGTGTCGGACATTAAAAAAATTTCATAGCGGATGCTACAAGGAAAATAGCCATTGCACTTTCATGAGAACCTAGTGGGTGGGAAGGGATACAATAAGAAATCCACACGTATTAGATTTTCTCAAGATTGATTAGCCTTCACCAATGGGGATGTTCACCAATATCGATTGAAAATGGAGCTCCTCCTTTTCCGTTGCCCACCCTCGCAAAACAATTGGTTGAGGGAATTTTGTCTTATTGCTTGTATTAGGCGGAATTTTGCCCACCCAGCCAACATATATGCCCACCCTAATTCCTTCCATTGCTCAAAGCCTCTTCAAATTTATAGTAGATTACAAGTATAATGTCCAACACCAATAACATAGAAACCAAAGCATCCCAGTACAATGTATATAGAATACTGCATGTGCCCGATTTATTTGCAGCAACCAACAAGTCAAGATGAAGCTATCAATGTTGGTAAGCATGTTGTTCCTTGATAGAATCAAGCTCTAGCACTTGTGTGAATGTCATCTATCCTATCTTTTGAGCGGATAGGATAATAATAAACTACTCACATTTCCTGAAAATCACACATAAATTACAGAAGGGGTACACATGTCATTTTTGCATTGGTTGTTGAATTTTTACACAAATTTTGAAAGGAGTACACGTGTCATTTTCTCATGAATATGAATTTTTTGAGAGGAGTACACATGTTGATTTTTGTTTTTCTTTAAACTTCAAAATTTCCATTCCAAAAAACCATAAGAACTATAGAACACAAGAATTAGCAAGAAGCTTTGGCATATATCGTCTTGCAAACTCTTGCATTCATATGGATAGAAACTGAGCATTGTGAGCAGCTAACTGGGGGATCACATTAATCATACTACACAATTAACACAAAAAACTTCGCCCAATCTTCTTTCATGTAAGCTTTCATGCTTGTGGTATTAAACATAATTCTTTCCTCTCCACCACGTCAAAATCCTTGACCTTGCGACAACAATCCAAAAATTGAAAGTTTGGCTCTAATTTCATTTGATCTTCCATTGCAATTCCAGATAAGAAAACATGTGCTAGATAAATCCTTAGGAGAAACCTACATAGAACTAAAAACAATCAATTTCTCATACGTGTGGAGGGATCAACCTCAAGTCTGGAGTAAAAAGACATAATACTCTTCTATAGCAATTTCATTTCAAGCACAAGATAAAGCCATTCCTTGACCTAAATATATTCAACTTCAACTCTATGGTACGAAGAGAAAATACTCTTCTATAGCAATTTCATTTCAAGGGGACATGAGCTTGCCATTTTTCTTGACCTACAACACAGTGTGTTTGCGAAGACATAACTGAAATCGAAACGGAAAAGTTTTCTAATCCTGTGCAACAACAAACTCAACACTTCACAATTGATGAAGAAATCAATGCAAGAAATCAAGCAAACATTTAATAGGAAGAAGTAGCAATTGCTTTGCTTGTATCTTGTTCTTTGCCAATCATCATCCTCTCCAACACTGAGATGTTAGCAGAATCACAAGGAGTTGACGCTCATCAGACTGACTCATGGCAAACTGAATGTGATAACAAGGAAAAGTCAACAAATCCTAAAACCTAATCTTCTCAATATTTGAGATTGTCTCTGAGCGCGACGCGATCACGGTGATTATTTTTTTAACCCCTAAAGGACCATTGTTCCTTCGGGGAAAAATGAGATTTTGGATAGGTACCTACAGGCTGAATTTTTGTCCTGAATTTTTTACACATTTTATGAAGACAGAAAAATTGATTGGCTTTATGAAAATATATAATTTTTTTGCCAATAGTGCCCAAGAACAAAAGTTATGCCCAAATAAGCTCAAAACAGGGGAGAGCAGGCAACAATAAAATTTGCAAAATTTTGAGTTTTCTTTTCTTTTTTTTCCCTCATAGATTATATTTTTGTCTGTATGTTAAGCTTTGATTCATTTCATTTGGATTTGTTGTGAGAAAATTTTGGACAATCTTGTTTTTTGGGCAATTAGAACATCTTTTTGAAAAAAATAACTTGTAGAATTCATTTCTAAATGCAATTTTTGCAATTTTTAAAAACAAAAATTATGCATGGTTCAGTTTGCTTTCTAGAAAAATCTCACCATTGGAATTAGTGCATTTTATTTTTGTCTAAAAAATAATATTATTTTAGATTTTCCTTCTATCTTGGACCTACTTCTACTTAACAATTTTTTAAAGGATAGAAAAGATATCAAATTTTTCTTTCCTAGGCTCTCAACTCAATTCTCCACTATAAAGATTTAAAACTCAAAACTCCATAGTGCAAAAGACTGAAGTTAAAAACATTCAAAGTCAAAAAATTGAGTCCTGCAATGTACTGGAAAAACTTGTTTTTTTCACTTTAAACGCAGATATCTTGCAATATACTGTCAAAAATTCTGAAATTTGTTCCACACATTCTCATACTAGTTATTTGTAAGATCCCACTTTTAGATGTGCAAAAAAAACAATTTTCAAACTTTTTTACGCTTTGCTATAGAAATGGCAGTTTTGAGAGTTTTTGGGCAAAAAAAAGGTCTTGGTCGTTTAGGGGTTAATATGAAATCAAGATTGATGACATGCCAATTTTTTCCAATGGAGATCAATGGTCGGAGATTTTTCCAATCGGAGGGAGGTGGCAAGGTGGGGTTGCTTGCATCTTTTGAGGGGATAATGGTCAAAAGAACTACAATTGATTTTCATTGTAGATTTCTTTTATTAACTTTTATTATAGTGATTTTTCCACTTGCAAAGGTATTGTTATTGGACTATATAATGTATGATGCAACCATTACTTCCTAATATTCTATTGAATGGAGTTTGAGTGCATTCCTCTCCGTAGTACTTATAGAGATACGTAGGTATTTTGAAGCTTGCAATTTATTGGCAATGAGGTTGAGAATTTTGAGTCACCTGACATACGAGCACCATTGCTATCCACAAGGGCCCCAATTGTTGACTACACCTACCCCCAAGGGCCTTCCACCAAGTCCAAAAGCTTTCTAATGAGCTCAAGAAATATTCCAATTAGACCATGATGTTAACTTACCACTATTATCTCCATTTTTGCTAAAAAATCAAAATAGAATGAGTGTTTTTAAAAATATTATGACTTTTATAAAGCGTTTATTTAGAAAAAAATACATTCCATTTAGCTGCTATTAATTATAGAAAAATGGATATGCATCTAAGAATCTAAGATGTAGATTATAGTATAGAAAAATATCAAAAAAACTATTTAAGTATAAACTTCAAAATAGGAAACTAATGATATTTTAGTAGGTGATAGGAGATGATATAATTTGTTTGTTAAGGGTTAAAATCTTAAATCTTAACCCTTGAAGGTCCTTGCATCCCAAAAAGTTGATGCACCTTGGTCCAACTTGATAGTTGTATGTTTCAAAGCATCTATTTTTTATCTTGCTTCAAATTTAGGAAATTAATCTTAGTAAATTATATTTCTACTTTTGAGGAGAAATTTTGAATAATAAAAGATTCAATGAACTATAGTAATTAAAATTCTATATGTTAGAATCCAAATAACACAATTTTAAGCACAATCTTATATGTATTTTATTTGTGACTTCTTTTTCAAATATGATTGTCAAATTATAATTTTTAAATAATAAGAGAAAATAATTAAAAATATATATTAAAAAAATTAATTAGTTTAAAAATTATCCATGGAATAAATGTAGTCATAAAGAATAATATGAAAACTTTTCAAGTAACAATTTGCTTTTTTAAACCCAAAACACCCATGGTGATGACACACATTCAAAATCACTATTATCAAGCTAAATTTAGCCTTTATAAAATTGATTTATAATATTTTGATAATTTTCTTGTTCAAATGAACAGTTTTTCTACAGAAGAAAGTTACAAACCTAATAGAAAATCTTTGTATTGATAGGTAGCCTATAGTCTTATGTAACAAAAAAATTATATTGAAACTTGAATATGATTTAACCTCTAACGTCCCGTTGTCCCCTAGAGGGACAAAATGGATTTGGGGCAAGCTCTTGTGGTCTCAATAATTGTTTTGATTTTTTGAATTATTTGTGTGAAGATAGAAAAAAACATTAGCTTTATAAAAATATAATTTATATTTCAACTGGAGCCCGGGAGCACAAGTTATGGCACAGAAAGTCCTTTTTTTAGTTTGGCGGATAGAAAAAAACTTCAAAAAAACTTAAAGTAAAAGAATTTTAAATTTTGTTTTGTACAGATTATATTTTTGTGTACATGGGAAGCTTTGATTCATTCCATTTGGATTTGTTATGTGAAAGTTATGGACAATCTTGTTTTGGAGGCAATTAGAGCATCTTCTCGAAAAAATAACTTGTAGGATTCATTTATGACCTCAATTTTTTACAATTGAAAAAAAAAGAGTTACACAAGGCTAAGATTTTGTGCTAGAACAATCTCATTGTTGAGATTAGTGTACTTCAATTCCATCTTAGAGCTATTAATAATTTAGCTTTTTCTTCAATCTTGAACCCACTTCTACTTAACAATTTTTTAATGAGTAAAAATTAAGTGTGCTTTTTTTTAAATTTTCTTCCTAAACTCTCAATTTAATTTTTTCTCATATAAAATTAGAAATTCACAATCAATACATCAAAAATTATAAGTTAAGAAGGTTCAAAGCCAAATAATGTAATTGAGCAACATACAAAAAAACTTGTTTCCTTTATTTGAAGTGCAAATATCTTGCAATCTACGCGGTCAAAGTTTGTAAAATTTCTTCTACACATTCTTATACTAGTCTAATACAAGATTCTATGGTTAGATATGCTAAAATAACATTAAATTTATTTTTTTGCTCTTTGCTATAGAAATGACAGTTTTGAGTAGTTTTTGATGGAAAAGAGGCCTTGGGACTTTAGCGGTTAAAAGGCTAAATTGAACTTAGAATCAAAATTTGACCATGTAGCAATAGAGTTAGTTTTGTAGGAGCTAAATAATTTCTTTAAGGTTGTTTTTGTATTTAATATTGTGATACTATAAACATTGATTGCATTACTATATTGAAAGACACCTTCATACTATAGAATGGAGTGTGTATGAAAATTAATTCATATTTTATTATACAATGTAGATTTTATAGGGCTATAAATTAAAAAAATTAGTACAATGATCTTGGCAAAAGTTACAAGGATGAATCTCTTAAAATAAATTGTGGTATTTGAGATTTTGGTCAATTTGCAGAAGGTAGCCTCTTTACTTATTTATGCACACATATTAATTTTGGAAAGTATATTTTTCTTAAAAATCTAATAACATAATTTGTATATATAGAGGATTTTAGATATATTTTTTACTCTTTATTGACAAAAAATTCTTAAAGTTTTCTTTTGTCTACATTGATAGACCAGTAAAAGACCATCAAATGGAATTTTTTTGAGGTCATTTGAGGTTATAGTATAATGTTTCATCTTGTAAGCTACTATGTATAAAATTGCATTCATTTTTATTTTTATTTTTAAGGTTTTTTTCTATATTTTTATTATAAAACAATCCACCATTTGGATTATAGTTATAGTCATCTTATAAAATTTAAGTGGTCATGCAAATGATGTTATTTAGAATTTTAGTGATTTTAATAATAAGGTATACAAGAGTTTCAATAACTCCTTAGGGACCAAGGAATAGTCCAAATTTTCAACATTGTGAAGATATCTCATAAATAAAGGTTGATTCAAAATAATAATTTAATTTGGTTTATAAGTAAAAGTTGAAAAATATGATCTATAGATATTATTCATATGATTATAACTACTATTTAAGTAACCAAAAAGTTCAATTATAATTGAAACCCAAAATTAAATTTTCCATCTACACTTGATTGTAGATTGAAAGTGTTTAATTTTCACAAAAATAGATAAAATTTTCTAAGTTCAACATGCTAAGTTCTAATTATGATGATTTTCTTAAGATTCTTATTTTACTTATTTTTCAAGTTGCTTTTGATAGGTCAATTTTGAATTGGTAAAGTTAGTTTTTTGTAGTGAAACATATCTAAAATCCTTGTATCATAAATTATTTGTAAAAAGAAGTTTGAAAAATCCATATTGTGTAGTACAAAAGATTTGCACCTCTTTTGAACAGGAGAATGCTGCTGCATGAACGTGGAGCATAGAGCAAGGATTTAAAGTAATTTTTTTTTAATTTTAGAGTTGAGAAATGTGAAGACCTATGACTGTGATTGTTGAGGACCTAAAACCGTGCAAAAAATAGGTGCATTCAGTTTGAGTGGATGCCAAGCCAAAATAATTCAATTAATATAATTTGACTCTTTGAGTCCTCTATATTGTATGTAATGTCCATATTGAACTTGTTACACGATAGAAATATAAAGAATACTTTAGTTTGAATTAAAAATCAATGAAATAAAAACAAGCATTGACTATATGAGTCTTCCTATCAAAATCTAAGTTATGGTGAACTAATCAAAACTAAAACCTAGTAGATGAAGATAAAAAAGGAAGTCCATAGATTTGTCAATAGACTCAATACTATGTACTAATGATGTGTATCGCTAAAAAATTTTAAAGTGTATGTATCCTTAAATGAAGTTGTTTGTTTTATTTTGTTTGTTTATTTGTTTGTTGCTGTGAGATCTCCACAATTGTGCATCCTCAATTACATTCTTAATACTATGAGAAAGTTTTCTATGAAGAAGGGGTGCACGGACTTTATTTTATGGCGTTTGGACTCACAATAAAAAAGATACAAAATTTTAAAGTTTCTATGAATTAAAAAATTAGAAAATTACTTTTGTTTTTATTTCATTATATTGTGGCAATGACACACGGCTACACTAGTATAGTTTGAAATGGCATTTATATTATGTACAAATAATTAAAAGTCAACTATAAATCAGGTATTTTTTTGAAGATGTCCTAAGTATGTGGACCTTTCACTGTGATTTCACACTTTAGTCAAAAGCTTGTTGAATTCTTAAAATTTTAGCATTCCATATGTTTTGATACAATGCATCCCATGAATCAATTTGCCTTTACACAATTAGTCTCAATGGTTTGCATAGTAAAGGGAACAACTCTTCATACTAATGAAGTCTTAAAGCACAACTCAAGCTACTATTTATTAGATTATAGAGATTTAAAAACAAGGTACATGCAAAATATTTTATATATATTTTTGCCACTTATAGTATCTTATAAAAATTGCTTTGATAGGTTTAAATAACTTGGATCCTACCAAATATAGCAAAGTTGACTTGTTTGGTTTAAATCCTTGTGGTGTAGGTTGTTTTTAATACCTTATGTATATGGATTTTTTCCTCAACAAAAACATGTGATCACTTAAATAGCTTTGGTTCCATTTAGAAATACTTGAGTCTCAAATGTTTGGTTTACTCTTTTATACATTATGCACATTGATAATATTAATAAGTAATGACTTCCTTCATTATAAACTAAATTATATCTCTGCAATTGTTTAGCCATGATATAGATTTGGATGACATATGACTAATTTAATTCCACCATCAATTACCTTTATTTTTATCGACTATTAGATCATTGACCATATTATTTGATTGAATATGGTCTTTTTGTGAAATTGAAGGTGAGGTATGATTGAAGTTAACAACAAAAATTTAAGATTTATTGCATCTTGACTAAAACTATTTTAAAGTTTGAAGCATTTATTAACTTCAAGATACAAATCTATAAGTCTCTGAAGCAACTAAAATTTAATTTTTTCTTAAAACAAACAAAAATCAATTTGTAGATTCAAAATCCAATGCAATGACAAGAAGGTTAATATTGACTACAAGAAAGGAACCTTGGCATCCAAAAGACTTTTGTCAAAAATTACATCATTTTAAAGAACATTAAAATAAATTCTCCAAGCCATTCTAGCATAGTCAAAGTCCAACCTGTTAAATTCATTCACCAAATCTCAAGCACTAAGATAAATGAAGTCAATGATTTGATCTTATTACAGTGGAGTCCAATAACCTTACAAATTGCCTATAACATAAAATAGAATTAGCATTTTTTGTCTTGCATAAGTAAGATTTGGTTTGTACGCAATTCCAATCAAGTATACTAATTTTCAATTTTCAAAAAATAAAACTCCATTTTTAGTGAATTGTTTGATTTGTTTCATTTTATATTTTTAATTTTTTACAATAATTGATTGAAAAACATTGGTGATGAATTTTAAAAATTGATTGCATAGATATGTAGGAAACATCCAATACATATGTCTTTCCTTCAACAAGCATCTCTATAAAAGTTTCAAAATTTCTTCTATAGAATTTTTAATGTTCTTCTCTCAAAAATCCAAAATGCCTAAATTTTGTAAATGAATATTTCTATATGAATTAGATTTTGGCAAATCAATTGTACTGTTATGTCCAATTGTAAAAAATTAGTTGCAGTGTGAAGGTCAAATAGCAAAATCTAATTACAATAAAGTGATATATATTTTCCTAAATTTAGGCATGTCACCTCAAGAATCAAATATCTATGGAAGAAATTCTAAAACTCTTTTGGAGATGCTTATTGAAGGAAATATGTGAGTACGGATGTTTTCTAAATATTCATGCAATCAAATTTTTTAAAGTTCATCACCAATGTTTTTCAATCAATTATCATATAAAACCATAAAACTTGAATGAAACAAATCAAACCAAAAATTCATCCAAAATGGAATTTGAATTTTCGAAATTGAGAATTGATATGCTTGATTGGAATTGTATAAGAATAAAATGTTATTTATGCAAGACAAGAATGACAATAGTATACTATATAATGCAAAAAAATTTGAATGGCACAATAGGCAGTTTGTACAAATATTGGACCTGACTGTTCAATTGCACTTTTTGTACTAAAGCTCCATCTCAAGTGTTAGATCCATTTTTATACCATTTCAAATAATCTTTCATTAATTTAAATTTCGTGGAAAAATATGCAATTCTTTAGCCTTTTAGACGTTGTCATTGGTGCTCATTGAACTCTACTTTGCACCAATAGGTACACTTAACAAGTTGTCAACCACCAAAATTCTACTCAAAATTTAAAAAAAAAAAAATAATAATTTTATTTTTCTTTGTATGTTCACTTCATCAACACAATACCAATTTCTCTTGTTAGGTCTTCTAAGAGATTTCAAGTTCTATTGATCATATAAAACTAATATTTTTATATATATAATAATATTGTACCAACATGTACTTTTATATCATTGTCAGCCTCCCACATTTTTTTACTTTAATAATCTTTTTTACTAACTCTTACTGCAATCTTTTGTGAATAATTTGTTAACAAGTATCCTTGGAGCTTGCAATTTTAAATTTTTGAATACAACTCTAAAGACTCAAAATGCAATTGCAAAGTTCAAATTTTCTTTTTAGTTTTAGGTATTATATGTATGCATATATTTATTTTATTATCACTTTAAAAAAAATTGCAACAAGAACTTAGACTTTGTAGAGACCTAGTTGGCATTAGCAATGTCCCTATAGAAATTACCTTGCAACTTTTTGCAAAAGAATATTTGCTTTGTTTTGTTTTCTTAAATTTATAATAGAATTGTAGCTATATTTGGATGCCCTTTGAGACCTCGTCGGCACCGATGGTATTCCAAGGGGTCCCTGGGTGTAGCTGGAAAAAATGAAAAAAATGATAAAAAATAAATAAATAAAAAATTCATTTTTTTCAGTTGCACCCAGGGACCCCTTGGATTACCGTCAATGCCGACGAGGTCTCAAAGGGCCTCCAAGTATAGCTGCAACTTTTTAATTTAATTTTTAAAATTTTTATTTAAATAAAGTTTGTAGCTGTACACAAGCCCCCCTAAGACTACCGTTGGTAACGACACTATTCTCATGGGACCCTAGGTGTAGTTGTTGTTTTCTAAAAAATGTTTCTAAAAATTATTTTTCAAGATTATTTAGTTGTTTTTGTAAAAATACTACACAACATTTAGAGACTTGAGGTGTAATTGTTGTTCTTTCTTTTTTTTTTGAAACAAATGGTGAGATTTTGAAAAAAATAAGAATACATTTGAGACTGATTTTCTAGGAAGGGTCACTAGATTGAAGGTAGGAGGAAAGAATTTCCGCCTAGAGGTATAAAGCCCGCCACTATAGAATACACTATTTGAACATAAAATATTGCTAATTTTAATTTGTTTGAAGGCATGATGGTCATTACCACACTCGTCAATGAAGGTAAAAATGTGAATTTTACTCTCCATTCTTGTATAAATTGTGTCCCTTTAAGCAAAGAGGGAGATTCTAATGGAGTTGATAGTTTTACTAGTGATGAATAATCTGCATCTAGCGCACCAAATTTGCCTTAAGATAGTAATCTTTAGAAGGTCCTAAGTTGCATTTAGGACATGAATGCAAGGAAAATATGTACCAACATTGTCACACTTTCTAGGAGGAATGTCAATGAAAGGTGCCCTTTAGGAAAGTGTAATTGTTGTTTTGAAGTAAATAAATAAAATACAAAACCAACTATTGTTTATGGAGGTTGTATTTTTTGTCAAGGACTCATAAAGATGACGTCTTTTTCAACAATAATCCTATAGTGAAGGTCTAACTATAGTTGCAACTTTCAGTTGCAAATATATGTGATTTTTTTAATGATTTTAATTTTTTCAATTTTGTTTATAGGACTATGGGCCCTTTAGGAATCCTATTGGTATTGATAAGCTCTCTACAATCCTAGATTCTTACAACAAGTTTTTAAGTTTTTAAAATTTGATATTTTTGTTTTTGTTTTTTGGACAAGAATATTGAAGGATCCCAGCCTTGTAGGAACCTTGGTCAATATTGACAGGTATTTTTGAAGATTGTGTTCTAAGAACAATTTATCTTTGAATAAATTTTTTTCTTGAAAAATGTTGTTGGTTCCAAGTTTCATAGTGCATTATTTGGCACTTGCAACATCTTTACTTGCAACATTAGTATTCAAAGATAAAGTATATTGCTTTTTGAAATTTTTGTGTTGCAATGCCATGTCTCTTTTGTATACCTTTTTGAACAAATAAAAATCCTTACAAATGATTTCAACATTTTTTTTCCTATTTTGTAGTCTCCTAAAGTAGCTTGTCAACATGGACATTTTCCCTTCTTTGAAAGGTTGGAGATGAACAATTTTATTTTAAATTTATTTTAAATTTTAATTATTTAATACATATGAATAAGTTTTTGTTGTCTCTAGTACAAGTTAAAGTAAGACTCCAGAGTGCCAAAAAGAAAAAATATTTTATAAAGAAGATGTAAAAAAAATGATTGTTTTACATTTTTTTGAATTTAGGGGGTTTTCCAACAATAACTACATTAGATGTTTTTTGGGAGGTCTAGAGGGCTGTTTTAGGCCCGTTTTCCCTATTGTTCCTGTCCAATGAAAGAATGGCTTGCTGTTAGAAAAATAAAAATTATAAAAATAATAAAAAAATAAAAAAATAGTTCTTAAAATGATAAAAGAAGTTGGAAAAAAATTTATTTTATTTTTATTTATTTTTTAGATGGCCAAAGTTTGGCCACGTTAAACTACAGCAATGGCATTGCTCTCTTGTTCCCGTAGCCATGATAACTCAGAGCCCTCTAGACCCTCAAAATCTCCTCTAATGGGAATGTTAAATTGTTGATAAGTACTATGTGGCTACAATGTTTTAGAAGTGCTGTTTTAGAGAACTATACTTTTGTTTTATAAATATTTGGTATCTTTGTGACCCACAAAATATATTTTGGTGCCAACAAATATTCATTTGGAGTTAAATAGTTGGAACAATAACTTTCTATTAGATGATATTTCTTAATATTACTTTTTAGTATTAAATGAAAATATTTTTTTTTTGAAAACAATGTTTATATCTATGAAACATATGGAAGATGTTGACTATCCAAAGTCTTGAAAGATGTAAGGATGATGCCAAAATTCATCATTATCAATGACTTTTAACCTCAACCTTGCTAACTAAGTGAACATTGATTAATTTTTTCCATGGCCTTTGTTGTATTTTGATGAATACAGATGATTTATTTTAAAACTTAAAAAGGTATTTAAAAATTAAAGAAACTTAAAAGAATTTAGAAAGTAAGCCTATATAAGCCTTTATAGTTTGAGGTGGGTCAGATTTATCTAAATTCAAGCATATTCAAGTATTCAACTGCGTCAAAGTCAAATGTCCAAGTTCATCCATTTCATCTAAAATCTTAATAATCCAACATATGCATTGAAACTTAAACAAATGCCAAAGACCATGAAAAAATTGTCCAAACTTCTTGAATCTCATCCTACTCCATTCAAAGTCTATCTAAAATCAAGAAACATATATTAAGTAGTTAGCTACATGATAACAACAATACTTTGCAACAATATATTTATAATTTAAAATGAAACAAAATACCAATACATATTGAATGTGGGATCATTTCTAAAATATTTTTGTGCCTATTTCTAACAAATGCTAACAAAAATGTTCGAAAAGAGAGTCCAATGGACAAATTTAAAGTAATTTATTATATTTTGAAGTGATATGTTGCCTCAATGCAAGAGTTGATCTTTACATTTATATTTCTATAGTAAACTTTGATGAGCTTAAACATATTTTTGAAAGCAACTTATTGAGTTGTTGAAGTAGCAAAGTAGTTAATCATTACTGCCTCAATCCCACTGAAAAACTCCATGAAATTGGTTTAGGGTTTGTACCACTAAACCACTCCATATATTGATTTTGATCATTGAGCAAGAAAACTAGAATTCAAATCACATGAGTATCTACTCCACCCTTTGTTTCACATGGCTTTAACAATCAACAATCAAAATTGCTAAATGAAACCTTTTTAGTGGTACAATTTCTAAACCAATTTAGAGGTTCTGAGTGGGACTAAGGGAATATATCCGCTAACTCTAACATTTTGCGAATGGTGAATATAAAGGTTGTCTATTTTATACCTCATATTTATAATTGTTTTTCTATTTCAGATTTAAAAAAAGACACTACTTTATTCTTGTCTTTTATGGTTTTATCCATTTTGTGCTTAAATGTTTTTTTTATTGCATTAAGTGGATGTGATTCATAGTTAGAGCACCTTCTTTATCAAGAAACAAATATACCAATATATAATGACCAAAAAATTTGTGTGTATAAAATCACATTCAATAATTGCAATAGTTAGTTTTGTTTTTTTAATCTAAAAACCATCCAACACGGGTTTAGGATTCACTGTGACATTTCTCGGAATTTTTCATTTACATTCATTGTTTGCATTGAAAAATTGATTGCCACATAGATCACTAGAAGACTAGGTTCAATTTTTTATTTTAGATATTATGAAATACCTTATTTTCCACGGTCTTAGGGCATCAACAATCCACGGTCATAGGTACAATTTATTAGAAAAATCTCAAAATATTTTCAAATTTGCCAAAAAAATTGGTCACCTTTTAGGTGCAAAAATAATTCTCAACAAACATTTAGTTTCCCGCTCGGGTTTTCAGCTCCACGTTGAACGCTCCACGCTCCACATACTAGCTTCGTTGCTTTTGAACATAGACCAAGAGTTGGTTAAAAATAATAATTGCATATTAAATCTTTGTTTGATTTCAAACTTCTACTCTTTGCTTGAAGATGTTATTGTCTTGCAATGATTTTTCCTTCATTATCTATAAAATGAAGTATGAAAAGAACATGTTAAAATCAACAATATTCTTATTCATTTGACTGAGAATCGCTTTACATGAGTAGGAAGATTGGTGGCAAGTACATTTCTTTATTGTGATTGGTCACATATGCAAGTGAAATTTTGCACTAGAAAGGCATGATAAAAGTAGCTCATGTGTCGTATTGCAGGCAACAAAATTCTCGCGGAGATTTTGGCTAGAAGGTACTTGCAACACAACACAACACTTCTCCCGCAGGATTTTGGATTCTTATGAAACTTCATGGGATCCACCACTTTGTCCGACAACCTGCCTCGTGAGTAATACACATGTGGACTAATTTTCCAAATGTTGAGAGGCTGGAAGAAGACCAGTTGCCTTTCCAGCTTCCTGCAGGTCTATAATGTGAAGCACCTCTTCAGGCAAAAAATTAAAAAAAGAAGAAAAAAGAATCAACAAGTGAGATCCAAATTCACCCAGTCATGATAAATCATAGGAACTTCAAACGTACATGCAAAATTTGTACTTGAGAGTCACCCAAAAAGTTTAAAAAATGCACAGAATGCATGTGTGCCGACATGCACCTTGACTTGGGAGCATTGAGAAGCACAAACACGAACCCTACTGCCTGAGACTCAACTTAAATATGCCCTAATTCACTGCACTCAAGAAAGGTGGGTTCATGGTCACATATATGATAAATTATGAACATTTTTCTTGTGAACATTTCTCTATTCTGCATAGACTACGGGTTTTTTTCATAGACCACATTTTTGCTAGTGCTGGAGAGATTCTCAGAATATAAGAAATTTTGGATTTCATGTCGTGGTGGTAGGCTTCCCTAATGTGCTGCATACCGGTGCCTAGTATTCCTCGGGACACGGACATGCTCATGCTGGTCAATTCGACAAAGTCACTTCAACATATCATTTTACCACCACATCACTGCAACCATGTTGACTGGCCCATGAGCACCTTTTGTTAGATTTTCATTTTTTTTCAGGTAAAATGAAGACACAGAATTGCAGGACCTACACTTTTTGATAAGCCGGTGAAACAGAGACAAGCTTCTGTTTCTTTTGGAAGATTTGTTAAGACAGGCAATCAGAAGTACTGTATAGTCAGGTCCAAGAATCTTATGATTTAAAAAAGAAATTCACATGTATATATTCTTTATGATGATGGTCAAGTATTCTTCCCTACACTTCCAATGCAATTTGCGGCATGAAAATTTGTCCATTTTTGAGTATGTTTAAGATTCTTGAAGTTTATGAACTTTTTGTTGAATCTACGTGAGCACAAAATTCATAAGATTGTCAGTGTAAGGTGGGGGTACCCAAAGTTCCAAGAACTTTGTGCAAGTTGAAGCAATGCGTTGAACTTAAAATCTTAGACAATAGGGACGTATGTGAGCGCTTTTTTACCCACCCGTGGTAAATCAGCGTGCACAACCAGGTTCTAGTTCTATGTGAATTTTTATCCTAAAGGGTGTCTAAGCGTTGGTCCACTTTGCCCTCCAAGCAATGAATCTTTTGTAGTATCTAAGTGACTCAAGTAGTAGAATGAACTCAAAACATAGGATTAAACTGGTTTTAATTGAGGCTTTTGGCAATTACTAAGGACACTGTGGTTTTCCCATTAAAGTTAGGTCAGACCCTAACTATCCATCCTAACTTGTAGAGCACTCTTTGCCCTTTCCAAAAGTGTAAAGATCACCCCAATCCGACTCTCCTAGTGAAAGTTATGGAGGGATGAAGTTTGGACCGCTCATTGGTTCGTCCAACTTCATCCATGTTTTTTGAGAGGTCTAACTATTGAAATGAGGTGAAACTTCACGTATGAGTTTTTGATGGTTACTTATATCAATATTCTAAGTTTTGTTTAACTTGGATGATTACCCTAAGTTTTCATCCAACCTTAGTCTAAGACTTCATCCTTTGATAATCTCCTTGTTTTTAACTTGTTTTTTCTTAGAGTTCAAATGATTATGGAAAGCTCTAAGGTTTTTCTTTGAGTTCCTAATTCTAACTTTCTAATCTTACTTTGTTGCTTGTCTTAATCTCATTAATCCTTCTTCATTTAACCTTTGGTTTAACTTTTAGAATTTAACTTTTTTGAGAATTGAATTGAGTTACTCTTGTAGCTCTTCCTTCTAGCTTTTCAAAATGTTCTTACTTTAAGTAATTGGAGTTCCCTATAAAAAGATATCAATAGATGAAATTTTAACCACTAATTGGTTATTTAAAACTTCATGCATTAATCTCTCCTAATCTAAAACTTAGAATTAAATTCTAATTTTTGTTCTAAAATGTAGATTCTTAATTCTATCTAAGTTTTAAGTTTTGTTCCTAAATTTTAAACCTTACTAAATTTCATCCAATTTGATTACCAAACTTCGTCCGGCCATATCTTGCTCAATTTAGCTCCAAATTCTATGTTTGAGATGTTTTTAGAAAGCTTTAGATTAGATTTACACTAATTTGAATCTAAAACTTGGAAAAAACTCAATACAACTACTCTGACTTGGACTTCTAATTCGGTTCCTATGTTCTAGGAGACCAACTTTGAAATTCAATAACTTTTGAAGTATTTAGCAATTTATAATGTCTTGTGGCTCGTCTTCAACGTTGTTGTAGATGTTTTCTCCTTCTTCTTTGTTTGCCATTTTGGAATACCTTGTAGAAATTTTCTCCTTCTTCTTTGTTTGCCATTTTGGAATACCTTATAGAAATTTTCTCACTGCTTAAAGATGGTAGTTCAATACAAGTTTTTGCCTTTTGCTATTTCTTCCCTACTTTCTCTTTTCTTTTTCCACTATTTAAACTCCATCATTGCACTCCAAAGGTTGACCTTGAAAATACCAAATAACTGCACTTTTTTTTAAACGAGAATCAATTTGACCTTCTAATAGTCAACCATTATCTTATTTAGTTTTAAATGGTTCTAAATGACCTCCATGGATTTCCTCTAATTCCTTCAACTCCCTAATTATGATTCAAAGACCAAATGAGCCCTTCACTTCTCTCCCTTGTCTTTCCCTTCTACACTATTTAAATTCCATTATTGTATTGACTTGAAGTTCATACAATAATGGTTTCTTCTATCTACTTCTAACTTCACTATTAGTTGATCCTTATTCTAATGGCTTTTTCAAGATTTCTCCTAATCTTATCGATATCTAATCCTACCTTTACTACTTGGTATAATTGCCCCAAGTTTTGCTTCCTACTTCATTTTATCATTTGAATTTTGAGTTTTTTGAACTTACTCCCCTCTATTGTAGTTGTAGTTGATAGTTGAGAGAAAGAGTGGTAGTTTAGAGTTGCTAATTTTTCCTTCTTGGTGCTAATTTTCCAATTCTAATTTCTAGTTTTCTCTACTAACCCACACTTTTCCTCTCCTAAATTTCTCAAATTTTGGTTTAAAAATCTACCCACTAAGTTCCTCACCTCTCTCTCCCCTTGCTCTCAATTAGTTTAGTTCTTTTCTTTTCTCTCCAACAAAAAAACAAAAACAAAAATACAAAAATAAATTTATTTTTATTTTTTAGGGGGGCAATTAATTCCCCCTCCCGACCTGCCTGCTGCCACCTACCTGGACTTGCTGTTGGAGTTGCGTGCCTGCTACCTACTGCGACCTAATGCCGATGGGCTGGCCTGTTGATCTAACTGCCGAGCTAACTGCCTTGTTCCTGTCAAGATTTGGCCACCTAGCGGGGGGGCTAATCTTCTTTGGCAGGGCTAGCCCAAACCAACAATTTGGAATTTGGGGGGAAATTTTCACGACAAGTGTACAAATTTAAATGAAAATATGGGAAGATTTCTAAAGAAACCATGTAGGATTCTAAGAGAGACTTTTAGCTACAAAGTGAGAGGAGGAGGGTTCAAAGCTTTGCCGTATTTATAAATACGTGAAGAAGTCTACTTAAATTCACACAAAGTTTTGCCAATTGTTGTGGGCATTCTTTCAATTCTATCTACTCCTAAGTTCAAAGCTCCGCCGTGATGTTGTAAAATGATCAAATTTCCTATAAAACTCTAGACAAACAAAAGCCAGAGCTTTGCCGCCCCAAAGGGAACAAAAGAAAATATGGACAACAAAAACTTTGTTAGTACAACCAAAATCAGGCTACAACTTTGTTAGTACAACTAGAACAAAATCCACCATTTAGTACACGTGTGTTAGTACTTAAAATAACTCAAACAATACTAGAGGTCTTTCCTAAGCGGCATCGCCAGTCATAAGGGAAGAAAAACTCTCTAGGATTAGTATAATGTTAGTTCAAAACACCAAAAACTTCAACAAAATACCAAACTTTAACAAAAACAACAACCAAGCTTCAAAAACTTCAACAAAAACAACAATAAGAAGATAGCTAAGCCTGAAGGAACCCCAAGTCCTTCAAGAAAGCTCAAAAAAAAAAGGAGCTTGATATGCTCCAGAAACAAGAGAATTTAGCAAGGTGGCCTAAAATGGCCCAAATCCAATTAAATGGATCCAAATGAAAACAAGACGGTTCAAAATGAATCTAAGGGGTGGAATGAGAAGAGAATGAGCCCCCTTAAATACTTTCCCAAGGTTGCTCACCTCCCTTCAATTTCTAAGCCGTAATCTTATCAACTAAGATTTTCATCCTAATCTTTAAGTTTTGACTTTCTACATTGGTCCCAAACTCCAACTTTTGGAGAAAGACTCCAAATCACAAACAGTTTGCACCATTGCCTTCAAAAGGCCATTTTTAATCTATGGGGATCCCTCACCCCTTTTTCATCCACTAAAAACCCACTAAAAGCTAGTGCCAACTAAAAACTCAAAAGGGATAAAAAACCCAACTTTTGGAGTTTGACCTATCTAAAGAAAGTAACTAGCCTAGGGTCTTCAATAGTTATGAGGGAGTAAGAAAAGACCTAACTTGAGCCTCAACTCCACGGTCAACTTCAAATCTGTCGGTTTGGAGATGATCTTGCCAGTTCTAGATCTTCTGGCTATCGGAATGTCTTGAAACTTATTGGAGAGTCTTATTAGCATAAAAAAATCTATTATAGTTTTTAGTGAGATTTTACCACAACTTGGATAATTTCTAAGAATTTTCCATTGTAGGTTTTGGCGGTTGACCGTTCAGAAGGGTATCTTTTTTAAGTTAGAAAATTTTGAAACTTTTTATGGAACCTCACATGGAATTCTATAAAGGATGTGCAAGCTCATATTTTTAATTTGCACAAAGGTTAGAGGAGAATCAAATTCCGCCTTCTCCTTTTAATTCTGGCAACTAGAAAATCTTTCACATACAAGAGAATCTTGGCAAACTGTTTTCACCGTTGAGTTCCAAATCTGATTTCCACCTTAGAAATCCATATTCCACCCGTAGATTCTTCTTATGGGTCCATCTTCAGTTTGTAATTCCTACAAGCCAACAATTAGGGTTTCCGCTATTTCTTTGATACTATGGGGAAAGTGAAACCTATCTCCGGGAATGAATTTAGGACCTCAACGTATTCCCTTAGACCAATTTTAGCCATAAGATGTCACATGCACCGTATGTTTGGATGATTTGGGCTAGATTTACTTTATTCCAGTTATTTATCTAATTTCCCGGTTTCTAACCTATGTGCAAGTAGAAATTAGGTTTATTTAGAAAAAATTAACCTATAAGGGACAAAATGCTATATTGACATGTGACATACCTATTTTGGCTTTACACTCTTTTTATGACTTTTTGTAGTTTTTTACTAACTTTATTTTGCAAAAATTGCAAAAAAATAAAGCTTGAGTCCCAAATGACGAATATGGGACTCACAACGTACATACTAGATCATTCTCTTAAAAAATGTACACTCTAATACATATTCTTAAGCTGACTACTTGGGAGATAGTCATATCATATGTCAAATAGTTTGCATGTGAGACAAGTGTGGCATGTGCTAGAGGTACTGACAATGTGACAAGTGTCACAAAATATCATTGAAGAGAGGGTTAAGCTTAACCCTAAATGCATAAGGCCTTTTTTGAGCTTCTAGGAATTTGCTCTAAATTAAACAAATAGTCAACATTATAATAAGTTGTATCAATTTTGTTTGAATTGTAACCATACAAATTCAAACTAGACATGTTAGAGATCGATAGGAAAAGAAATCACAACAATATCACTTATGGATTGAAAGATTATAGTGTTTGATTATGAGGGTATTAAAATTAAAAAAGAGATTTGGAGTCTTTCAATCCTTTCTTTATATGTCAAATCTAAAAAGTTGGTCACCAAAAAATATGAAGATAAAGGGCCTAACATGGATAATTCCAATCAATTTATGGCTTCTCTTAAAACTACTCTACAATTTTTTTAAATGATATCAATTATTAATGTGATTTTTCCTCCAAGATCTAGTGTATGTGAGGTTCATTTCCAAGAGCCCTCAACACTATGGAAAGTCAAGACTGCAATGGACACCCTTGTACAAAATCTTGAATAGAAAAATTACAATCAATCAATTTTAAAATCAATTTTTTGATGCTAAAATTAGACTTCAAAATGAATTTTCCAAAAATATAAACTACTCAAAAAGAAATTGCTTAGATCTTATTTAACTTCAAAGTATTGTCGACACCAAAATTTGATGCCTTGAACATTTAGGAATTAAGGGGTAGAGTAAGTTTACATCATTTCAACATCTAATCATTAAATGCTATATAATTTCTACCAATGTGACTTTGATCCTTCAAAACTTTTGTATATATATATTTTTTATTTATCTTCATTGGTGTGCTTGTATCAACCTTTTTTTTTTTAAAACACACAAACAAGACCATTATTATAATAGAAAATATGATCGAATTGGTACCTTTGGATACTCCTACCTTTAAGATAAACATACCTTGTATTTTTGGTTGCTAGAATAAACACAATGTGTCATGAAAAATTTGAAGTGAATGTACATGCTATGTAAAGAAATTGTAGCTACCTTTATAAATCTGCAAGATTTGACAAACTATTGATATATCATGTATCTAAAATATCAATCATTTAGGACCATTTCCAATTATGTTGGTAGGCTTGTCAACTTTTTCGTTGATCCAATTATTGTAGCAAGAGGCTTTAAGGTTGCGTGTAGAAATTTTTATAGATGATGATTGGATAAATTTATAGTTATAACTTGAAAGTTCATTCTTAGACCAAAATTGTGGATGAATTGTTTTGGAAATATAGTCCTTGTTTAATCAAAGATGTGGGCCAGTTCTAGACAATACAAATTTGTATTAAGCAAGAACATCTAATAAAACCTCCTAGCTACATATATACATACATACATACCTAATTATTTAAAATTTGAATATAGTACCTTAGCATTTTTTATACCAAATTTGGTTATGGATCTCATGATATGCTAAAGTTTCTTTTTCAACATGTATATTAAAAAATACTTTTGAAAAAAAAAATATCAATAGTCTAATAATAGATTTTGAAATTACAATGTCTAAGAGGAAAACAAACTACTTAATCCCTAAAGGTCTAGCATGCATTTTTTGGCAACATTGAAATTTTGACAAGTATGTGAAACTGGAGATTTGCATATTTTAGGCTGAAATTTTAACAGAAGGTGGGAATGAGGAATATCTTTCATATGCACTAAATTTCATGACATTTGGAAATATGAGTCAAAGGTTATGGTCTAACATGTTATTTTTTTTTGTAAATGGACTATTTGGGCAAATTAAAAAAATCACTTTTTTCAAAAATAGAAATTTGAAATTGGTTTTTTAGATTTATATATGTGTGGAAAACTTTGAATCATTCCATCTTGATCAATGAGTCAAAAGTTATGAGGAGTTTTAGTTTGTGGGCAATTATGGATTCTCTACTCTAAAATAAACTTTCAAGTCCTTTATTTTACTCAATTTTTAATATTTATTTGAAAAAATAAAATAATAAAAAATAATAGAGTCTTTATTACAACATTTCAACCATTGGGATTGGCATTTTTCAATTCCATAAATAAATTCTTAACACTTTTGTATTTTTGATCATTCTTTGTTTCTTTCTACTTATTATTTTTTTCTTATATGTTGTAGTCTTTCAAATGACCTAAAATTTTTCAAGCATGTAGCCAACTTGCCTTGAAGAATTAATCTAAAGAAACACCACCCTTTTGGACATGTTTTCATACAAATGTGATCTTATAAAGTGCAGCCGCCTGGGATTTCGCAGGGCCAATAAAAGGATTTTGTCACTTCAAACGCTAATATCTTGCAATCCATGTGGTAAAAGTTTTTGAATTTTTTTCCACATCTTCTCAAACCATAATACTACAAGATGCTATGGTTACATATGTCCAAAAATGTTTTATAGTGTTCGTACTAGAAATGACAATTCTGGAGCGTTTTTGGTGAAAACATAGTCACGGTCCTTTACAAATTAACATATTTTTGGATTACTTTTCTGAAACAATGTACAGTGCTATTAATGGGTGCACACATAGTTAGTCTTTAAATTAAAATTAGGGGTTTAAATTTTTATGTAATCTTCATTATCCTATTCACGACCTAAGTCTCAACTTTGACATTTCTAATAGTCTTTCACCTCATCAGTGAAAATCTCAAAGTTCTGAAATTGAATAAAAGTGTTTGCCAATACACTTTGCTTCTTTTGACTTGAAGAATGAGCCAAGTTTCAAT